>VBSK01000423.1:0-338075 GCA_006112555.1 Tuber indicum | reverse complement strand
TTTCGCGTAACAAACAATCTAGTAACTTCCCCCTAGCCCTGCGTAACAAGTTACTTCAAGGTAGGGTAACTTGACTCCATAGCAGGGTAACCCTTGGCCCAAGGCAGGGTACCCGAGTCCGAAGGTAGGGTAACTGTACCCCGAGTTACCCTACAGAGTAGGGTAACTTTCCTGGACTCTCCGTCGATTAATTCAGGATAAACTCCCAATTGACTACTTTGGTTACCCTACAGAGTAGGGTAACCCCCAACCATTTACTAGGACCCATGTACCTTTGGTATGGCCTAGCATGCCCGACTGAGGTACCTAACCACCGTACTTCCACCTGGTAGACCTTAGTCTACCGCCCCCCCCCGCCGCAACCTACCGCGGTAGTCTCTTGACTCCGGTATGGGTGTAGGTTTGGCTACTTGTAATAGTACTCAGTGGAGTCTCGTTACATCACTCCCCTCTTCTATAAGGCTCGACCCGAAGCCGATCTAACGACGTCTTTTATTTCCGCTACTCGGTACATCTACAACCCTATGGTCCCTAGGTTTAGACGGATACCTTTTGTGGAAATCGCTTAGGCTTGTATAGGTTCCTTCCAGCATCTCAAACGGCTCCCAAGAATTTTCTTCAGGTCCATAGCCACCCACGATATCAGGTACTGGACAAACCGATGAGGGAACTTCTGTTTTAACTCCCCTCCACCACCGGCTGTCGAACACTCCGAGATAACATAGCTTGGCTCGTCTTCCACTATGTCAGGGATAGGGATATCTTTAACCCTTCTCCCGGTCTGATCCTCTCGGTAGGGCTCTAATAACCCAACGTTGAATACCGGGTGGATAGACCAACGCGCAGGCAACTGGAGTTCATATGCCCTAGTACCAACACGTCGCTTGACCACAAAGGGACCAAACATTCGGTGTCTAGTTTCTCCATAGGCCTCTTGTACGGATATTCTTGCTATTCAGCATTACCCGATCAGCCTTTATAGCTCTGCCCTCTTCGACATCTTCTAGTGTGGCATATTCTGGAGATGTAATCGTTTCTTGTCATGCCATTTCCGTTGCCTCTCTTGAGCACTTTGTAATGTTTTCCCGTATGTCTTGCCATGTACCCCCTCCCAATCCTTTACTAACAGCTCCGTACTTGGATGAATCCCCTTATTGTCAGGAACAATTCCAGACCAGTTCGTCCTCGGAGAGAATCCATAGTAATCTCAAAAGGAGATAACCTGGTTGACTCGAGGTGGATGTATTATAGGCATATTCCGCTAACGGTAGTAGCGAAACCCAATCATCCTGCTGGTAGGTACAATAACTCCTTAGGTATTGTTCCAGTGTCTGGTTCACCCGCTCAGCTCTGGCCGTCGGTCACGGGATGGAACGCCTGTAGAGACATTTAGCTTCACCTCAAGTAGTCCCATTAAGCTACCCAAACTTGAAGTAAATCGAGTATCCCGATCAGAGATAATCGATTCTGGGAGTCCATGCAGTCTCCAGATCTCTTTGAGAAATATAAGAGCAAGTTCCTTGATAGGTACTCCCCGTAGCGAGGGGGTGAAATGCGCCATTTTTGAGAATCTATCAACAATGACCCAGATCTTCGTAAAACCCTCGGATTCTGGTAACGCCACATATAGTCTTTGTCCATGATGTATTGCGTTCCATGGCCTCATAGGAACATCTATAGGTTCTAATAGCCCAAACTTCTTATGTCTGACTGTCTTTACCTGTTAGGCGGAAGCCGACTCTGAGTAATGTCGAGAAGACTTAGGCCGAATCTTTCTAATAGACGGAGATTTGTCTAGGAAGGCTCGGAAATCGTTCTTTTCGTCTTGACTACTAAGAACTCGCTTAATCGATAAGGAAATAATTTTATAAAGATTCGTGGGCAAAACAAATGTTATATTGTTAAGGTCTCTTCTCCGTTGCTTGATGATGTCTAAAAGCTTGGGAGGCACTTCGATATTAATATCCCGCGTCTGAGTGTTCGCGGACTCATCTAATCCTCCTATAACTAAGTACCTATCCAAGGTTGTACGCTAACGTCTCATAGTCTTAACAAGTGCGAACACTGTTTGACCCTGAACTTTCACACACCATCTTCGTTCTCATAAATTCCTTTTCCGTCTAGTAGTCGTAGGATGCGACATTATCCTCGAATGACCGGTCTTCGATTATAGAGACGAGTAGACTTTCTCTCTGAAACTTCAGTCGTCTTGACTATCGTTCCAGTAGTCTCTTCCGATTTCACATAGTGGCCAACCGTATGTGTCGGGTACCCTTGCATATGCAGGTCGCGTAGACGGTGTGCCAACACTCTTAAGTCTACCGCCTATTAGGTCTTTCTGAGTCTGAGCAGCTTCCCCTCGTCCGCCTCGCCTCAAAAGAATCACCTCTCGAGGAATTCCCGTCTCCAGGACCAACCCAACACATACAGCGGCCTTCAGATAGTTTGGTGTCATATTTAACCCCTATGGCCTCTGGGGGCACTGTAGGAGCATTGCCGGATTTCCGACCGAAAACGTCCCGTCAACTTTCGGCCCTAGTTAGGATGCCCAACTTTGAAGCCTGATAACTTAATGCGCCTCCGACGGATTTCCTTCCTCCGTATTCCACTTCTCAGAGGTACCCAGAGGTGCCCTCTTAGATATCCTGCGAACAGTTCCGTCGGACGGACGGCAGTGACGTATATGGTGTTATGAAGTGGCTTCATTGGAATGACATTTTGTCATAGGACGCAACTCTTCGAATCTCGCTAAGAACGTGCGGGCCTCAGAACGGGGCGGAGGGGGGTGTTAGGTTCTCGATAAATGAGGGTCTTGCGCAGTTACCCTACCGAGAGGTCTGTGCATTTTTCTGTATGCCTAACATTACCCTTTGACAGGTGTCGCAAGACCGAACATAGTCTTCGATATAGGCCTCCATCTTTGGCCAGTAGAAGTTGGCTTTAACCTTGCCAATTGTCTTATAAGTCCCGAAGTGTCCAGCTAGACGGGAATCATGTTCCGCTTGCATGATCCGTTCCTTTAGCCCTTGATCCTCCGGTATGTACCAACGCCTCTTGTAAAGGAGGAAGTCCTTCTCTATTGAGAAATTAGGGTCAACCTTATTGTCCTTTTGGACAATGGACTTGTAAATACTTTGATAAGTATTGTCCTTTGCTATAGCGACCTTCATGTCATCAAGCATTCCGGACTTCAACCGGAAGCCTTGGCACAGTTGCAACAACTGTGGTCGCAAGATGTCCCGCTCCTGACTATCCAAATACTGTCCCGGACGGAAAAACATCTGTTCCTGACCCAATTTCGCAGAATTACTCCCCCCTTCAGGGCGGTACTCCGAACGCCTCGATAACGCATCAGCCTTTCCATTAAGGCGCCCTTCCCGATAGACAACCTTAAAATTAAATGGTTGTAGGAATTCCGCCCAGCGATGCTGCCTACGATTCAGTATCTTAGTACTATTAAAGTACTCCAAATTCTTATGATCAGTATAAATAGTTATCTGATCCGATACTGAGCGCAAGAGATGATCCCATTCTTTGAATGCTGCAACAATTGCGGACATCTCTTTATCATGCACATCATAATTTATCTCAGCTGGCGAGAATTTCCGACTATGGTAGGCTATCGGATGCCATCTACCATCTTCACATAACTGTGAGAGTATGGCTCCTAATGCAAAATCACTTGCATCGGTTTCCAACTTGGTCAACCGTTCTGGATCAAAATGAGCTAGAATGGGGCTTGCCATGAACATCGCTTTCAGGCGACTAAAGGCTTCATCGTGCCTTGGACCCCATTCCCATTTGGTATCCTTCTTCGTTAAGTCAGTTAACGGCTTTGTTATCTTACTAAAGCCCTCTATAAACCGACGGTAGAAGTTTGCAAATCCCAAAAAGCTTTGAACGTCAACAACTGTCTTTGGTGGAGTCCAAACTTCAATTGACTTCACCTTTTCCGTGGTCATCATAATACCACGATCGGATATACGGTATCCCAAGAATTCTACCTCTCTTTGATGGAATGTAGATTTCTTAATGCTTACACAAAGCCTAGCCTTGCGCAGTCTTTCCATAACTCGCCTAACGAGTGAGACATGTTCTTCGATGGTCTCTGAGTATATTAGGATGTCATCTATATAGGCGATGACTCCTTCGTCTAATAAATCATGAAAGATTTTATTTATCATACTCTGGAAAGTAGATGGGGCGTTACATAGCCCAAACGGCATTACCGTATATTCATACAACCCATAACGACAGCGGAAAGCTGTCTTCCATTCTTCTCCTTCTGCCATTCGGAGGAGATAATAGCCATTCTTCAAGTCCAACTTAGTGAAGACAGTGGCTTTTCCCAAGTCTATCACGCAGCTCATTCATCAGTGGTAAAGGATATTTATTCTTCACCGTAATCTTGTTAAGCCCTCGGTAATCAATACATAACCTCAATGACCCATCAGGTTTGGGTACAAAGAGGATTGGGGCTGCGGCAGGGGAACTAGATCTCCGTATCTTTCCCGTTGCCAGCATCTCATTGAGATACTCCCTCAGAATCTTGAGCTCGTTTTCAGACAATGGATATATAGGACCAAAGGGAGGTGCTGTCTCAGGCATTAACTCGATCTTGTGATCATACTCTGAGTGCTCTGGTAACGCATCTATCCTTTGTTGGCTAAATATATCGCCATAGTCCTTATATTCGGGGAGGAGACTTAGGGCAATGTCTTTCCCGTCTTCTCCTGTGAACTGGGCATATCCAAGAAGATATACCTGAGCTTGGTCTTCTGCCAATAGCTCTTCTTCGGTTATAAATTCTAACCGTCTCTGGCCCACAAGGCATCTAGCCTTACACAATACAGACCTCCAAGTGAAGCTGCGTGTTTCCCAGTCTATGTCGGGATTATGTTCATGGAGCCATGACATTGGAAGATAACCATCAATCTTCTTATCGGACATGTCCGCCAGTTCAAATCTCATGTCATTGACATGATCGCCAATACGCATCTTCAGGGTCTTAGTGTAATGAAGCCCTGAGTTAGGAATGTCATTCCCGCTAGCATCCTTTATTGGAGCAGCAACCTTTCTCCGGACACAAGGAACTTGTGTTTCCTTAGCCCATCGTGTGCTAAGCACTGCGCCAGTAGCGCCACTATCCAACAATAACACAGCCTCGGCTGCACTGTCTCTCGCGCCACAACGCCATTCTAGTCTAACTCGAACTCGGATAGACTTTATATGTTTTGGGGGGCCTGAAAGCCGCGCCTTCTTTCTTGAGTTTTCTTTTAGAAGCATGTTTAACGGAGTCTCTTGCCTTTCGACACAAGAGTGGCCACAACGGGTCAAAATGTTAAGGTTTCAAATCACGGTATATCAATAGCTAGGGTGTTTACTATCACGCCAGCATGATTTCGGGTACTGAACCCTCCTCAGGTAAACTTGATAACAAAATTTCATTGCTCGAATCAAGGCCTGCTTGATGTGAAAAGAACTAGTCTAACAAAAGAAAACAATTTCGCTTCCAATACTAAGGAAATAATCCATCGAAGTAAGGAAATGATATATTCCCGCAGTAACATAACAAGAATACAAAGGAGAAATAAACCAAGACAAACACCCAAAGAGAATTCCCGTGCTGACCCAAATCCTCCACCTGCCTCGTTCCTTCGCAGACCGCTGCGGCCCAGAACATCTAAGAGGCCTGGTCAGTCTATGTATTGACTGCAGGATTTCTCGGGGCATGCTTACTCTCGGAGCCCTTCACATAACTTCCTAGAGTTATGTCAGTGTCTTGTTATTTCGCTGCAAGGAAAGGAACTTACCTATTCCTCAGCATCCGTATCAACCTCCATAATCTCGGGAGATGACTTTCGGATTTCCAATAACTTCTTTGAAGGTGGTGCTTCGATGCGACGGACTTTGTTGTTTGATGCTTCATTGACTTCTGCATCTTCAGCCTTCCTCTTTTTGGTTATCGCTTTAACCCCTTTGGCTGAACTAACAACAGGGTCGGTGGAGAAACATTTCCGCCAAAAGTGACCCGGTTTTCCACATCGTGTGCACTGCGACTCCTTCTTGCGCTTATCGATAAGCGTAGACGGGATATTCTTATGGGCATTAGCATGCTCAGAATTCCCTTGCTTCTGGGATGTACCCGCAGAAGATAAGGAGCGCCTAGGGTTGGGCTTACCCGAACCCTTTTCCTTCCGTTTCGGTTGTTTCCTCGAGGTTGACAACCTCTCCTCGCTCTTGCCCTGGTTATCACTTCGGCTTTTCGTAACAGTCTCGCTGAAAGTGATATTGTCTTGGAGGGCGTGGCCCGTCTTCCGCAGAAGGTCCATGTACTCGGACACATCGGTAGGATGAGGTGTCTTTTGTGCCCAGACATTCCGTAGTTGGGATGTCATTGTCATCCGGATCTTGTCCTTGATCATTGTCGGGTCCGTATAGCCCAACTGGACAATGAGATCCATTACCGAGTCTAAGAACTGGTCTACTTGCCCAGGCTTCATCTGCAATTTCGTCCACTCGCTAAGAGCGCGGTCCCGATCAACATGGGCACCGAAACTTGCCATTAGCCGTTTCCTAAATCCTTCCCACGTACGAAACTCATGGTTGGGATCAAACGGCATACCTACCCGGCGTGCACCATCCTCACTGATGTACCGGTGTAGGCCCATGTACCAAGTTTTGGCAGTGCCTTGAAGAAGAGGGATAACCAAGCTGATTTTATCCATATCTTCCGTGACTGACTCCCGGAAGTATTCGAACTTGATTTCCACATCACTAATGAACCGCTGAGTGTCGGTTGTATCTCCTTTGAAGGTAGTTACATCACCTAACTTCGCGGGCTTTCTTGGCTTTCCCCCTGAAGGGGTGGAGTTACCGGCTGGCTGACTAGCTCCAGCTGCCCCACTCATCTGCAAGAAAGCTCGTAGCAACCTTCGTGCTCCGCGGTCATAGCGTCTCTTCTTTTTCTCGCTCCAGTTTGGCTTCCGCCTCCCCAGAAACTCAGAGAAATCGGGTATGGAGTCGGCATCATCGTCATCACTGCTACTGGAGGAACTGGAATCACCCGGGTCCCCACCAGCACCAACGTTTCCGCCAGGCGGGAGTTGATTTCCGCCACCACCAGCATTACTGCCAGGGCCTCCAGAGGGTCTATCATACCCGTCAAAGGAGTCCTCCCTTTCCTGTTGTCTGTCCTCTTGGGGAACCACCCCCTGACGAGACAAAGGCATTGGAGGTGGGTCAGGTAATGGAATAGCTCCAGAAGCACTCGGAGTTACCCCATACCGACCCTGAACAAACTGCTGGAATTCCAGACAGCTTTCCGGCATTGCCGGAGGTCCCACGTGCAACCGTGAACCACAATAAGAACATTTGGGCTTTTTCATCTTCGAACCTACTTCCTCAGGCTTCCGGTACACTTGACTCGAACGACTGTTAGGACAGTTGAGTGCATGTGTAGCCTTTGGAAAGTGAGGTCCTCCCACGACCGTACAACCAGTTTAACAGAAGGCCGTAACCCCCGGCGACAAAGGCCTTCGGACCCGTTCTTTCTCCGGAGCACCCCACATACCCCATTCACCCCCGGACTTGTTATATTGTCCTTGCCTAAGTTTGTCAAAAAACTCATTTGCATCAGTAGGTTTCCTGGGCGCACCAGGTAACTTAGGCATGGAAGGCATAGGAGGCAGGGGAGCAGGTTCAATGATTACAGGAGCTTGTCCTGGCTTTGGGAGAGGTGTATTCACAGCCGCCTGGTAAGGTCGGTCTGGCACAGGGACATTGGTAGAGGGTGTCGGGGTATCAGTGACTCCTGTCAAGTCTACCTGATCCCGACCAGGTTGCGGAGGTGGAGGAGGGACTCTGGACTTATCCACCCTATGACCACTATCGCCCGGACGAGAGCCTGTAGCAGGGCTAGGAGTCCGTCGGTTTCTCCTTTGAGATACCGGGGCGAGTGCTTCTTCGAGCTGTTCGTGGAAGGGGGAACGACGAGGAGAGACTAGAGCTCGTGGCTGTTGACCCTCTATCTGTACTCCTAATTCAGTCAAGTATGCCTGATATGAGGGATTGGTCAACACAGTGGTTAGGGTCTCCGCAAAGTTGACCGCGGGACGCTTCTCCATCGGAGGTGCCACTGTCATGATCGTATCATTATCATGATCAATCTGATGCCCTGTACGGGCAGCCTCTTCCAACGCCGCTATCGTCTTGGCTAGCGCACGTGTGTCACTAATCTGCCGTATGAACAACTTCTGTTGTTTTCGCATCCACTCCGTAGCTGCCGTAACCATTTCCAACCGAAACTTAGTCTGTGCCTGCTCATTCCAGTACTGCATCTGTTTTTGAGCTTCCTTCATCTGTTTTGTAACTTCAAGAAGGATAAAGGGTTCCATGACTTCCCTAGTAAAATCCGCAAGACTAAACCCTTGACCTTGCCTGTCTGGCACTACCGGAATCGCAAGCTTCTGCTGTGTAAATGATTCGAATAACCGCGCAGGGTCTTCGACCACAATTTCCTCGGCATCGTCGGGAAGGTCGATATTGGTAGCATTAAGAACAAGTTCAATGGGTTCCCAACCAAGGCCTTTGGCATCCGCAAATGCTTCACGCCGCATATGCCATTGGTGGGCTGCCGCCGCGGCAGGATCGAAGTGACTGGCTTGGTTCGACATAGTAATTTCCACCCGATGCTTCTGGTACCAGACCAGCGACTCGTACTCAAACTATGTCAATTCAAGAATGTCAATACCAACAAATCTTAAGAGTAAGTAGAGTTAAGCGAGGTCTTTGCTTAACGATATACTGTAACGGGGGCTCCCTCTGGGAAGATGGATCCCGAGGATGCGACCGCACCGAAGTATTCTTTCAGAAATAAAGATAAAGATAATCAACAGCAGAGCGTTGAAAAAATAAAACGGTAAAACTTAATATCGTTAAGCCGCAGCTTTACTCAATTAAGTCCTTGTCTCGAGAGGTAGTTGATTGCCAGAGTAGAGGAGAACTCGCATATACTTAAGTAGGTTTGGTATGCTGCCAGTTACTCCCCATCACTACTCTGCGTTCGCGAGCACCCAACTCCCGTGGGCTGTCTAGCCAACCTCTACGGGTCGGACCAACGATCCTCCGTAGCGAACTAGACCACTCGGTGGTGTTCTAACATCTGCCCGATAGAAATGTTTTAGCCGCTGCATCTCCAATGCAACCGCAGGAGTAAAAACTCTTCATATCGTGGTCATGCCAGTGGCGAGCTGTCATGCCCGTGCGGATACTATACCAACTATGGAACTCTCTACCCATATACACTTAGTCTTCTACAAGCATTCGCAGCCCCTGAACATCTATCCGGTTCTACTCATTTCTATATCATTCCGGATGATAGCCACGTAGCTCCCCCGATAGACCCCTTCGGTGGTTGACTACCAATAGGCGCTACCCACAGTCAACCCTCCTACAAGTGAGTCTTATCGTGACCTCAGACTAGTGTCTTAGAGTCCTTAACGATTCTCCAATACTATTACACTTTCGGGGCAACGGACTTCGGTTACCTCGCCTGTTGGCCTCCGGTAACCTCACATACTACTCTTTACTTCAAAGTAGTATTACTCCGTCAGTTCTGGTCCGTTTTACACGAAACCACCTGGAGGCTATTCTCCAGGTTCTCCTCTGTCCCCTCATATATCCTGCGGACAGCTTCCGGTCGGACGGACGGCAGTGACGTATACGGTGTTATGGAAGCATCTCCACCGGGAGACTTTTGCTAGACTTACAGCAACTCTTCAGGCTGTAGCCCATGACGCCAGGGACTTATAACGGGGCCGGAGGGGGGTGTTAGCCACCACACCTCCAAGTTACAGCTTGTTCGGAGCTCAACTGGTTGTGCGGCAGTGATCCGCACAACCTGAGAATCGAACACCCTATGTAGTTTCGCGTAACAAACAATCTAGTAACTTCCCCCGAAGCCCTGCGTAACAAGTTACTTTCAAGGTAGGGTAACTTGACTCCATAGCAGGGTAACCCGTGGCCCAAGGCAGGGTAACCCGAGTCCGAAGGTAGGGTAACTGTACCCCGAGTTACCCTACAGAGTAGGGTAACTTTACCTGGACTCTCCGTCGAGTAATTCAGGGTAACTCCCAAATTGACTACTTGGGTTACCCTACAGAGTAGGGTAACCCCCAACCATTACTAGGACCCATGTACCTTTGGTATGGCCTAGCATGCCCGACTGAGGTACCTAACCACCGGTACCTCCACCTGGTAGACCTTAGTCTACCGCCAGCCCTACCGCGGTAGTCTCTTGACTCCGGTATGGGTGTAGGTTTGGCTACTTGTAATAGTACTCAGTGGAGTCTCGTTACAGCGGATCTGTCGAGGCCCCCTTTTAATGCGTGTTACTGCGATAGCATTGAATGTGCGTAGGAGTGGCAGGAATCGGGCGCTGGCGTTTGATTTGTTTTCCTTTGTTGATTTGTTTTTTGTTTTGGAACCTCCGGTTGATACGGGGGGACAACATGTGCCGGTGGAGATGGATGGTTGGGATTTGTTTTCCTTTGTTATTGGATCAGGGGTGGAGGTGTTTGTTCGCTCGCGTTTGTGCGGGTTGTTTGATGTTGTTGGGCATGGGGACGCTTGTGCTCAAGTTGGGTTTTGGGAGAAGGGTGAGAAGAGGGTGCTCGCAGGCGTATACATCCCACCTACACACACCAAGGCAGATTATCAGTCGGGGCTGAGGGACGTCGGGGAACCGGATATCGCGTTTGGTGATTTCAATGCCAGACATCGTGATTGGGACCCACGGGCGGAGCTGGCCAGGCAGGAACATTGTGGGCGATGGTTGCGGGAATGGATGGCACCACGGTTGTTGAACATGACTCCGCCTGACCGGCCGATGTTCCGCGATGTATCGATGATAGACCTCTGCTTATACCGACGACCGTACCTACAGCACAGGTACTTTGACGTGGTTGGCTGCGAACACGCTGCCCAGACTATCCGACTCCATGTGGACCTACCCGACAATCTCATGAGAAGGAGGCCTGCTTGGAAGAAGGCGGTGTGGGGAAAGGTCGGGAAAGAGCTGGACGCCCTGAAAGAGGTAGATGGTGTGCAGTTGTGGAGAGGAGTGAGAGGTGTGGTGGACGCGCTCCCACGGGCTTCCGTTGGCAGAAGCCGGTGCGAGTGGTGGACACCTGGGTTGGAAAGGATGAGGTTGGATGTGGCTCGGCTGAAAAGATACTCCAAGCGCACGGCGGAGCGAACAGAGGACTTTAGGCTAGCGAGGTGTGTCTACCAGGCTTGCCTGTTGAGGGCCCGTTTCAACCACATTAGGACCAAACCGGCGGATAGCAGGGACCCCGACATCTTCAGGTTGGCGAGGAACTTGGAGGCTAAGAGCAAGTTGCCTTCGATGGTGCGTTCCGACGGCTACTTGGCTACCACGCACGCCGAGATCCGCGACCTGATTGCGCAACAGCTCGTTCCTGGTGATCCCGCCCGATGGACTGGGAGTGTGATTGAGATGGACAGTGCCCAAGAGATGGAGACGGCGCTGGCGAGATCCCCCACAAACACGGGCCCCGGAGAAGACGATATTGGCTATCCCTTCCTAAGGTTTTTGAAAAGGAGGGATGCCATGACACTGCAACGCCTAGTTGACTATGGGCTGCGACATGACATTCCAGACTGGCATAGGGCTGAGGTGGTACTTATTCCCAAGCTCGACAAGCCACGGTATGATGTGGTCAAGTCCTGGCGCATGATACACCTACTCCCGACCACGGCTAAGGTGGCGGAGAGGGTGCTGTTGCTTCGGCTTGCCGCTTGTCTGGACCTCGGTGAGACACAGTTTGGCTCCCGCAGGAGACGGGGTGTCCAGGATGCCATGGCGGCCGTTCAGGAATTCCTCCACCACAATGAGGGATACAAGCGTCTGATCCTTTCCATGGACGTGGAAGAGGGGTTTGATAATATTGAAGTCAACCTCCTGTCAGATTTCCTGGTGGCCCGAGGGTGTCCTCACAACCTGTGTCAATGGGTTCGGCGGTGGACTGGTTGTCGGTCTGTTCGCTTCCGGTTCAATGGGTGTGTTTCCCGAGTATACCATGTTAGCAAGGGGGTACCCCAGGGGTCGCCACTCTCCCCCTTTCTGTTTGGCCCATACGTGGCTGACATTTTCACACTACGGATGCGTTACTCCCCTGGTGTCCGGCATCTAGTGGCCTCATACGTCGATGACTGGGTTATCATGGTTGCAGCCGACTCCTTTGATCCTGCCCGGTACCACGCTGGGGAGTTGTTGCGCGATTGTGACCGTATTGCGCGAGATTGGGGAATGGGGTTTAGTGCATTGAAGACGCAGTGGATTGGGTTTGGTGATAGGGCGTGGGAAGGAATGGAATTGTTGGGAGAAATGGTGTTGCCATCTGAGGACCTGCGGGTGCTTGGATATAGGTTTAATGTATTTCTTAACTTTTCTTCTCATGTACGTTATTGGTTGGATAGGAGGTTGGGTGTGAGGAGGAGGATTGTGGCGCTGGGAAGGAGGTTTGGGAGTGTTGGGGGGTTGGGAGCGTGGGAGACTTACCGTTTGGTGCAGGCAGCCTACCTTCCGACTGTTTATTACGGACTTGAGTTTGTTACCAACTACCCGTCGTATGTGAAGCAGATTCAGGTCCACGTCAACGATTGCCTCCGCTCTGTGTTCCGGACCCCAATGAAGCTGGCTAATAATATTTTGCTGGCAGAATACGGGGTTACGCCTGTCGCTATTCAGGGCAGGTACCTACAGCGGAGGTGCTACAGCCGGTTCATCAATTACCGGTATTGCGAGGATCATCCCTGGTTCGGGCAGATCAGGCTAGACTGGAAGGAGGAAGGCATGGTGGCCCACCGACAGTCTTCGGACAAAGCGCTTTCCTACCGTCCCACGGTTACGATCGGGAAGGGGAAGGAGGCCATGGCCCTCAGACACGCCGGAGAAGTCAAGGGGCTCAATAGGGGCTCGGATTTGGTGGTGTACACTGACGGATCCAAGATGGCCGAGGGTGCTGGTGTCGCTTGGGCTGTGTTCGAACGGGGAGCCTCGCTTAGGATGGGGGGGTGTTCTGTGCCACCATCCTGGAGCATCGTCGAATGCGAGCTTTTTGCCGTGGTCTGTGCCCTACGGGAGGTCAGTGGTATGTGTGGGGGACGAAGGGTACATGTGTGCTTGGACTGCGTCCCCGCCCTGCTTCTGATTGAGAATATGTTGCCCGAGGGAGACTCGGCTGAGATGTGGGAGGTCATGGCACCTTTGATGGAGACCGTACGACCACGCCTTGGTTGGGTTCCGGGGCACATGGGCATTCACGGCAACGAGCTGGTCGACAGGAAGGCCAAAGAGAGTACACGCCTGCCGCTGCAGCCATTCCGGTGGGAAGGGGTCAGCTTTGGTATAGGGCACGCTGTTTGGCCCGTGAGTTGAGGAAAGGGGAATGGGAGGCTTGGCATGTCAATGAAGGCCATGGGTATTGTGCTCGTGGGCCTAAGGCCCCCAGACACCTTCGCGGGCTGACTAGGACGGATTCCTATGTGTTGACTAGGATCCGTAGTGGTACCGGCCTGGTCGGGCATGAGGAGTGTGAGGGACGCGCGGAGAGGCATCATTGGACTTCTTGCCAACAGTACAGTTGGAAACGGCCGGCGATGGAGGACATGTTCAAGGACTCGGCAATCGCAGGTTGGAAGGACTGGTGGTTGGAACGCGGGTGGCTGGGACTGGGGATCCCCCGTCATATTAAGGAGGTGGACAGGGAGTTGGTGGTGGCAGGTAACCCGTTTGATGGTACACTGACGGTGGAGAGGGGCGGGGTGCGAGTGTGCATAGGGACTCCTGATACTTGTTTGCGGTGCGAGAAGAAACATCCTGGGGGGGAGTGCGTGGTTCTGAGTAAACACCTTCCCACCAAGTAGTTCTTCCTTTCGAACTCGATCGCTACACGATGCCCGAGCTGCAACATGGCGATTACCTGCCAAGGCACCTCCACACGGCCCTCCTTCTCTGCTCACTTCGATAACAACCCGGGCTGCCTCTCGGCGAGCCTTGACCAATTTTGGCAGCGGCACTGGCTTGACTGGGACCACCTTGCGCTTTCCTTGCGAACGGCCGTCGTACTCAAATGGGCTGGGCTGTTTGGGCTTATCGAACAGGAACGGTGCCCCTTTTGCGACCAACGGTGGATTACTGGGAAGGTCAATAGGATGGGGGAGCACTATCGGAAGAAGCGTGGATGTTGGGACAGATTGTATGTCTCCTTTGTTGAGTATGTTGACGAAATTGTTTTGGAGGCGGGATAGGTGTGTTGGTATGTTGTTGGTGGGAGGGTCGCGGGAAGGGGAAGACGCGTTAATCCGGGATGTCGCTAGCCGATGTGAGCGCCCGTGATCCCCTTAGGTAGTGATTTTTGGATTTATGTTTGGGAGGAGTGGTTGCGGGACGGGATTGCGCCCGTGGTAGTGTATTTTAGTTTGTGATTTTGAGGCGTGGGGGAGACTGGTCGTATGCCGGAGTCGGCGGTACTAGTATAAATAAATTAGATTGCATGTTCTAAGTAATTTCCTTACTTCTATCTTCGCTCCGCCTCGGTAGCGAGCTTCGACCTCACGCAACGCACTTTCGCCTACTCACGATAACTTCATCGGGTTTACATCGTTTTCATCTTCGTTTGTCGGGCGGTTGGGTAATAGAATAGTTGTTCTCGTTTGAGAAGGTGTTCCAGAGGGAGATATCCGTGGTTGATCCCGGTAGTCTCTGGACACAGGCTTGAGTGAGGATGGCGACTTCGTCTGCCTCCTCCTCCTCGGACTCTGTCCCCAACTCGAGGATGTCGTCCCCCATTCGGTGCGGCTCCAATCCCTCCTCTTCGCCTGAGATGGCCCGCGTCGCCTTGTCTCTTGCGCCTGTTTCCGAGGCTGTCCGTGGCCTTGTTCCCACAACTACACGGTCGTACGCTGCACCTGGCGGGGATTATGGTTTTCTGTCCTTCGCCCATGAACATGGCTGCCCCAACGCGGTGAACCTAGCGTTGGATGATTTGGTGAGGGGGTCGGTTGCCACAGCCGCCCTCGTCACGATGAAAGAGGTGGAGTCTTTTGTGAAGGGTTGCCTATTTGGGAAGGGTTGTCCAGCCACGTGTGGCTTGGACAACGCCTCTACCACGGGCCTCTTCAATCGGTTCAATTCCGATCACGGTTCAGTGTACACGCCGACCGTGCCGACCCCCTCTCCCCCCACCGACTCGCAGGCTGTCATCCCGGAGTCGTCCCTCCTCCCGCCGGCCAAGCAAGGCTCGACCACTACCATGGTTGTGGCCAGCTCATGGTCCACCTCTCCCTCCGCCCATCGAGCGGCGTTCGATAGGTTAGTGGCTCGGGATCGTGCTAAGCGAGTCTCCGCTGCCTCCACCCCCTCTTTCCTGTCCGGCCTGTCTTCTGGAGAAAAGGCCCTCTATACTACCGGGCAGTTCAAGCTAGACGACCCCAACAATGAGAATTATGCCCCTCCGGCAAAGGGAACGCTCCGTCGTGCCCGCTCCTGCTCGACTCGCAAACGCACCGCCCCGGCCCCTAGCCCCTTCTTTGAGCCCCGGTTCATGAAGGCGATTGACGTCGATAAAGGTCGGAAGAAACAGATCGTCACGGATGAAGAGTTCTCTCACGTCCTGGATACCCACCGGAAGCGCCTGGCCCCCCCCGTGCTAGTCCCTTCCACCATTGAGGACTCCCCCCCCTCGTCCCCTTCTTTGCTGGCCACCCAGGATGTGGTACCCTCGGCGGAGGTAATTGTTCGGGACACACCCATGGCCTTGGAGGAAGGACGGAACTCGGAGGCGACGGGTTTGGGCGACAGCATTCACGCCCCCAGTCTCCCTGGTACGCCTGTCCCTGGCTCATCCCCTCCTGACTACGGTTCTTTACCTCCCACGTCACCTGGGGGTATTTTGGAAGGATCGCTAGGCATCCCTCACAGCACGGGCACTCCATTGGAGGTGCCGCTGCCGGAAACCCAGCCGGAGGGTGCTGATGCAGCTATGGCTAGGGCTGACCAGATTATGGCCGAAGTGGACGAGATGATGACGGCCGGTAGGTCCCCCTCCCCCGCTCTAAGGTCTGGTAGTATTGTGGGGTCAATGTTGGAGTGCCTGGAGGGTATCCGGTCTGGGAACACCCAGCCCCTCCTATCGCCTCTTCCCAGCGCGGACGGGTCCGAGGAACCTGACACTGTGGAGGATGTCCGGACTTGGATGGAAGGCGAGATTGTGGAAACGGTCCCCATCATGTGGGTGGGACGTCGGTTTCATCGCTTGGAGAATGTGGTCCGGACCTTGACGGAGATAGTGGGTCGGCAGGAGGAGGAAATTGCCACCCTGAAAGGTAGGTTGGCCCCCCACCGTCGTTACCCCTCTGTGACTCCTGACTCCTCAGGGACTACCCCTGTTCCCCGCTCCTCGTCAGAGGGGTCTACTGTAGTCCCTATTAAGGGCCAGGGTGCTGCTCCGACGGCCCCTGCTACTAAGGCATCCTTCGTGGATATGGTGAAGAAGATGGCATACGTGCCCAAACCCGCCGTCCCACCAAAGGACAAAACAGCTCCGGTTCGGCTCGCTTCGGTGGCCTCCTCCCACAGCGCCAGCAGTGGCTGCTCTTCCAGCGATGGGGTGGTTGTCCTGAAAGTGGGAAAAGCTGCGGAGGAGAAAAAGGTGAGCTGGGAGGATGAGGAGGAGAAGGAGGATGGGAAGAAGAGGGAAAGAAAGAGAGGTAGGCGCCTGAGTGGGGCTGCCAGAAGGAGAAGAAAGATGGCGGCTCAGGCCGGCCAGGAGGCATCGGCGACCCCGGCCAAGACTCAGGGGAAAACTGCTACTGATGGACAGGCTGCACCCTCCGCTGCTGCCGCCCCGGTACCCGTGGTGGAAACTCTTTCGTCGGGGCCGGGTGCCGTCAGGAGGATCTACAACGTGGTGCCAAATCTGATCCCTCACGATGGCCCTCCTCGCAGTGCCAGTCAGCAGGGGCCACCACCAAAGCCGGCTCCACCCCAGTCCTCGCCTACCCCGGATGCCAGGGGAAGGCACATCACAATGCGGTTCGCCACCCGCAAGGAAGTGGCCCTACCGGAGGGAGTGACAATCGAGGCTATCCGAAATCGTATCAACATCGTCTTGTCCAACTCGCCGAAAATTAGGGGTATCAGCCCTTACGTTCGTGCTGGACATATTCGGAACGAGATTGGGTGTATCTTCCTCACCCTGGCGGCCCACTCTGCTGCCGAACTTGGAGACCGTCTTGACAAGGCCCGGCTGGCACTGTTGAAGGAGCTGTCACTGCCGGAATTTGTTTTCCAGAAGGATGTGAAGAAGGTGAAGATCATGGTTACGGGGGTTCCTCTCTCCGATACTGGCCGTGGCTCCATCTGGAAGGTTGATGGATGGATTGGAGAGCAGGCCTCGGATGGCCTACGCACTGACTTGGAGCTAGGTAATCCCGGCATAGTCACCGTGTCCCACCCCGACATCATGGGGTCCATCCACGCTATGAGGCAGGCGAACGTCGTGTCCTGCGGAATTCGCTTTGTGGTGGAGGAAAACGAGGCGGCCAAGGCTGCGTTGGAGGCTGGGAGGATCTCGCTTTGGGGTGGAACCCGGGGTGTTAGAGTGTTCACTGAGCACCGTACGGCGAAGGTTTGTGGTAAGTGTTTGCAGGTGGGCCACTTTCAGGCCACCTGTGCCCTCCCTTCCCGGTGTCGTTTTTGCTACAGGGCACACCTGTCCCGAGAGCACATGTGTAAGGCGTTGGGATGCCGAGGGGGTGTGGGCGAAGCATGCGGGCATACTCGCAGAATGTGTTGGCTGTGCGATAGGACCGACCATTTTGCTGGGTACGAAAGGTGTCCTGCCTTGAAAGCTGACTCTAGGACTCCCGTATCCTCCCCACCCACGACGACGGCGGCCACTGCCACAGCCTCGACATCCGTAACACCCGATGCTACGGATAAGGGACCTGAGAGGAAAGGACGGCCACGGCGCCGGAACAGAGGATGGTCACCAACACCCAGGGTGGTGGAGGTGAGCAGCGACGAGGAAGAGGAGGCTGTCCCGCGGGAGAAGTCTGCCAAGGCTAAGGGTAAGGAGCCTGAATGACCCCCCCCCTCCCCCTCCCCCAAGCGCGGTATTTTGAAGAAGAAGAAACTCATTTTCAAGAGGGGCGATACTATGTGGTTCGCCCAGGACTCTGAGGGTTTCTTAAGTGACTCTGGCCCTTATGGCCTGAGCGGATCTGTTGAGGCCCCCTTTTAATGCGTATTACAGCGATGGCATTGAACGTGGGGAGGAGTGGCAGGAATAGGGCGCTGGCGTTTGATGTGTTTTCCTTTGTTGATTTATTTTTTGTTTTGGAACCTCCTGTTGATTTGGAGGGACAACATGTGCCGGTGGAGGTTGATGGTTGGGATTTGTTTTCTTTTGTTATTGGATCAGGGGTGGAGGTGTTTGTTCGCTCGCATCTGTGCGGGTTGTTTGATGTTGTTAGGCATGGGGGTGCTTGTGCTCAGGTGGGGTTTTGGGAGAAGGGTGAGAAGAGGGTGCTCGCAGGCGTCTACATCCCACTTACACACACCAAGGCCGACTATCAGTTAGGGCTGGGGGACGTCAGGGAACCAGACATCGCGTTTGGTGATTTCAATGCCAGACATCGAGATTGGGACCCGCGGGCGGAGATGGCCAGGCAGGAACATTGCGGACGATGGTTGCGGGAATGGATGGCACCACGGTTGCTGAACATGACTCCTCCTGATCGACCAACATTCCGCGACATATCAATGATAGACCTCTGCCTATACCGACGACCGTACCTGCAGCGCAAATACCTTGACGTGGTCAGCTGTGAACACTCCGCCCAGACTATCCGACTCCATGTGGACCTGCCTGACAATCTCATAAGACGGAGGCCTGCTTGGAAGAAGGCGGTGTGGGGAAAGGTCGGGAAAGAGCTGGACACCCTGAAAGAAGTGGATGATGAGCAGTTGTGGAAAGGAGTGAGAAGTGTGGTGGACGCACTCCCACGGGCTTCCGTTGGCAGAAGTCGGTGCGAGTGGTGGACGCCTGAGTTGGAAAGGATGAGGTTGGATGTGGCTCGGCTAAAAAGATACTCCAAGCGCACGGAGGAGCGGACGGAGGACTTTAGGCTGGCAAGGTGTGTCTACCGGGCTTGCCTGTTGAGGGCTCGTTTCGACCACATTAGGACCAAGCTGGCGGAGAGCAAGGACCCCGACATTTTTAGGCTGGCAAGAAAGTTGGAGGCCAAGCGCACGTTACCCTCGATGGTGCGGTCAGACGGCTCCTTGGCTACCACGCACGCCGAGATCAGCGACCTGATTGCTCAACAGCTTGATCCCGGTGACCCCGCCCGATGGACTGAAAGTATGGTTGAGATGGACAGTGCCCAAGAGATGGAGACGGCGCTGGCGAGATCTCCCACAAACACGGGCCCCGGCGAAGATGATATTGGCTATCCCTTCCTAAGGTTTTGGAAGAGGAGGGATGCCGCGACCCTGCGACGCCTCGTTGACTATGGGCTGCGACATGACATTCCGGACTGGCATAAGGCTGAGGTGGTGCTTATACCCAAGCTCGACAAACCGCGATATGATGTTGTCAAGTCCTGGCGCATGATACACCTACTCCCGACCACGGCTAAGGTGGCGGAGAGGGTGGTGTTACTTCGGCTGGCCGCTTGTCTGGACCTCGGTGAGACCCAGTTTCGCTCCCGCAGGAGGCGGGGTGTCCACAATGCCATGGCGGTTGTGCAGGAATTCCTCCGCCATAATGAGGGATACAAGCGTCTGATCTTGTCGATGGAAGTGGAGGGAGGGTTCGACAACATCGACGTCAACCTCCTGTCAGATTTCCTGGTGGCCCGGGGGTGCCTTCGCGACCTGTGTCAATGGGTTCGGAGATGGACACGTTGCCGGTCTATTCGCTTCCGGTTCAATGGGTGCGTCTCCCGGGTGTACCATGTTAGCAAAGGGGTCCCCCAGGGGTCCCCACTCTCCCCTTTTCTGTTCGGTGCCTACGTGGCTGACATTTTCACACCACGGATGCGTTACTCCCCTGGTGTCTGGCATTTGGTAGCCTCATACGTTGATGACGGGGTTATCATGGTTGCAGCTGACTCTTTTGATGCTGCCCAGTACCACGCTGGGGAATTGTTGTGCGATTGCGATTGTATTGCGCGAGACAGGGGAATGGGGTTTAGTGCGTTGAAGACGCAATGGATTGGGTTTGGTGATAGGGCGTGGGAAGGAATGGAGTTGTTGGGAGAAATGGTGTTGCCATCTGAGGACCTGCGGGTTCTTGGATATAGGTTTAATGTATTTCTTAACTTTTCTTCTCATGTACGTTATTGGTTGGATAGGGGACTGGGTGTGAGAAGGAGGATTGGAGCGTTGGGGAGGCGATTTGGGAGTGTTGGGGGGTTGGGAGCGTGGGAGACTTACCGTTTGGTGCAAGCAGCCTACCTTCCAACTGTTTATTACGGACTTGAGTTTGTAACCGACTACCCATCGTATGTGAAGCAGATTCAGGTCCACGTCAACGA
Source organism: Tuber indicum (assembly GCA_006112555.1). Classification (NCBI taxonomy): domain Eukaryota; kingdom Fungi; phylum Ascomycota; class Pezizomycetes; order Pezizales; family Tuberaceae; genus Tuber; species Tuber indicum. The sequence continues at coordinate 317,447 of VBSK01000423.1, read as the reverse complement.
TTGCCTCCGCTCGGTGTTCCAGACCCCAATGAAGCTGGCTAATAACGTGTTGCTGGCGGAATACGGGGTTACACCTGTCGCTATCCAGGGCAGGTACCTGCAACTGAGGTGCTACAGCCGGTTCATCATTTACCGGTATTGCGAAAATCATCCCTGGTTCGGGCAGGTCAGGCTGGACTGGAAGGAGGAAGGCATGGTGGCCCACCGACAGCATTCGGCCAAAGTGCTTTCTTACCGTCCCACGGTCATGATCGGGAAGGGGAAGGAAGCCACTGCCCTTAAACACGCCGGAGAGATCAAGGTGCTTAGTAGCGGCTCGGATCAGGTGGTGTACACTGACGGATCCAAGATGGCCGAGGGTGCTGGTATCGCTTGGGCGGTGTTCGAATGGGGAGGCTCGCTTAGGATAGGAGGGTGTTCGGTGCCACCGTCCTGGAGCATCGTCGAATGCGAGCTGTTTGCCATGGTATGTGCCCTGCGGGAGGTCAGGGGCATGTGTGAGGGACGAGGGGTACATTTGTTTTTGGACTGCGTCCCCGCCCTGCTTCTTATTGAGAATATGTTGCCCGAGGGGGACTCGGCTGAGATGTGGGAGCTCATGGCACCTTTGATGGAGGCTGTACGACCCCGTCTTGGGTGGGTTCCGGGGCACATGCGCATTCAGGGCAATGAGCTGGTCGACAGGAAGGCCAAGGAGAGTACACGCCTGCCTTTGCAGCCATTCCGGTGGGAATGGGTCAGCTTTGGTATAGGGCATGCTGCGTTGGCACGTGAGTTGAGGAAGGAGGAATGGGAGGCTTGGCATGTCAATGAAGGCCACGGGTATTATGCTCGTGGGCCTAAGGCCCCCAGACACCTTCGCGGACTGGCAAGGATGGATTCCTATGTGTTGACTAGGATTCGCAGCGGTACCGGCCTGGTTGGGCACGACGAGTGTGAGGGACGCGAGGAGAGACATCACTGGACTTCCTCCCAACGGTACAGTTGGAAACGGCCGGCGATGGCGGACTTGTTTAAGGACTCGTCAATCGCAGGATGGAAGGACTGGTGGTTGGAACACGGGTGGCTGGGACTGGGGATCCCCCGTCACATCAAGGCGGTGGATGGGGAGTTGGTGGTCGCAGGTAACCCGTTTGATGGTAGACTGACGGTCGAGAGGAACGGGAGGCGAGTGTGCAAAGGGACGCCCGGTACATGTTTGCGGTGCGAGAAGAAACATCCTGGGGGGGAGTGCGTGCTTCCGAGTAAGCATCTTCCAACCAAGTGGTTCTTCCTTCCGAACTCGGTCGCTATACGCTGTCCGAGCTACGACATGGCGATCACCTACCAAGGCACCTCCACAAGGCCCTTCTTCTCTGCTCACTTCGATAACAACCCGGGCTGCCTCTCGGCGAGCCTTTACCAATTTTGGCAGCGCCACTGGCTTGACTGGGACGATATTGCGCTTTCCTTGTGAACGGCCGTCGTACTCAAGTGGGCTGGGCTGTTTGGGTTTATCGAGCAGGAACGATGCCCCTTTTGCGATCAGCCGCAGATTGCTAGGAAGGTTAATAGGATGGGGGAGCACTATCAGAAGAAACGCGGATGTTGGGACAGACTGTATGTTTCCTTTGTTGAGTATGTTGACGAAATTGTGTTGGAGGCGAAATAATTGTGTGGGTATGTTGTTGGTGGTTGGGTTGCGGGAAGGGGAAGACGCGTTAATCCGGGATGTTGCTAGTCGACATGAGCGCCCGTGAGCCCCTTAGGTAGTGATTTTTGGATTTATGTTTGGGTGGAGCGGTTGCGGGACGGGATTGCGCCCGTGGTAGTGTATTTTAGTTTTTGATTTTGGGGCGAGGGGGAGACTGGTCGTATGCCGGAGTCGGCGGTACTAGTATAAATAAATTAGATTGAATGTTCTAAGTAATTTCCTTACTTCTATCTTCGCTCCGCCTTGGTAGCGAATTTATAGTAACGGTCCAATCAGAGCCCTTGATTCTTATCTCACGATAGCTTCAAGACTTTAAGCTTCAATCACGATAGTTGCTTTCCCTCCTCCTACGATCGTTTGAAGAACCCAGGTTCTTCATCTCGCCTATCTACGACTTCCTCACTTTCGGCCTCGCCTCTTTACGGTCGCTATGGCTAAGCGAGCCTCTCCCCCCTCCGCCGCGTCCACCTTGCGCTCGTCGGTGGTTCTGTCTCGTGCCGTCGAGAAGAACTTCGCCCTGGAGGCCGAAGTCTCTCGTCTTCGGCATCACATCTCTGTCCTCTCTCGGTGGCTTTATCGCCTTGAGAAGGAGAACGCCGCCTTGTCGGCCGCCCTGGACTCTCAGGTCTCTTCCACTAGGAGCTTGGTCTCTACGATGGCTGGTGCCGAGGCTCCACGGTTATTCCTTCGTCGCCTACTCCCTCGGTCGCTTCAGTTGCTACGGTGGTTACGGTGGGGGATGGGCTGGACCCTGAGATTTCTCGGGGCCTGGCAGAGGAGCTCCCTCGGAGGGTTGTTACGCCGGCGGTTATCCCACCAGCAGCCCCTTCGGGGGATGGTGTGGGTGGGCCTTCACCTGATTCGTCGGTTGTGTTGGCTGAGGCGTCCTCTCTAGTGGGTGAGGTGGTTAGCTCTGTGGTGGCGCCAGTTGCGGTGGTATCACCCCCTTCGGGGGGGAAGGTGCCTGAGTCTCTGTGGCTGAGCCCGTGGCTGGTCGGGGAAGCGCCTCTAGTGGCGCCCCCCCTGTGGCGGTGGGTGGTGTTGAGGGTGGCCCGTCCACCCCCGACCGTAGACCTGCGCCTGGGGATGGGAAGAGGAGGAGAAACAAGAAGCGCCGGGTCAAAGAAGACCAGACCTCACCTGTGCCACTTGTCCCCGGTTCGGATACGTCATCGCCATCGCCGGTGCGCACTCGGTCGCGCCCGGCTCCTACGGACCCCGGCTTGTCTGCTTTGTCAGTGGCGGAGGCTGAGGTGTATCGTCGTGGGTGTCCTTCCTGTGGGGAGAATAGTCTGCGATTGACTGGCCGTCCGGATGGTGCCCCCTGGTGTTATTGCGCTAGTTGCAAGACGCGCCAGATGCGTGCCGGTCCCGGCCCCCTCGGCTAGGGAGCCCTTGTCCAGTAAGTCGGCTTTCCTTTGGGACTTCGCGCTTGGGTTTTGGGTGTTTCTTTTGTTTATGGGATATTGGGGGGTGTTTGGCCGTGGCGGTCGGCTGGGGGTGTCCCGAGATCATTGAGTGGGGGCGCCCGGGTGGGTTTCTACTGTGGAGGACGGGTTGCGGGATCGTATTCAGATGACGGTAGTGGAATTTTGTTTTTGTACGGGGAACCTGGGGGACTGGTACCTTGCTCGGCTTCGGCTACGTGAGGAGGTATTGCGGCTTCAGCTACTTGGCTTGGTTGGGCCCATACCAGAGGGTCTACGGTGTCGCTTCGGGGAGAACCTTCTTTGCCGCTGATGACTCTGTACTTAGTGTTCGTGTTGTGGGCATGGCACGGGCATGTTGGAGGTTTGGGGTCGGAGGTTTGGATTGTTTGTAGATAGTGGTAGTTACTGGGAGTGCGCTAACCGGGGGGTCCTCCAGCCCCGGGCACGTCGTATGCCGGAGTCGGCGGTACGTGGTTAAATAAATTAGATTGAATGTTCTAAGTACTTTCCTTACTTATTACTTTTACGAATAAAACATCTTTACGCTCTTTATCACGTTTGCATATCTCAACACATTTCTCACGAGCCTACGAGAGGCGAAGATATTATAGTCGAGATTGAACTGGCGTTATCCGACGAACGGGATAAGGTAGATCAACGGATCTAAGAACTGTTATATCTGATGAGATAGAAATCAAGAAAGAAGTATCGTTGCCTGTCACTATTCGTTAATCACAAGCTAGGAAAGTTACATTACACAACATCACCCAAGCGACGCCCAACGATTCCAACACGGCAAATATAAACCCTCAACCTGAGGGACAAGACCACGAAGGAGATATCGATCTCACAGGAAACAAAGGAGGACTAGGAAACTTTGAAGAATTCAGCAACGCACTTGAGAGCGCTTCTCAAGCACCATCAAGAGCAACAAGTCCTGTCACTCCTGAAAGAAGATCGTCACCCAACGATTCACCAACAGGAACACCCAGATCAAGGAGGATGTCAGGAGCACTACCCGCAGTGCCGCCGGCACAAGGAGATATTGGAATATCCCCAGCCTAAATGCAAGCTATCGTAGCTGTGGTAACAGCAGCCATGCCACCAGCAATTCCGGCAACACAAGTGGCTCCGGCTTGAACGATGCAACAACCAAAGGTTAAGGTACCACCCAGATATGGGGGAGAATGAAACAGACTACGCAACTTTATGGTCCAACTCGATAACTATTTCGAAGCAGTATGATGGACTATTGGATATGACCACGAGACAATCCTATATACCTGCACGGTATTTGAAGGAACGGCACGTGCATGGATACGACCTTATACGGAAGGAACGACCGAAAAACCTTGGAGAAATTGGGATGAATTTCGTGCCGAGTTCACCCTACAGTTTGACGACCTCATCAGAGAGCAAGAAGCGAGAAACAAGCTCGAAGTGGCTGAACAAGGAAATCGCGACGTAACCGAATACTGGTACGAGTTCAGACTACTCATGAAGGATGCCAATGTCGACGATACGACAGCAGGAAGTTGGTTCACGCCAGGATTGAAAAAGATCTATCGCGATACTATGATCCACATGCCGAAGAGACTGACTTCGGCAACGGAATTAGCAGTCTGGGCGATAGATAAGGAGAACTGGATAAACCATTGCAAGGCAACAGAGCGAAACTACCACACACCAGCCACGACCAACAAGACATACACACCACCAAGGAACCAGGATGGAACCTGGAAAAGACAAGAACAAGACGAAAGAGGAGAACCCATGGAGTTGGACAGTACAAGAAAGAAAGGACGGCTCGACATTCCTCAAGGTGTATACGAACAGAGAAAAAAGGACAACCTTTGTTTCAATTACGGAACCAAAGGACACGGAATCAAGGACTGCAGGAAACTAAGATCAAGTGGAAATGGAACACAAACGAAGAAACCTTTCACCACACAAAGGTTCCAACAATTTCCAAAAAGAACGAACCTGAGAGAGATATCCATGGACGAAGGAGATGACCAACCAGAAAAAGACGACAGTCCCCAGCGATAGATGGTCTGAGGGACAAGGATCAATCGAAACCCATCAAGTTATCGAATACCTACACGGCACTGCAAACGGAATCAATAAATATACACGGAGATCAGTTAATGGTCAAAACGAAGCTACAAGTCAACCAGCAAGACACGATCGAGATATACGCGATGATAGACTCAGGAGCAACAGAGGACTTCATCGACAAAGGAATCTGTGACAAACACAGAATCAAAACGAAGAACACGAATAAGAAAAGGACGATTTACCTAGCGGATGGAAATCCAAGCGCAAAGGGAGCTATCACCCATATCGCAGAAGTACCTATGGAAATTGCAAACCATAGGGAACTGGCAACCTTCCAAGTGGCAAATCTCAAAAACCAGGAAATAGTGCTCAGGATGTCCTGGCTCAAGAAGCACAACCCGGACATGGATTGGACGCAGAATAAGGTTACCTTCGCAAGCGGATTATGTGAGAAGGAATGCCTACAAGACCCGCTAGTCATGTACGGAACCCCAGAAGTCGAAGTCGAATGCGAAAGCCTCAAGGCAAGATACGAAGAGGCCAAGATATCTGTCAACAGACAGAGAAAGAAGAAGAACAAGAATCAAGGAATTCTTGTCAAGAAGATCGACCCGGAGGCCCAGATACCTCTTAGAGGGTCATCAAAGGCTGCAGGACACGACATGTATGCACCCGAAGATACCACAATACAAGCCAAAGAACAAGCCACGATAGGAACAGGAATAGCCATCGGACTACCGGAGGGCACCTATGGACAGATCGCACCACGGAGTGGACTATCAGTTAAACACAAACTAATAGACAACGCTGGGGTAATCGATGCCGACTATACTGGTAAGATAAAGGTAGTCTTGGCCAACCTGAATAATAAGGAGTATAAGATCTCGAAAGGAGATTGAATTGCTCAATTGATCATTGAAAATATCAACAACGAAGAACTCCAAGAAGTTAGCGACCTCGATGACACGCAAAGAGGAGATCAAGGTTTTGGGTCAATGGACCAATACGAGGCTACCAAGGGCCAACAAGACAAGATTCAGATATGCAAAATAACAGCCGAAGAATTCCGCGTAGAATATAAGGAAGGAGCATACACCGGCATGCTCAGATGGAACTTCTCCACCAAAGACCTAGAATGGGCCAAGATCAACATCAGCACGGAATTGGCCATACGAGACAAACAACAACGAAAGCAACAGGACTGGAGGGATAGCATACCCAAACAGTATCACAAGTTCAACGATCTGTTCAAAGAAGACAATGCAACAGAACTACCTCCGCATCGATATGGGATAGACCTGGCGATCGATCTCGAATTAGACAAAGACGGAAAACGAACACAACATATACCATGGAAAAAGGTATACGCACTTAGCGAACAAGAGCTAGAAGAGTTAAGACAATACATCGAAACCAATCTGGACCAAGGATGGATTCGAGAAACAAAAGGAGCATGGGAATCACCCACAATGTTCGTCAAAAAGAAGGACGGAAAGCTAAGACTATGTGTGGACTACCGAGCACTCAATTCGCTCACAAAGAAGGATCGATACCCGCTACCCCTGATAGGAGAAGCCCTGGATCGATTAAGGACAGCACAATTTTTCACCAAGCTCGATATCCAGGACGCGTACCACAATGTCAGGATCAAAAAAGGAGACGAATGGAAAACGACTTTCGCATCTAAATACGGGATGTACGAATACCTGGTTATGCCTTTCGGGCTAACCAACGCACCTGCGGCATTTCGACGATGGATCAACCAAGTGTTGAGTCGGTTCCTCAACAGATGCTGCATCGTCTACCTAGACGATGTACTCGTCTATTCCGATAACCTGGAACAACACATCAGAGACGTGAGAGAGGTGACGGAAAGCATTCAGGAATCCGGGATGAAAATCAAGCCAACGAAATGCGAGTTCCACAAGGAAGAAAAAGAATATTTCGGGTTCATCATCAACAGACAAGGAGTCAAGGTGGACCCAGTCAAGACGAATGCCATATGGAAATGGAAACCACCAGGAAGAAGAAAGGATATTCAATGCTTCATTGGATTCTGCAACTTCTATCAAAGATTTATAGAAGGGTTCAGCAGGATTGCAAAACCCCTCTATAACCTAACGAAGAAAGAAGCCCAATGGAGATGGAATGAATATGGACAAAACGCATTCGACGGTATCAGGAAACGACTCACAAGCGCCCCATTACTGGTTCACTACGACCCGGATAGAGAACTAGTAATCGAAACTGACGCCTGGAAATACGTCTGTTCCGGAATACTCTCACAGAAATGCGGAGACGGGAGGTGGAGACCCGTCGCCTACCGGTCAAAGAAAATGACACCAGCCGAATGCAACTACGATGTCCACGACAAAGAACTATTAGCAATATTTCAAGCGATGAAGGAATGGAGACGATACGTTTGAGACACAAAATGTGCCGTGAAGGTACTATGAGACCACAAAAACCTAGTACCGTTCATGAAGGACAAGGTACGAAACAATCACCAACTACGATGGATGGAACAATTAAGTCAGTTCAAGTTTCAAATCGAATATCGACCTGGCAAAGAAGGGGGCAAACTGGATGCTCTCACAAGGATATCGAGCGACAGACCACAAAACGATAATGACAAAAGGATTACAAGAAAAATCCAAACATTACTACCAGTCGACCGATATTTCAAGAAAGACAGAATCGAAGCGATGGAGATGGTTGAAATTACGACAGAAAGAGAAGAAAGAATACAGGAAGCAAGCAAAGAAGATGGAACTATCAAAGCGATAAGAGAAGCATTGGAAGAAGGAAAAAAGGAAATGAAGGGGATAGCACTGGGTTTATGCCAGTGGAAAGAAAATCAACTATGGTACGACGGAAAGCAATGGATTCCGGAAGAAGAAGAGATAAGGACGGAAATCATATGACAACATCACGATTCACGAATATCGGGATACGGAGGAACAGCTAAAACAACCTAACTCATCACGAGGTTATTCTATTGGCCAGGACTGCGCGAGGACGTCAAGAGATACGTCAAGAACTGCGATATATGTCAAAGGACGAAAACAGCCAAACATGCGCCGTACGGATTACTCAAATCAAACGAAGTTCCGGAAAAACCAAGGGAAACCATAACCATGGATTTTATTACCGACCTTCCGAATTCGGAAGGATAGAACGCCATTTTGGTTGTGGTGGATCGCCTGACCAAAACGAGTCACTTTGTTCCGGTAAAAAAGGATATGACAACGGCAACATTCATCTAAACGATCTTCCACGAAATCTTTAGATTACATGGACTACCCAAGAATATCATCACAGATCGAGGAGCTCTATTCACATCCGGAACATGGAAAAAGGCAACAGGAGAAATGGGAATCTAAAATAGGCTCAGCACTGCCTTCCACCCACAAACGGACAGACAGACCGAACGGGTAAACAGAATATTGAAACAATATCTTCGCGCATATATCAATTAGCAACATGATAATTGGCGGGAACTACTTCCGATGGCGGAGTTTGCTTACAACAACAGTAAGCAAGAAACAACTGGCACGACACCGTTCTTCTCCAATTATGGACAACATCCGAGAAGTCAGGCCACAAATCATACGAGCGGTGGAATAATAACAGATAAGACGGAAATGAGTCAATTACACAACACATTACGATACGAAATGGATTATGCACAGCAGCGGCAGAAAGAACTATACGATAAGCACCGAAGGCCAGATCCGAACCTACAGATAGGAGATATGATGTAGCTGCTACCACGCAACATCAAGACCACGAGACCATCCTAGAAATTGGATTACAAGAAAATCGGGCTATTTCGGATATTGGAAAGAATTGAGAATGGAGCATATAAGCTCGATCTCCCTCCCTCGACAAGAATACACAACACATTCCACATCTCACTCCTCGAAATCTACAACGATAACAAGTTTCCCTTACAAAGAATAACTCCTCCTCCTCCGCTAGAAATAGACGGAGAATCCGAATACGAACTCAACGAGATAGCCGATTCTCGATTTCGCTATGGAAAACTCCAATACCGTGCCAAGTGGACCGGTTACTCTCCCGAACACGACAAGACCTGGTATCCAGCAAGCAATTTTACCAACACTTAAGATGCCATCGAACTCTACCACCGACGCTATCCCGACAAGCCCCACCGGGACAACGATCACCATCAACCCCAAGAAAGACGAAGGCGCTAAGTCGCCGATTGTTAGAAGTACCCGATTCCGATAAGCCTAGGAGTACCCTAGGTAGGGTAACTTTACCCGAGTTCGAGAATCTTGATCTCCAACACCCCCCTCCGGCCCCCTTACGGGGCCCGCGCGTCATCATACACATCAACCTTAGTTGCGTCCTGTGACTATTTGTTCACAAAATTGAAGGTGTCAGAATAACACCGGATACGTCGCTGCCGTCCGTCCGACCGAAGGCTGTTTGCAGGATATATAAGAGGGGACCTCTGGCAAGACCTGAGAAGTGGAACGAAGTCAATCCGTCAACTACTCAGGGAGTTACTAGGCTTCAAAGAAGAGACATCTTCGACATGGGCCGTAAGTAACGGGACGTTTTCGCACAAAGGTCATGAGATGAATGTTAGGAGGTTCGGGATAACGAACCAATGCATTCACATCCACCCTCCGACGATTAGAAAGAGTCTAGAGCTCCTGGAAACACTACCAAAGAAGCCAGCGAGCTTCGAGGAGTGTTGCAACTATGATAAGAGGTGTACCGCAGTTGCGGGATTTACAACCAACACAACACGAAGGTCCACCCCCTCTACATAGAACAACCAGGAGTTGCCGACCAAGGGATTATGAGACTATTCAATAGAATGGCCTCTCCTCTATGAGAAGAGAGTCATCAGAATGAATTCTATCGGTTAGTTGTTGAGTTATCACAACTAGAAGTCATCGACTCCGGCATATCTGCATATGCAGTCTCCTATCAAGATTGATCCTCTTGGTAACGAAGAGAACTATTGGAGCCAACAGAGTTCGACTTGAGAACTCGGCTACTGGTCTATAGACTCTGAGGATCGGATAATTACTATTGGTGACAAGTATGTCTCCCGGGCAAGAAATAGTAATTACTGAAGATGGTGTGATGGTTCTCAGGGTCTCCCGGTGTTCGCACTATCATGGAGAACCTGACGTTGCGCATTAGATTTGAAGAGGTACATATTTTGTATGCTAGATAGATGTAGCCCGCGAACACTCAGACGCGGAATATAAATATCGAAGTGCCTCCCAAGCTTAAGACATCATCAAGCAACGGAGAAGAGACCTTAACAATATAATATTGTTTTTACGATTCTATTTTACTTTCTTGCACTCTTAGTAGTCATAAACGAAACGAGTTGCTTCTGAGCCTTCCTAGACAAATCTCCGTCTATACAAACGAATCTCGATTGGCCTAGACAACCATAAGTCTTTACCGGTTGTCTCCGCCTAACAGTATATTGTTAGATCTCCTTGTTACCAAGGCTCTCTACATACGAGTGAACCTCAGTTCACATCACCTCCTCACCGCACGTTACGACAAGACACCAAGTGTCTAGCCCTATATCCACAAAACCATTGCCTCCAACACTCCGGCTTGGCTAGCTCGAGTACGAGCACAAAGAGAAAAAGAGATGTCGCAGCCTCCAAAGCAAATCGGTCCAGGGGAACCGATGGATACTTCAGGGGACAATAGTCCCAGTGCCTTCAGTAATCCCACCTCTCTCGATCCAGCTCTTCGAAATCCACGAAGAGGTGGAAGAACACCTAGCATTGCGCCGACATCGAGAGCAACATCTCCTCATTCCAGATCTACTACACCACGTCCGAATACCCACGCCGTCGATCTCGCAAGTCTCGCGGCCCGGTTAGGAATGGTTATTGGGCAGATCCGTCAAGACATTTCCACCAGTATCGACACCTCCAATATTGCATTTGAAATCCTCTCTGCAGATTCTCAGGAGAATGCAAAAGGGTTAATCAAAGTCCAAAAGCAATTATTGGAAGGACAAGATTTGCATGACAGCGAGATGACACTCGTATTGCAACAGTGTGTCCTGGTGGAAGCCAACATTCGGGACCTCCAGACCCAGTTGGCAAAGGAGATTGCTGCTAAGTTAGCGCAGCAAGATGCTCGACATGAGCATCACAAGGGAGTAACCTCTCAATTGCAACGAGAAGCCCTAGAAAGAGACCTCACCCTGGAACGGGATTTCCAGGCATTCAAGGATAACCAATTCCAACAAAACATGTCTCTTCGAGCCATGATATCTAACCTCGCCGAAAGACAAGAACGCGAGGCTCAGAGCTACAGTGACTTTACCCGAACGATACAACGAGATCAAACTCGTATCATGGATACTCTCGGACTACTGACAGAGCGGGTAACAGAGCTCACACAAAATCGACCTACTGGTCGACAAGTAGCGTTGGAATCGGTCCCTGAAAGTTGGGCAGAAGCAAGAGAGGAGACTCAACCTCCAGAGGGGCCTTCCAGAGATAAGGGAAAGCAAAGAGAGGGAGAACCTCCCATCCCTGCGGCACCAGGGGGTGACCCAGATGATGATGGGAGTGATGATGAAGGAGGAAACGGAGGAAGACGTGGTGGAGGCCCATCCAGATTTAGCCGCGGATTGACACCCGAACAACGTGGAACAGCCGATGTACTCGCGGAAGCCTTTGCATTAACCACGAAACGACCCGCTGATGCACCCCCATTTTTCGAAGCAAAGCCTTCACAATGCGTTCGCTATTGGTTACTACAATGTGTGGACTACTTCGAATGAAATCCTAGAACTTGGGATAGTGACCGAGAAAGGGTCATCTTCGCACTAGGAAGAACCAAAGGGGAGTTAGTCAACCCGGTAGCAATGTGGTACCGTAGGGCTATGGATGGACTCCATGGAGTGGAGCAAGATGCCGGCCTGGCAACCTGGACACGATTCGACCACGAGTTCACAGAACGGTTCGCATCAATTGAGGAGGGACGAAAAGCGGTCCGTGATATGGAGAAAGTTGAATATAAAGATAATATTCAAAACTACGTCCAAATCATGACCAACCTTAATACGAAGGCCAAAATAACTGGTCCAGCATGGCGTCTGGCGATGGAAAAAAAATTACCAGCCAGCATACGTTTACGCCTGTCCCTAAAGACCTTCGATACCGATGCAGAATGGGAAGCAGCACTCAGGAAGGCAGGCCGAGAAGAGGAGGAACTAAAGGAATGGGACCATCTGTTACGGGATAGACCAAAACCCGTGAAAACTTCTTCCGAAGATAAGAAACCTGACAAACCCAGGTTTAAGAAGGAGAAGCCCCAAATCAAAGGCGGTGGTCCCTCCAAAAAGCGAAGAAGGGAACCGGAACCCGATAAACCGGCGAAAAGACCCGGCGGAGTCAATAAACAAACGCATACCAACTTCAAAAAGGCCCATGAAGGAATTCCCCAGTCCGTCATCGACGAACGAAATAAAGACGGCATATGCACTCGTTGTGGAAAGAAAAACCACGACTATAAAACATGCTGGGGACAAATTAAGGTGTCTACTACAAGGGCAGAGCGACCTACTCTCCCCATTAGACATAGGGCTAGGACGGTAGCTACGGTACACCGTCCCCGCAACATTTCCGCCGCCCAAACACCTAGAGGAAACAAACTTTGGGAACTAGGCGAAGATGAGGAAATGACTTAGGTCACCTCATGTGGCACCAACGGCAACGGCGTTTGGTAGTCGGGGTTCGTTAGGATACGAAACCGGAATCGAAATTGGGAACCCCCCGGGGCTGGGGTGAAGTTAGTGAACGGAACCAAGCACCAGCGGTATTTTCGTCTGGGTAGTCCGCCAGGGTCAGCGGGAACCAAAATAACACCTTGACCAGGCATCCTATCCATACCAGCAAGCAGGCATATTAAGTAGGGCTGTGGGTAAGAGACCTCCAGTCAGAAGGGTTGCCGAATTCATGACGATGAAATCGGCCTGAAAGACTGCGCAAGCCCACCTTCCCGAACCTATCAGTCCTGAAGCTGAGTTATGTCGGAAAGAGGGGATGGTTCAAGCGCCCGGACAAGAGCAGCGAGTAAACTAGTTAGTCTCTCCAGTACACTAGTTATTCCGCAGACCTTACCCACAAGCGTTTTCCACTCCCAGTTAGTTACTAGGGTTGGTGAAGGATGATACGGACGACCATATCACGTGTCGGGATCTTAACCCCAGAAAACATATGTGGAGTTGCAGGACACGTATCCGGGAAGTTGTACCAGCTGGACAGCGCCGGGGATACCTCTATGTTGCACACACAGCTGTTTCTGGTTGGAAGATCAAACCAATCCTTAAGGGAAAAGGAATTGGAGAGGAACAATAGATTTCGCAAGAAATCAACCTCGTTACCACCAAGGCCCTAAAGCATGAGAGAAAGGAGAGGCATCCAGCCTGAGAACTGGTCGTGCACTATCTAAGTGTATCGGTGAAACGCCGAGTAGGGATTTGGAATTTTCTTTATTAATAGGAAACCAGTTTGTCTGAGGAGACCTGTATGGTCGAAACTGCGCGGGCGCGGTAACAAACATCCTAGTTGTTATCATAACCTCAGACATGTCGAAACGAAAAGACGACGGTTCGACCCCTCATCCAAAAAGACGCGCGTTTGACGCGCCAAAACCAACGCGATATGACTGTCCCGAGGGATATGCTCATATCCATGTTTTAAATCCAAACAGACAAAGGATAAAAATCCGTGTTCTGTTAGACTCAGGATCCAACGTGTTCCTGATTAACAAAGACCTCGTTAAGGAATTAAAAATTCCGTTCACAGAGAGACCGAATCCGGTCACAATTCAAGGCTTCGATGGAGTACCGTCTCCGTCAGGAGGAAAATTTTATACGCGTCCACTATGGCTTGAAATTGGACGCAACAAACATTTATCCGAAGTTGCGTGCGAAATCGCAGCAGCGGGAGACTATGGGATGATTATCCCATTTGGGTGGTGGCATTCAGAACACCCCCTATCGAACATTGGGGATCCCGATAACTGGGAATTTAAAGACCCCAAATGTAAAACCACTTGTGTGGAAGAAGAAGATGAAGGAATCGCAGATATGTTCGAATACGACGAATCGGTAGCATGGGATGAGAATGCGATTCAAATTGGAAGAATCGGGACTATCGAAGATCCGAATGAAGTTAGCTTCGACTCACTCCCCAAACACTACTGGGGATTCAAGAAGCTCTTCCTACCGCAAACTTCGGCGAGGCTACCACCAAGGAGAACATTTGATCACGAAATCAAGTTAGTTGACGGAGCGAAACCATCTTTGGGACCCATCTATCCACTATCCGAGAAACAACTAAAACTCTTACGCGATTACCTCAAAGAGATGATCCGACAAGGAAAAATCAAGCGAAGTCAGTCGCCATTCGGTGCACCAATCCTTTTTACACCGAAGGCTGATGGCCGACTACGTTTGGTAGTGGATTACCGGAACTTAAATAAGATCACCATCTTAAACAAGTACCCGTTACCACTAATGTCGGAACTACGCGATCGAGTGGCAGGAGCAACCATCTTTTCAAAGATCGATTTAAAAGATGGTTATAACCTGATTCGGATAAAAGAAGGGGACGAATGGAAAACAGCCTTCCGAACAAGATACGGGCACTACGAGTACAACGTAATGCCTTTTGGACTAGCTAATGCTCCGGCAACTTTCCAAGACATGATGAACGAAGTTCTCCGAGAACATCTTGACCAAGGTGTGGTCTGCTACCTCGACGATATTCTCATCTACTCAAGAACCGAGAAAGAACATATCGAGTTGGTAAAAAAGGTTCTGCAAAAATTAGCGGATTTCCAACTCGCGATTTCAATTAAGAAATCCTTCTTCCATGTAAAAGAGGTGGAATTTTTAGGCTACATAGTAGCCGTTGATGGGGTGTCTATGAGCACCCGAAAGGTGGACTCCGTATTGGATTGGAAACCACCCAAGTCGGTTAAGGAAGTCCAGATATTCCAAGGATTTGCGAATTTTTACCGACGCTTTATAGAAAACTTCTCAAAAATCTGTGCTCCAATCACGGAAACATTGAAGGGCGATCCGAAAAAGTTCCGGTGGGGCCCGGAACAAGAGGCAGCTTTTCAAGAACTTAAGAGAAGATTTACTTCTGCCCCTATTCTACACCATTTCTTTCCCGAAAGAGAAACGGTCGTGGAAACAGACGCTAGCGACTTCGCTTTAGGATGCGTCTTATCGCAGTTTGTGGAGAAACGACTCCATCCAGTGGCGTTTCATTCCCGCAAACTAAACTCCGCGGAGCGGAATTACGAGATCCACGATAAAGAACTATTGGCGATCCTAGAAGCATTCAAAGAATGGCGCCAATACTTGGTTGGCACCGAAAAGCCGGTT
Source organism: Tuber indicum (assembly GCA_006112555.1). Lineage (NCBI taxonomy): Eukaryota > Fungi > Ascomycota > Pezizomycetes > Pezizales > Tuberaceae > Tuber > Tuber indicum. Next base: position 301,840 of record VBSK01000423.1, on the reverse strand, counting down.
ACTGTCTACACCGATCACCAAAACCTCCAATATTTCCTCACCTCAAAGGTCTGGAGCGGTCGCCAGATCCGCTGGGCACAAAAGCTCGCAGACTACAATTTCAAAATTGTCTACCGCCCAGGCACCAGAGGTGGAAAACCGGATGCACTCAGTCGACGGCCAGAGTACCGTCCTGAGGAGGGAGCTGCACATCGCGAACAAGCGATCTTGAAGCCTGAACATTTCCAAATCAGTTCGGTTACGAGAACTAAGATGGGGGAAATTCGAATCTGCTTACTTGCAGGAAACCCTGAAGGCGATATATGTGCAGATGACATCCAAGAGGAACCCAAATGGAATGATCCCAATTCCGTTATTCGGGTCAAAAGGTTAGACACAAGAGCAAGGCTTCCAACCAAGGGCTCAAGAATGGCAGCAGGCCATGATCTCTACGCTCTGCAAGAAGATATAGTCCCAGCAAGGGGACAGCTAGTAGTCGGAACCGGAATAGCAGTGGGACTACCGGTTGGAACATACGGAAGAATTGCTCCCAGAAGCGGGTTAGCCGTTAAAAGCGGGATTTCAACAGGTGCCGGAGTAATTGATGCGGATTACACCGGAGAACTCAAAGTTCTACTATTCAACCACAGAGACGCGGACTGTCACATCAAAGAAGGGGACCGTATTGCCCAACTAGTGATAGAAAAGATTAATACCGCTGATATGATGGAAATAGATAACCTGGACGAAACAGAAAGAGGAACGGCGGGATTCGGTAGCACAGATATCGCTACAAGGGCTATGACTATCCAAGAGATTGAACCAGTAGTCAGCCAGCTCTATGCGTCAAAGGATCAGAATAAACACTGGTATGACGTATCCGAAATACCCGAACGAACCCTCATGACTAGTACTATACTAGCCCGCAAAGAATTAAAGAAATTCAATCCCGAATTCCTGGAGCAGATTCAGAAGGCCATTCCAGGCGATAAGGAATGGCTGAAGCGAAGAAAAGAGTTGGAAAAACTCCGAGACAACAACAAACCTTTTCCAAAGGATTGGACCCTAACCGATGACTTGCTTTACTATAAACAAAGACTATTCGTACCAAACAACCAAAGCCTTTATACCACAATAGCCGAAGGGTGTCACGACGCAAAAATTGCAGGACACTTCGGACAAGAAAAAACTCTCGAAATCATCATGCGAGACTTTTATTGGAAGGGCTTGGCAAATTGGGTAAACGATTATGTACGGTCATGTGACGATTGTCAACACAACAAGTCACCACGCCACGCAAAGTATGGTCTACTTCAACCACTATCAATACCATATGCAGCTTGGGCATCCATTTCCGTGGACTTTATAACACAGTTACCGCAAAGTCAAGGATGTACCCAAATAATGGTAGTGGTTGATCGGTTCACTAAGATGGCCCATTTCATCGGACTAGAGGGAACAGCGACTGCGAAAGATGTCGCTACCGCCTTCACGAAGGAGATATGGAAGCTACACGGCTTACCATCAGAGATTGTCTCAGATATGGACTCAAAGTTTGCAGGAGAATTTTGGGAATCATTGTGTAAAGCATTAGATATAAAAAGGAGGATGTCAACTGCATACCATCCACAAACGGACGGACAAACTGAAAGAACCAACCAAGTGCTGGAAGGTTACTTACGAAGTTTTGTCAATTACGATCAGGATGATTGGTATCAGCTCCTACCCCTAGCCGAACATGCCTACAACAACTCGGCAACCAATGCACACGGAATGACCCCATTCTATGCAAACTATGGATTCCATCCGCAAACGGAATGGATGAAGGAGCGCGAAGCGCATAATCCAGGAGCAACCCTTTACGCAAACTGGATAAAAACGATTCATGAGCAAGCACGGCAATCACTCGAACAGACACGAGAAGCCATGGCCAAGTATTATGATAGAAAGGCCAAGCAACAACCAGACTTCAAACCCGGCGATAAAGTAATGTTAAACGCAAAGAATATTCGCACCCGCCGGAAGTCCAAAAAGTTAAGCCCAAAACTTTATGGACCCTTCGTGATTCTGGAAAAACGAGGAAGCCGGGCATTCAAACTCAACATATCGGATCGTTGGAATATACACCCAGTATTCCATGTATCCCTGTTAGAACCTTACAGGGAGTCGGTACGAGCAGACCGACAACAACCTCCCAGGGAACCCGAAGACATTGAAGGCGACCTACAATGGGAGATAGAAAAGATTGTAAGAAGCGAAATACGCTCTTACAGGAAAAGAGTCCGTGGCCGCTATCAACAGATGCGCGAGCTATGGTACTTCGTTAAATGGCAGGGCTGTTCCGAAGATGAGAACACTTGGGAACCTGCGACGGGGATGGACAATGCGAGAGAATTGGTGGATGAATTTCATCGCGATAACCCGGAAATGCCACGACGGGCAGAGGAAGGACGATGAAGATAAGGTTTTCCTGCCGTGGACAAGCAAACGGGGAAGGTTTTTTACCCTGCTTTCATCGGGTCCTTAAATGATTAATGTTTAAGGTTTATTATTTAATATTTAAAATTTTAATGTTTAATTTTTATTTTGTACCAAAGGGGCATTCGAGGCGAAGCCCTAGAGGAGGGAGCTCATGTTAGGAGTACCCGATTCCGATAGCCTAGGAGTACCTTAGGTAGGGTAACTTTACCCGAGTTCGAGAATCTTGATCTCCAACACCCCCCTCCGGCCCCCTGACGGGGCCCGCGCGTCATCATACACATCAACCTTAGTTGCGTCCTGTGACTATTTGGTCACAAAATTGAAGGTGTCAGAATAACACCGTATACGTCGCTGCCGTCCGTCCGACCGGAAGCTGTTCGCAGGATATATAAGAGGGGACCTCTGGCTAGACCTGGGAATTTGGCAAGCCCCGCGTGGCTTGCTACGCTCTCTTGTCTTTTCTTGAAGTTGTTTCTCTCTTGCCTGTATGGGTAGACCAGTCTCCCAACGTGATGGCGGTTGACTTGTTCTCCGACTTGGGCTTTTGCTCCTCCTCACAGACTCGCCTTAGGGTGTACAATGTGTACAACACCAAGGGCACCTCTTCCCACACGCGCATTGTTTCTCCCGAGTTGTGTTTTCCTGATTTAGGTTTTCCTGTTTTTGTTTTGGGGGACTTTAACCTCCACCACCCTCTCTCTGACCCACTACGGGCCATTTCATCCACCGAACTTAGAACGTCAGTTCCTTACTTTCAATTGGCTTCTTTACATGGTTTTTCCCTTCTTAACACCCCCGGTGTGTTTACTTATTTTTCCTTTACCCCCCAGGACAGGCCCTCTGTCCTTGATCTCTCCTTTGCCAATAGCGAAGCGGCCCAGCTCTTTGCTGAGTGGGCCACCCCGCTCCCGTCCACTGGCTCTGACCACATCCCTATTTGCATCTTGCTTTCCACGCCTTTATTGCGCCCCCCTGCCCCCACACCAGCCTGGGCCAAGACAGACTGGTCCGCCCTTGGTGACGCCCTCAAGTTGTTTGTTGTCTCTCCGCCTCCCACCCTCCCGACCTTGTCCTCTGCCACAGCTTGGTTCGACAGCAACGTCAACCGCCTCCGCACTACCCTCCTCCTGCACACCCCCCTCAACCGTATGTCAACCCATTCCAAACCTTGGTGGTCGCCCCTCCTCTCCTCCCTCAGAATCTCGTTTCACGCCGCTACTCGTCGTGCCCGCAGGACCCCTTGTGTGGACTCCCTGGCTGAGGCCCGGAGGTCCCGCAACGCCTACTTCAAGGCCATCAAGCAGGCCAAGCGAAGGCACTGGGACGAATTCCTCTCCTCTGCAACCCCTAAGACTGTATGGACAGCCAAACGCTTCGCGATAGGTCGCCCCCCAGACCGATTCCCATCTTTCCCAGAAGCCGACACCCCGATCGCTGTCAACACCGCTCTCCTGACCCACTTTTTTCCCCCTAGGGAGTCCTCCTCCCCCCCAGCTATCCTACGGCCGTTCCGGGACCTCGACGTCCTCACGAAAGAGGAGGTATCTAAAGCCCTGGCATCCAGCTCAAGTTCGTCCGCCCCTGGCCCCGACCACATCCCGTACTCAGTCTGGAAGAGAGTCCACGGCACCAACCCAAAGATCCTCACGTCCCTCCTGGGCCCCCTCCTGCTCTATGGTTTTCACCCGTCCTCCCTCAAACAGGCCAATGGTATTGTCCTCGACAAGCCTGGCAAGGCCTCCTATGACACCCCGGCCTCCTTTCGCATTATCGTCCTCCTCCAAACCCTATCCAAGATCCTGGAGCGTGTGGTAGCTGTAAGGCTAGCCGCAGTTGCTCGGGCCCTTGGCCTCGTCCACCCCAACCAATGTGGTTCACTATCGGGTATGGGTACTTTTGACGCCCTTGCCACCCTCTCACATGAAGTCCGTCTTTCGCACTGCATGGGCCTCTGCTCCTCCACGCTCTTCCTTGACATCAAAGGAGGTTTTGACAACGTTGACTCCGCTGCCATGTGCGGCAAACTTCGGGAAAGGGGCGTTCAGCCCTACCTCGTCTCATGGGTCCGATCCTTCCTGCACGGCAGACACTGCCGCCTCCTATACCAGGGTTCCCCTAGGGTCCTCTCGCCGGTCCAGGTCGGCACCCCCCAGGGTTCACCTGTCTCCCCCCTTCTTTTCCTGATCTACGTTTCCTCCCTCCACTTTCCAGTCCCCAACGGCTTAATCCTCTCCTATGTTGACGACTTCGCTATAACTGTCTCCTCGCCCTCCTACAGACGTAATGTCCAGAAGCTGCAGGCAGTCGCTTCCTCTCTCACATCGAAGGGAAGGCGCATAGGCGTTGCTTTCTCCCTTCCCAAAACAGAACTGATGCACTGGAGGACGCCCCAACAGAGAGGGCCCCCGTGCCTCCTCCCCGTCTCAGTGGACTCAGTCCCCTACAAACCGGCCCAAGTACTACGGTGGTTGGGCTACTGGCTGGAACCCGCGACACCTTCGTTGGACCGCGCCACCACCCCTCATTTCACCAGGCGACTCGCCCTGGCTGAAGCTGCCCTCGCTACAATAGACCGCCTGTCCCGGCCAGGCAAGGGTCTCGCACCACACCTGTGTCACCGTCTCGCCTCCTCCTTGGTCCGCCCCATCCTTCTTTACGGCAGCGACCTTCTCTCCCCCAACTCCAGGATGCTCGACAAGATGAGGGCATTCTGGCACCGGGTACAGAGATGGGTTACGAACTGCTTTGCCTCCACCAATACGGCCATTCTTCCTTGTGAAGCATCGCTCCCACCCATTGACCTTCTTATCAAACACCTTCAGCGCCTGGCGGCAGTCCGCCTGGTCTGCCTCCCGCCCGAAATCAACCCGGCTACTGCCCGCTTGGACCACTCGGTCCCGACTACGTCCCCCTTCAGGGCTCCCGACTCCCTCCGCCTCCCTGGGTCTGTCAGGGGCCGGCACCCATGGACGGGCCCCAACTACCGCCCCCTCAGATGGTTCACCAAGCCACCCTCCCCACCCAATCGGCGTCATCTCCCGGTCGATGCGGTGGCCCACCGCATTCACTCCATCATCGGCGGCCGCCATGACCCCCTTCCTCCGGCGAACCCTCTCCTCCTGCCTCCGCTGCAGGCAGCCCCGCTGGGGGCTCCCGCCCTCTACGCTTCTCTCAAGGCCCGGTGCCGTGAGGAACTCCTCACCTCGTGGCGGCTCCTGTCGCCTCCCCCGCCCTACTACCTCTTTGGCCCCACCCTGCGCCCGCACCCCTTCATGGGCCTGGGGCGTTTCCTCTCGGGCCGGCTCCACCAGATGCGTGCTGGCAAGAGCTACCTAGCCGCCCATCCCTCTTGGCACGACGCCGACCCCTCTCGCCTCTGCCCTTGGTGTGCGGAGGGGGACGAGACGTTCGAGCATGCCCTCCTTTTCTGCCCTGCCAAGTCTGCAGCCCGCGGTCGCCACCTCCAGGGGATCACGGATATTGGACCTGACTCTTCTCTGTGGACCTCGATTCCGATGCTTTTGGGCCTCGGACGTTATCTCACTGCTACCAAGACTGGTTTCCCCCCTGACATGTATGCACACTATGCCCCCCGCCTGCCCTCTCTCTCCCCCTCCCCTTCCCTTCCTGCCTCGCCTCGGTTGTCGTTGGCTGGGTCGCCAAGTGGTCTAAGTGGTGGAAGGTCTCCTGTTTGATTTCATTTACTTGTTGTTATTATGAGTTTTTGATTTGTTTCCGTTACGATGCTAGGTAGTTAGTAGTTTTCCTTTATAAGTCCTGTGTAGGCAATGCGTCGGTTATTGGACGCCATAGGAGGATCTGGTTTTGGTTTTTCGTTTGTTTGTTGTTTGATTTTGGGTTTTGTTTCTGCCATAGCTAGCGCTGCATGCACGTTCTTGTACCTTAACCAAACAATGAATATATGATATAAAAAAAAAAAAAAAAAAAAAATGGCTAGACCTGGGAAGTGGAAGGAAGTCAATGCGTCAACTACTCAGGGAGTTACAAGGCTTCAAAGATATGACATCTTTGATACGGGCCGTAAGTAACGGGACGTTTTCGCACAAAGGTCATGAGATGAATGTTAGGAGGTTCGGGATAACAAACCAATGCATTCACATCCACCCTCCGACGATTAGAAAGAGTCTAGAGCTCCTGGAAACACTACCAAAGAAGCCAGCGAGCTTCGAGGAGTGTTGCAACTATGATAAGTGGTGTACCGCAGTTGCGGGATTTACAACCAACACAACACGAAGGTCCACCCCCTCTACATAGAACAACCAGGAGTTGCCGACCGAGGGATTATGAGACTATTCAATAGAATGGCCTCTCCTCTATGAGAAGAGAGTCATCAGAATGAATTCTATCGGTTAGTTGTTGAGTTATCACAACTAGAAGGCATCGACTCCGACATATCTGCATATGCAGTCTCGTATCAAGATTGATCCTCTTGGTAACGAAGAGAACTATTGGAGCCAACAGAGTTCGACTTGAGAACTCGGCTACTGGTCTATAGACTCTGAGGATCGGATAATTACTATTGGTGACAAGTATGTCTCCCGGGCAAGAAATAGTAATTACTGAAGATGGTGTGATGGTTCTCAGGGTCTCCCGGTGTTCGCACTATCATGGAGAACCTGACGTTGCGCATTAGATTTGAAGAGGTACATATTTTGTATGCTAGATAGATGTAGCCCGCGAACACTCAGACGCGGAATATAAATATCGAAGTGCCTCCCAAGCTTAAGACATCATCAAGCAACGGAGAAGAGACCTTAACAATATAATATTGTTTTTACGATTCTATTTTACTTTCTTGCACTCTTAGTAGTCATAAACGAAACGAGTTGCTTCTGAGCCTTCCTAGACAAATCTCCGTCTATACGAAAGAATTCCGATTGGCCTAGACAACCATAAGTCTATACCGGTTGTCTCCGCCTAACACCGATGAAGCCCCACGAGTGCTGGGATGATTGCCTGCGCGCAATCACCCCAACGAGCCCCGAATACTCGTGGATGGGGCCAACAGACAAGGAGCTCGCCGAGCGCGAGCAGGAAGCAAGACAGAACGCACACAATGTCATGAGTTGGACGGTGTGCTACGACGACGGATGACCCGTACACTATACGGACAAGGAGGTATCCGGATGGTTCCCGAGGGAATACAAGAAGAAAGGTCCGCGTCCGGACCACGCCCTTAAGTACTGGACACAGTGCTTCAGCAAGCACTGTGCTATGCACAAAGCGGCGAAAGTACAGGCAGGGTACTACCAGCAAAAGGACGTGAGCAGGGCAGCGCTCCAAAGAAAGGATGCCGACCGACACAAAAGGACTTCGAGGACAAAGCCTGTGGAAGAGGGGGCCAAAAACTCCTCCGCGGCAACCGAGCCCGATTTTGAACGCCTGGAAACGCAAATCTCCGGACTAAGAAGTCAACTGGGCATCGCCAAAGCCACAATTTCGGCACACGCGCATACGATCGCCCTACAGCAAAGGACAATCGAGACGGCCAACCTCACACTTGAGTCAGTGAGGGTAAGGGTACAGGACTGGGAATCGAAGTATCATAGGCTTCGAAGGTCCGTCCACTCGTACAGAGGGGAATTGGTAAAGATGGGGGATTCGAGATAGAGCCTGATGGGACTCAGGCTTAAGGAGGGGGGAGCTAATGTCACGGATGTGACAGGTAGCTCAGGATTTCGCATATGACTCGCTTGAGTCATATGACTGGTTTATGTTAGGATTTGTTATGTTTTGTACATGACTCGATTATCAGTCATGGGTCTCGCGCGTATGACTCATTTGAGTCATATGCCTTGTTTATGTTATGATTTGTTATGTTTCGTACATGACTCAATTATGAGTCATGGTTCTCGCGCGTATGACTGATTCCAGTCATATGACTTTGGTAAGGCTTTTCACGAGGCTCACACTTGTGAGTCATCAGGGTTACAGTTGGCGGAAGAGCACTATATAAGGAGGTTAATACGACTGAGGAAGATAGGCTCTTCACGCTTTGTTCTAAGTAATTTCCTTACTTCTATCTTCGCTCCGCCTTGGTAGCGAATTTACGTTGTCAGGCCAATCAGAGCCCTTGATTTCTATCTCACGATAGCTTCAAGTCTTTAAGCTTCTATCACGATAGTTGCTTTCCCTCCTCCTACGATCGTTTGAGGAACCCAGGTTCTTCATCTCGCCTATCTACGACTTCCTCACTTTCGGCCTCGCCTCCTCACGGTCGCTATGGCTAAGCGAGCCTCTCCCCCCTCTGCCGCGTCCGCCTTGCGCTCGTCGGTGGTTCTGTCTCGTGCCGTCGAGAAGAACTTCGCCCTGGAGGCCGAAGTCTCTCGCCTTCGGCATCACATCTCTGTCCTCTCTCGGCGGCTTCATCGCGCTGAGAAGGAGAACGCTGCTCTGTCAGGTTCGCTACACGAACCTGAGGTTCCTACGGTTATTCCTTCGTCGCCTACTCCCTCGGTCGCTTCGGTTACTACGGTTGTTACGGTGGGGGATGGGCTAGACCCTGAGAATTCTCAGGGTCCGGCAGAGGAGCCCCCTCGGGGAGTTGTTACGCCGGCGGTTATCCCACCACCACCCTCCACGGAGGGTGGTGTCGGTGGGCCCCCACCTGATTCGTCGGGTGTGGTGGTAGAGGCGTCCTCTTCGGTGGGTGGGGTCGTGGCCCCTGTGGTGGCGCCGGCTGCGGTGGCATCGCCTCCTTCGGGGGGTCAGGTGCCTGAGTCCTCTGTGGCTGAGCCCGTGGCTGGTCGGGGAAGCGCCTCTGGTGGCGCCCCTCCTGTGGCGGTGGGTGGTGTTGAGGGTGGCCCGTCCACCCCCGACCGTAGGCCTGCACCTGGGGGTGGGAAGAGGAGGAGGAACAAGAAGCGCCGGGTCAAAGAAGACCAGACCTCACCTGTGCCACTTGTCCCCGGTTCGGATGAATCGTCGCCCTCGCCGGTGCGCACTCGGGCGCGCCCGGCTCTTACTGGCCCCGAGTTGATGGCATTCTCGGAGGCGGAGGCTGAGTTGGCCCGGAGTGGCTGCCCCACGTGTGGGGGGGCCCTCCAGGGTGGATTGGTCGGTGGTCGGCGTGGAGCCTATTGCGCTAGTTGCGATAAGTTCCGTACATTTGCCTATGACTGAGCCCTCTCGGCTGGGGAGCCCTCGCCCAGTAAGTCGGCTTTCCTTCGGGTCTACGCGTATCGGTCCTGGGTGTTTCTTTTGTTTATGTGATTTTGGGGGGGGTGTTTGGCCGTGGCGGTCGGCTGGGGGTGTCCCAAGATCAGTGAGTGGGGGCGCCCGGGTGGGTTTCTACTGTGGAGGACGGGCTGCGGGGTCATATTCAGATGACGGTAGTGGGTTTTTGATTTTTGTACGGGGAACCTGGGGGACTGGTACCTTGCTCTGCTCCAGCTACGCGAGGAGGTCTTGTGGCTTCGGCTGCTTGGCTTGGTTGGGCCCGTACCAGAGGGTCTACGGTATCGCTTCGGGGAGGGCTTTCTTTACCGTTGATGGCTTTGTACTTAGTGTTCGTGTTGGGGCATGGCGCGGACATGTTTGAGGTATGGGGTCGGAGGTTTGGTTTGTTCGTAGCTAGTGGTAGTTCCGGTTCGCGTTAACCCTGTGCCGGCGGGGACTTGTCGTATGCCGGAGTCGGCGGTACAAGTATAAATAAATTAGATTGAATGTTCTAAGTAATTTCCTTACTTCTATCTTCGCTCCACCTCGGTAGCGTTCCTTTCGCGCCCACGATAGCTTTCTGATCCTTTGATTCTGGGGGAGATATCTGAGTTCGCTCAGTAGTTCCTGGGGTCTTTGGTGTTGAGGTTGTTGTGTGTGTGGAGCGTCGTGGTTACTTGTTTTCGCCTCCTCGTTGTTGTTTGATTCTCACGATGATTTCGCTTCGAGCCTCTTCACCTTCGGCGTTTACCAGCCCTCCTTCGGTAAAAAGACTTCGGCTTCTCTGTCTACTCGTCTACTCGCAGAGTTTCGCGTTCAGAGGATGGGGGACTTGAACATTGCTGTGGGGGGAAACACCCGTGTCGTTCTTTGGGCCAGCTCATGTTTCTTGTTGGGTTTTAACAGAGTCCTTAGTGTTCACGATACAAAACGCCCTTGGGTTAGACTGATGACCTTCCCAAGTATCAATACGTCGTACCAGTCGCATCATTCCTTAAGGGACGGGGGGCTCGCCGGCCCCGCCCTTCGTCTATTTCTCTCACGATCGGAATCCTACGATGTCGTTTATCACCCTTCCCTTGTTCTTGGTACAAGCGGCGTTACGGTGGTTCAGTCAGGCGTTACCTCTTCGCTTCTACGTGGGGAAGGCTTTGACCCTGAAATTTCTTTACCTCCTGGTGCGGATGCACTTCTGCCCGGGGTGGTGTGGGGCAATTGGTTGCCAGGCCACGCTTGGTCTCGTGCAGGGGTCGGTGTGGTTACGGATGGTGGTTGGCGGTCACACCCATTGCAAGTGGGGCCTACCTTCTGTTTGTCTCGTTTCGTATCCTGGTACCCGCCCTCTCTGAAGCGTCAGTTTGGGCACCTTTCGTCAGTCTAGGGTGCGGCCCTTTGGGGCCCACACTGGGGGGCCTCCGGGTTCCCTGGTTTTTGCTCTCGGCTGGTTTGGATTTCGGTTCAGGCGGGCTGGGACCGTGGCCACCCTCTTTGGATGCTGGCGTGTATGTTGTGACCCCGGGTTGGTCCTGGTTGCCCCCCTCGGCTACATGGTGCTGGGGGGTTGGGGCTCTGTTGCTGTGGCCAAGACCAGTGGCTGCATGATGGGGTCAGGTATCGGCTGTCCTATGGCTGTCGGGCGGTTGATCTGCCTGAGGGGCTGAGGGGGCTGGATGGGAACTGCGGTGCCTGGTGTGTGGGGCTTGGGGGGGGCTGACGTGGCGGGGAGAGGCGTCTGCAAGCACTGGTCGCGCCTGCGTCAGGTTGGGCGAGGTCTAATTAAGTATTTCCAGCCGGCTTGGGCTGTTAAGATTAAGCTGCTGAGTGCTGCAAAGCTTCCTGATGGACCGGCTGGCTGATGGCCACCTGTGCGGATAGTGGGTTGCGACCTCTAGGTTGGACTTGTTTGGGTCTTGCGTGCTAGGTTCTATGGGACTTGTTTAGTTTCTTTGGCTTGGTTGCGGGTACGGTGGGCGGGAGCATGGTACCACGGGTAGGAGATAGGCCCTACTGACCTTTTTCTGTCTGTCACCACCTCTATGTATTTCCTTTGTTTATTGTTTTGTTTTTTGGGGTTACGGGCAGCGGGTACAGGTCCTCCTCACCATTACGCTGTTCGGAGGCACTTGGCAAAGTGGGTTCATAGGTTAGACGGCCTGGCATGCGGATGCAAGTTGTGGACATGCCGGTCACAACCTCTCTGCCTTGGTGCCGCCTGTGTTGATAAATTGTTGTTGGTTTTCTTTCGTGGAGGAGGGATCGCGGGACGGTATTCAGACCGGGCGGTAGTGCAGTTTTGTTTTTTGTACAGGGGTGAGGAGGGCTTTCTTTACTATTGATGGACCTGTACTTAGTGTTCGTGTTGTGGGCATGGCGCGGGCATGTTTGAGGTTTGGGGCCTAAGGTTTAGATTGTTCGTAGTTAGTGGTAGTTCCAGTTTGCCTTAACCTCGTGCCGGCAGGGACTTGTCGTATGCCGGAGTCAGCGGTACAAGTATAATTAAATTAGATTGAATGTTCTAAGTAATTTCCTTTCTTATTACTTTACGAATAAAACATCTTTACGCTTTTTATCACGTTTGCATATCTGAACACATTTCTCACGAGCCTACGAGAGGCGAAGATATCTTAGTCGAGATTTAACAGGCGTTATCCGACGAACGGGATAACGTAGATCAACGGATCTAAGAACTGTTATATCTGATAAGATAGAAATCAAGAAAGAAGTATCGTTGCCCGTCGCTATTAGTTAATCACAAGCTAGGAACGTTACAAATGCTACCAATATAGACCTTCCCGACGATGCCAAGGAAATTGTGGTCCAAGACCCTGCGGGGTTATTCAAATTGTTTACCCAGCAAAAGCTGGCGATTCTGGTAGCGCCAAATACGCAAGAGCAAGGGTTTAGTCTTGCAGATTTTACTAGGGAAGTCATTGAACCCTATATCCTTCTTGAAGTTATGAAATAAATGGAGGAAGCTCAAAGCCAGATGCATTACTGGAATGAGCAGGTGCAGAGTAAGTTTAAAATAGAGATGGTTATGGCGGCTACGGAGTGGATGTGGAAACAACAGAAGTTGTTCATACGGCAGATTAGTGACACACAAGCACTAGCCAAGAGGATAGCAGTGTTGGAAGAGGCTGCCTGTACCGGGCATCAGATTGATCATGATAATGATACGATCATGACAGTGGCATCTCCGATGGAGAAACGTCCCGCGGTCAACTTTGCGATGACCTTAACCGCTATGTTGACCAACCCCGAATATCAGGCATACTTGACTGAATTAGGAGTACAGATAGCGGGTCAACAGCCACAAGCTCTTATCTTTCCTCATCGTTCCCCCTTCCACGTCCAGCTCGAAGAAGCACTCGCCACAGTTTCTCAACGAAGAAACAGACGAACTCCTAGCCCAGCTACTGGGTCTCGCCCATGTGATAGTAGTCATAGGGTGGATAAATCCAGAGTCCCTCCTCCACCTCCGCAACCTAGTTGGAATAAGGTAGACTTGACAGGAGTCACTGATACCCCGACACCCTCTACCAATGTCCCAGTGCCAGACCGACCTTACAAGGCGGCTGTGAATACACCTCTCCCAAAGCCAGGACAAGCTCTTATTATCATTGAACCTGCTCCCCTACCTCCCATGCCTAAGTTAACTGGTGCGCCCAGGAAATCGGGTAATACAAGTGAGTTTTTTGACAAGCTTAGGCAAGGTCATTGGGATAAGCCCGCAGGGGAATGGGGGATGTGGAGTGTACCGGAGAAAGAACGGGTCTGAAGGCCTTTATTGCCGGGGGTTACGGCTTTCTGTTACACTGGTTGTATAGTCGTGAGAGGACCTCACTTTCCAAAGGCTACACATGCACTCAACTGTCCTAACAGTCGTTCGAGTCAAGTGTACCGGAAGCCTGAGGAAGTAGGTTCAAAGATGAAAAAGCCCAAATGTTCTTATTGTGGTTCACGGTTGCACGTGGGACCTCCGGCAATGCTGGAAAGCTGTCTGGAATTCCAGCAGTTTGTTCAAGGTCGGTATGGAGTAACTCCAAGTGCTTCTGGAGCTATTCCATTACCTGACCCACCTCCAATGCCTTTGTCTCGTCAGGGGGTGGTTCCCCAAGAGGACAGACAACAGGAAAGGGAGGACTCCTTTGATCAGTATGATAGATCCTCTGGAGGCCCTGGCAGGAATGCTGGTGGTGGCGGAGATCAACTCCTGCCTGGCGGAAACGTGGGTGCTGGTGGAGACCCGGGTGATTCCAGTTCCTCAAGTAGCAGTGATGACGATGATGCCAACTCCATACCCGATTTCTCAAACTTTCTAGGAAGGCGAAAGCCTCACTAGAGTAAGGAGAAGAAGAAGCACTATGACCGACATGCACGCAGATTGCTAAGAGATTTCTTGCAAATGAGTGGGATTTCTGGGGCTCGTCAGCCAACTGGTGATACAGGCTCTGCAAGAGGTAGACCTAAGAAACCCGAAAAGTTAGGTGATGTAACTCCATTCAAGGGACATACAACCAACACTCAGCAATTCAATAGTGATGTGGAAATCAAGTTCGAGTATTTCCAAGAATCGGTCAAAGAAGATATGGACAAAATCAGCTCGGTCATCCCTCTTTTGCAAGGAACTGCCAAAACTTGGTACATGGGCCTAGACCGGTACGTCAGCGAGTACAGTGCACACTGGGTAGGTATGCCATTTGACCCCAACCATCAGTTTCACACATGGGAAGGATTTAGGAAACAGCTAATGGCAAGTTTCGATGCCCATATTGATCGGGACCGCACTCTAAGCGAGTGGACGAAGCTGCAGATGAAGGCTAGTCCGGTTGACCAGTACTTAGACTTGGTAATTGTTAGGTGAAAGCCAACTCTAACTATATCTCGAGAAGACTTAGGCCTGAATCTTTTCGTAATAGACGGAGATTGTCTAGGAAGGCTCAATGTCGTTCTTTTCGTTTATGACTACTAAGAACTCGCGTAAATTGATTGGAAGAATATTTTATAAAGATTCGTAGGTAAAACAATGTTATATTGTTAAGGTCTCTTCTCCGTTGCTTGTTGATGTCTAAAAGCTTGGGAGGCACTTCGATATTTATATCCCGCGTCTGAGTGTTCGTGGACTACTTCTAATCCTCCTATAACTAAGTACCTTTCCAAGATCGTACGCTAACGTCTCATAGTCTTAACAAGTGCGAACACTGTTTGACCCTGAATTCTCGCACACCATCTTCGTTCTCAAAATTTCTTTTCCGTCTAATCGTAGGATGCATGATTATCCTCGAATGACCGGGCTTCGATTTATAGAGACGAGTAGACTCCTGCCTGAAACTACAGTGGCCTTGACTATCGTTCTAGTAGTCTCTTCCGATTTCACATAGTGGCCAGCATATGTGTCGGGTACCTATGCATAATGCAGGCTACATAGACGGTGCGCCAACACTTGTAAGTCTATCGCCTATTCGGTCTTCTGAGTCTGAGCAGCTTCCCCTCGGTCCGCCCCGCCTCAAAGAGAATCACCTCTCGAGGGATCCTGTCTCCAGGACCAACCAACATACCGTGGCCTTCAGATAGGTATTGGTGTCATATGTATCTCCTATGGCCTCTGGGGCACTATGGGATTATTTGCGGATTTTCGAACCGAAAAACATCCCTTTACTTTCGGCCTGTAGTCAGGACGTCTACCTTCGAAGCCTAGTAACTCAATGCGCTCCCGACGGATTTCCTCCGTTCCACTTCTCAGAGGTATCCAGAGGTCCCCGCTTATATGTCCTGCAAACAGCTTCCGGTCGGACAGACGGCAGCGACGTATATGGTGTTACGAAGTGGACTTCATTGACATGACATTATAGTCATGGGACGCAACTCTTTCGAAATCTTGCTAAGGACGTGCAGGCCCCAGAGCGGGGCCGGAGGGGGTGTTAGGCTTCAATAAATGAGGGTTTGTGCGCAGATACCCTACTAAGAGGTCTGTGCATTTTCTATATGCCTAACAGTAATGGATCTGATTGTCCAGTTGGGTTATACGGACCCTACGATGATCAAAGACAAGATCCGGATGACAATGACATTCCAACTACGGAATGTTTGGGTACAAAGGACACCCCATCCTACCAATGTGTCCGAATACATGGACCTTCTGTGGAAAATGGGCCATGCCCTTCAAGACAATATCACTTTCAGCGAGACAGTTACAACAAGCTGAAGTGATAACCAGGGCAAGAGCGAGGAGAGGTTGTCAACCTCAAGGAAACAACCGAAACGGAAGGAAAAGGGTTCTGGTAAGCCCGACCCTAGGCGCTCCTTATCTTCTGCGGGTACATCCCAGAAGCAAGGGAATTCTGAGGATGCTAATGCCCATAAGAATATCCCGTCTGCGCTTATCGATAAGCGATAAACGGAGTCGCAGTGCACACGATGTACAAAGCCCAGTCATTTTTGGTGGAAATGTTTCTCCACCGACCCTGTTGTTAGCTCAGCTAAAGGAGTTAAAGCGATAACCAAAAAAGAAAGGCGGAAGATGCCCTAGTCAATGAAGCATCAAACAAAAATTTTGTCGCATCGAAGCACTACCTTCAAAGAAGTTGTTGGAAATCGGAAAATCATCTCCTGAGATTATGGAGGTTGATACGGATGCTGAGGAATAGGTAAGTTCCTTTCCTTGCAGTGAAATAACAAGATACTGACATAACTCCAGAAAGTTATGCGAAGGTGTAACGGGGGCTCCCTCTGGGAAGATGGATCCCGAGGTTGCGACCGCACCGAAGTAATCTTTCAGAAGTAAGATAAAGATAATCAACAGTAGAGTTGAAAAAATAAACGGTAAAACTTAATATCGTTAAGCCACAGCTTTACTCAATTAAGTCCTGATCTCGAGAGGTAGTTGATAGCCAGAGTAGAGGAGAACTCGCATATACTTAAGTAGGTTTGGTATGCTGCCAGTTACTCCCCATCACTACTCTGCGTTCACGAGCACCCAACTCCCGTGGGCGGTCTAGCCAACCTCTACGGGTCGGACCAACGATCCTCCGTAGCGAACTAGACCACTCGGTGGTGTTCTAACATCTGCCCGATAAAAGTGTTTTAGCCGCTGCATCTCCAATGCAACTGCAGGAGTAAAAACTCTTCATATCGCGGTCATGTCAGTGGCGAGCTGACATGCCCGAGCGGATGTTATACCAAATATGGAACTCTCTACCCATATACACTTAGTCTTCTACAAGCATTCGCAGCCCCTGAACATCTATCCGGTTCTACTCATTTCTATATCATTCCGGACGATAGCCACGTAGCTCCCCCGATAGACCCCTTCGGAGGTTGACTACCAATAGGCGCTACCCACTGTCAACCCTCCTAGAAGTGAGTCTTATCGTGACCTCAGACTAGTGTCTTAGAGTCCTTAACGATTCTCCAATACTATTACACTTTCGGGGCAACGGACTTCGGTTACCTCGCCTACTGGCCTCCGGTAACCTCACATACTACTCTTTACTTCAAAGTGGTATTACTCCGTCAGTTCTGGTCCGTTTTACATGAAACCACCTGGAGGCTATTCTCCAGGTTCTCCTCTTCTCCCTCATGTATCCTGCGGACAGCTTCCGGTCGGACGGACGGCAGTGACGTATACGGTGTTATGGAAGCATCTCCACCGGGAGACTTTTGCTAGACTTACAGCAACTCTTCAGGCTGTAGCCCATGACGCCAGGGACTTATAACGGGGCCGGAGGGGGGTGTTAGCCACCACACCTCCAAGTTACAGCTGGTTCGGAGCTCAACTGGTTGTGCCGGAGTGATCCGCACAACCTGAGATTCGAACACCCTATGTAGTTTCGCGTGACAAACAATCTAGTAACTTCCCCCGAAGTCCTGCATAACAAGTTACTTTCAAGGTAGGGTAACTTGACTCCATAGCAGGGTAACCCGTGGTCCAAGGCAGGGTAACTGTACCCCGAGTTACCCTACAGAGTAGGGTAACTTTACCTGGACTCTCCGTCGAGTAATTCAGGGTAACTCCCAAATTGACTACTTGGGTTACCCTACAGAGTAGGGTAACCCCCAACCATTACTAGGACCTATGTACCTTTGGTATGGCCTAGCATGCCCGACTGAGGTACCTAACCACCGGTACCTCCACCTGGTAGACCTAAGTCTACCGCCAGCCCTACCACGGTAGTCTCTTGACTCCGGTATGGGTGTAGGTTTGGCTACTTGTAATAGTACTCACTGGAGTCTCGTTACAGAAGGGCTCCGAGAGTTAGCATACCCTGAGAAATCCTGCAGTCGATATAGACTGACCAGGCCTCTTAGATGTTCTGGGCAGCAGCGGTCTGCGAAGGAATGAGGCAGGTGGAGGATTTGTGTCGGAATGAGAATTCTCTTTGGGTGTTGGTCTTGGTTTATTCCTCTTTTGTATTCTTGTTATATTACTGCGGGAATATGTTGTTTCCTTACTTTGATGGATTACTTCCTTAGTATTGGAAGCACAATTGTTTTCTTTTGTCAGATTAGTTCTTTTCACATCTAGCAGGCCTTGATTCGAGCAATGAAATTTGTTATCAAGTTTACCTGAGGAGGGTTCAGTATCCGAAATCATGCTGGTGTGATAGTAAACACCCTAGCTATTGATATACCGTGATTTGAAATCTTAACATCTTTGACCCGTTTTGGCCACCCTTGTGTCGAAAGGCAAGAGACTCCATTAACATGCTTAAAAAAGAAAACTCAAGAAAGATGGCGCGGCTTTCAGGCCCTCCAAAACATATAAAGTCTATCCGAGTTCAAGTTAGACTAGAATAGCATTGTGGCGCGAGAGACAGTGCAGCCGAGGCTGTGTTATTGTTGGATAGTAGCGCTACTGGTGCAGTGCTCAGCACACGATGGGCTAAGGAAACACAAGTTCCTTGTGTCTGGAGAAAGGTTGCTGCTCCTATAAAGGATGCTAGCTGGAATAAGATTCCCAACTCAGGGCTTCATTATACTAAGACCCTGTAGATGCGTATTGGTGATGATGTCAATGACATGAGATTCGAACTGGCGGACATGTCCGATAAGAAGATTGATGGTTATCTTCCGATGTCATGGCTTTATGAACATAATCCCGACATAGACTTGGAAACACGCAGCTTCACTTGGAGATCTGTATTGTGTAAGGCTAGATGCCTTGTAGGCCAGAGACGGTTAGAATTTATAACCGAAGAAGAGCTATTGGCAGAAGACCAAGCTCAGTTATATCTTCTTGGATATGCCCAATTCATGGGAGAAGATGGGAAAGATATTGTCCTAAGTCTCCTCCCCGAATATAAGGACAATGGCGATATATTTAGCCAACAAAGGATAGATGCGTTACCAGAGCACTCAGAGTATGATCATAAGATCAAGTTAATGCCTGAAACAGCACCTCCGTTTGGTCCTATATATCCATTGTCTAAAAACGAGCTCAAAATTCTGAGAGAGTATCTCAATGAGATGCTAGCAATGGGAAAAATACAGAGATCCAGTTCCCCTGCTGCAGCCCCAATCCTCTTTGTACCCAAACCTAATGGTTCATTGAGATTATGTATTGATTATAGAGGGCTTAACAAGATTACGGTGAAGAATAAGTATCCTTTACCATTAATGAACGAGCTGTGCGACAGACTTGGTGTAACGAGACTCCACTGAGTACTATTACAAGTAGCCAAACCTATACCCATACCGGTGTCAAGAGACTACCGTGGTAGGTATGGCGGTAGACTTAGGTCTACCGAGTGGAGGTACCAGTGGTTAGGTACCTCAGTCGGGCATACTAGACTATGTCAAAGGTACATAGGTACTAGTAAAGGTTGGCGGTTACCCTACTCTGTAGGGTAACCCAAGTAGTCAATTTGGGAGTTACCCTGAATTACTCGACGGAGAGTTCAGGAGGAGTTACGCTACCTTTGGACTTGGGTTACCCTGCCTTGCACCATGGGTTACGCTGCTATGGAGTCAAGTTACCCTACCTTGAAGGTAACTTGTTACGCAGGACTTCGGGGGAAGTTACGAGATTGTTTATCACGCGAAACTATATAGGGTGTTCGATTCTCAGGTTGTGCAGATCACTCCCGTGCAACCAGTTGAGCTCCAAACAAGCTGTAACTTGGAGGTGTGGTTCCTAGCACCCCCCTCCAGTCCTGTTATAAGTCCCTAGCATCATGGGCTACAGCCTGAAGAGTTGCTGTAAGTCTAGCAAAAGTCTCCAAGTGGAGATGTTGCCGTAACTCCGTATGCGCTCACGCCATCCGTCCGACAGGAAGCTGTCCGCAGGATGAATGAGGGAGAAGGGGAGACCCTGGAGAATAGCCTTCAGGTAGCTTCGTGTAAAGCGGACCAAAACTGACGGAGTAATACTGCGTTGAAGTCAGGAGTAGTATGTGAGGTTACCGGAGCCCTATAGGCGTGGTAACCGAAGTCCGTTGCCCCGAAAGAGTAATAGTATTGGAGAATCATTAAGGACTCTGAGATACTAGTCCGAGGTCATGATAAGACCTACTTCTAGGAGGGTTGACGGTGGGTTGCGCCTATTAGTAGTCAACCTCTGGAGTGGTCTATCGGGGGAGCTACGTGGCTATCTTCCGGAATGATATGGAAATGAGAAGAACCAGATAGATGTTCAGGAGCTGCGAATACTATCAGAGGACTAAGTGTATATGGGTAGATAGTTCCATAGTTGGTATAGTATCCGCAAGGGCATGACAGCTCGCCACTAGCATGATCGCGATAAGAAGCGTTTTTACTCCCGCAGTTGTATTGGAGATGCAGCGGCTAAAACACTTCTATCGGGCAGATGTTAGAACACCACCGATTGGTCTCGTTCACTACGGGGGATCTTTGGTCTGACCCGTAGAGGATGGCTAGACAGCCCACGGGAGTTGGGTGCTCGCGAGCGCAGAGTAGTGATGGGGAGTAACTGGCAGCATAGCAAACCTACTTAAGTATATGCCAGTTCCCCTCTACTCTGGTAATCAACTACCTCTCCAGATCAGGACTTAATTGAGTAAAGCTGTGGCTTAACGATATTAAGTTTTACCGTTTATTTTTTCAACTCTACTGTTGATTATCCTTATCTTTGCTTCTGAAAGAATACTTCGGTGTGGTCGCAACCTCGGGATCCATCTTCCCAGAGGGAGCCCCCGTTACACTTGGGAAAGCCACTGTCTTCACTAAGTTGGACTTGAAGAATGGCTATTATCTCCTCCGTATGGCTGAAGGAGAAGAATGGAAAACAGTCTTTCGCTGTCGTTATGGGTTGTATGAATATACAGTAATGCCGTTTGGGCTATGTAATGCCCCATCTACTTTCCAGAGTATGATAAATAAAATCTTTCATGATTTATTAGACGAGGCAGTCATCACTTATATAAATGACATTCTGATATACTCGGAGACTATTGCGGAACATTTCTCACTCGTTAGGCGAGGTATGGAAAGATTACGCAAGGTTAGGCTTTGGGTGAGTATTAAGAAATCAACGTTTCATCAAAGAGAAGTAGAATTCTTAGGATACCGTATATCCAACCGTGGTATTATGATGACCACGGAAAAGGTGAAGTCAATTGAAGTTTGGACTCCACCAAAGACAGTTGTCAACATTCAAAGTTTTTTGGGATTTGCGAACTTCTATCGTCGGTTTATAGAGGACTTTAGTAAGATAACAAAGCTGTTAACTGACTTGACAAAGAAAGATACCAAATGGGAATGGGGTCCAAGGCATGATGAAGCCTTTGGTCATCTGAAAGCAATGTTCATCACTAGCCCCATTCTAGCCCACTTTGATCCGAAATGGTTAACCAAGTTGGAAACCGACGCTAGTGATTTTACGTTGCGTGCTATACTGTCGCAGTTATGCGAAGATGGTAAATGGCATCCTATAGCCTACCACAGTCGGAAGTTCTCGCCAGCAGAGATAAATTATGATTTGCATGATAAAGAGATGACCGCAATTGTTGCTGCCTTTAAGGAATGGGATTATCTCTTGTGCTCAGTATTTGATCAGATAACTACCTATAGCGATCATAAGAACTTGGAGTACTTTACTAGTACTAAGATACTGAATCGCCGACAATATTGCTGGGCGGAATTCCTTCAACCATTTAATTTTAAGGTAGCCTACCGTGAAGGACGCCATAATGGGAAGGCTGATGCATTATCGAGGCGTTCGGAGTACCTCCCTGAAGGGGGGAGTAATTCTGCGAAATTGGGTCAGGAACAGATGTTTTTCCGTCCTGGACAGTATTTAGATAGTCAGGAGTGAGACATCTTGTGGCAACAGTTGTTGCAACTGTGCCAAGGCTTTCGGTTGAGGTCCGGAATGCTTGATGACATGAAGGTCGCAATAGCAAAGAACAATACTTATAATAGTATTTACAAGTCCATTGTCCAAGGGGACAAAAAGGTTGACCCTAATTTCTCAATAGCGAAGGACTTCCTCTTATATAAGAAGCATTAGTACATACCGGAGGATCACACGCTTCGTCGCCCCTATTTTCCTTCCACATAGTTTTACAACATCACGTCAAACTATCGTGACCCCCCTCTCCCCTCTGCCCGCGCGATGGCTCTTGTCCTACGAGTACGGTTAACATCTCCATCCTCTCCCTCCTTCACCTCGCTTGTCTCTTGTCTGCTTGATGGGGGAGTTATCTGGGTTCGCCCAGTAGTCCTGTCTTGCTAAAGGGGGCTGGCTTGGCGTTGGTATGGTCGGCTTCTCCTCTTCGCGTCCGGTCGGCGCTGGCAGTGGTGGACGCCTTTCTCCCCACTTGCACGATGCCCGTGGGGGAACGCTACGGCTAGTAACTTCAGGGTCTGTCTCGCGGTGAGATTTGGCCATATCCTCCTAGTCGCTCAATTCAAGTCGATATCGCCTTCCTATCCTTCGTCCCTCCTTCCTTATGACCGTCTGTGGGATCCTTTCCACTAAGTGACACCATCTCTCTGAGAACAAGAGACTACATGAGAGACGCAGTAATACGGCAACAGTTTGGTTTTTACAGTCGGGTTTTCCGGGGACTTGGTCCCTACCTCCACTATCCACTTCGAACGCATCGGCTGGCACCCTACTGCCCTCCTTCCTTAGGCTGGTACCCTACTACTGTTTCCACTCCTTGGGCCACACACCGAGGCCTCGAATCTCGACTGGCATGTCATGGTATTGCACTTCCTCCGTGGCTCAGCTGGTTGGGGGCATCCAGCCTTCGGGCTCTTTGCCGGCCTCCTACTTCAGCTACCTTTTCCGTCGCTGTTGGGGGGTTTTGTTATTTACATTTGGCACTCTGGCGGTTCGGTGGGCAGGCGTTACTTTCGTTTTGTTTGTAGTTTACTGGTGGAGTATTTCCTTATGCTTCCCTGCCTAGCTTGTTTGGTTTTCTTTCTGTTGGCTACGTGTAGTTGGTAGGAGGGGGGCTGTTCGGGCGAGGAATCCCCTTAGCGGCTGGCTCCTAGGCGAGACCCCTTTCACGTTCAAGTCGTAGAGTCTGCAGACTGGGCACCTGAGTTTGTCTTCCTTGGGGTGTGTGGTTGGGCCCATACCAGAGGGTCTTGGGGGTACGGGTTTTCTCTTGGTCCGGGTTGGGATGCGTGGATTTTGGTTTTGTTTCCGCCATAGCTAACGCTGCATGCGAGTTCTTGTACCTTAACAACGAATATATGATATAAAAAAAAAAAAAAAAGAAAAAAAAGAAAAAAAACATACCGGAGGATCAAGGGCTAAAAGAACGGATCATGCAATCGGAACATGATTCCCATTTCGCTGGACACTTCGGAACCTATAAGACAATTGGCAAGGTTAAAGCCAACTTCTACTGGCCAAAGATGGAGGCCTATATCGAAGACTATGTTCAGTCTTGCGATACCTGTCAAAGGGTAAAGACAGTCAGACATAAGAAGTTTGGGCTATTAGAACCTATTGATGTTCCTATGAGGCCATGGAACGCAATATCAATGGACTTCATTGTGGCGTTACCAGAATCCGAGGGTTTTACAAAGATCTGGGTCATTGTTGATAGATTCTCAAAAATGGCGCATTTTATCCCCATCACTATGGAGGTACCTATCAAGGAACTTGCTCTTATATTTCTCAAAGAGATCTGGAGACTGCATAGACTCCCAGAATCAATTATCTCCAACCGAGATACTCGATTCACTTCAAAATTTTGGGTTAGCTTAATGGGACTACTTGAGGTAAAACTCAATGTCTCTACCGCGTTCCATCCTGAAACTGATGGTCAGACGGAGAGGGTGAACAAGACACTGGAATAATACCTAAGGAGTTATTGTACCTACTAGCAGGATGATTGGGTTTCGCTACTACCATTAGCGGAGTATGCCTACAATACATCCGCCTCTGAGTCTACCAGGTTATCTCCCTTTGAGATCAACTATAGATTCTCTCCGAGGACAAACTGGTCTGGAATTGTTCCTGACAATAAGGGAGTTCATCCAAGTACTGAGCTGTTAGTAAAGGACTGGGAAGGTACATGGCAAGACATACGGGAAACACTACAAGGTACTCAAGAGAGGCAACGGAAATGGCATAACAAGAAACGATTACCATCTCCGGAATATGCCACACTAGAAGATGTCGAAGAGGGCAGAGCTATAAAGGGAGATCGGGTAATGCTGAATCGCAAGAATATCCGTACGAAGAGGCCTATGGAGAAACTAGACCACTGGATGTTTGGTCCCTTTGTGGTCAAGCGGCGTATTGGTACTAGGGCATATGAACTCCAGTTGCCTGCCCGTTGGTCTATTCATCCGGTATTCAATGTTGGGTTATTGGAGCCCTACTGGGAGTATCAGACTGGGAGAAGGGTAAAAGATGTCCCCATCCCTGACATAGTAGAAGACGAGGCAAGTTATGTTATCTTAGGAGTGTTAGATAGCCGGTGGTATGGAGTAGTTAAACAGAAGTTCCCTCATCGGTTTGTTCAGTATCCAATATCGTGGGAGGGCTATGGGCCTGAAGAAAATTCTTGGGAACCGTTCGAGATGTTGGAAGGAACCGGCATGCAAGCCTTAAGCGATTTCCACAATAGGTATCCATCTAAACCTAGGGACTACAGGGTTGCAGAGGTACCGAGTAACAGGAATAAAAGACGTCGTTAGATCGGCTCAGGTCGAGCCTCATAGAAGAGGGGAGTGATGTAACGAGACTCCAATGAGTACTATTACAAGTAGCCTAACCTATACCCATACCAGTGTCAAGAGACTACCGTGTTAGGGATGGCGGTAGACTTAGGTCTACCAAGTGGAGGTACCAGTGATTTGGTACCTCATCCGGGCATACTAGACCATACCAGAGGTACATAGGTGCTAGTAGAGGTTGGGGGTTACCCTACTCTGTAGGGTAACCCAAGTAGTCAATTTGGGAGTTACCCTGAATTACTCGATAGAGTGTCCACGTAGAGTTACCCTACTCTGTACGGTAACCCGGGGTGCAGTTACCCTGCCTTGGGCCATGGGTTATCCTGCTATGGAGTCAAGTTACCCTACCTTGAAAGTAACTTGTTATGCAGGACTTCGGGGGAAGTTACTAGATTGTTTGTCACGCAAAACTACATAGGGTATTCGAATCTCAGGTTGTGCGGATCACTACTGCACAACCAGTTGAGCTCTGAACAAGCTGTAACTTGGAGGTGTGGTTTCTAACACCCCCCTCCGGCCCCACTACAGGTCCCTAGCGTCATGGGCTACAGGCTGAAGAGTTGCTGTAAGTCTAGCAAAAGTCTCTAAGTGGAGATATTGCCGTAACTCGGTATGCGCTCACGCCGTCCGTCCGACTGGATGCCTTCCCCAGGATATATGTGGGAGAGGAGAAGAACCTCGAGAATAGCCTCCAGGTGGTTTCGTGTAAAACGGACCAAAACTGATGGAGTAATACTGCTTTGAAGTCAGTAGTAGTATATGAAGTTACCGGAGGCCTGTAGGCGTGGTAACCGAAGTCCGTTGCCCCGAAAGAGTAATAGTATTGGAGAATCATTAAGGACTCTGAGACACTAGTCCAAGGTCACAATAAGACCTACTTCTAGGAGTGTTGACTGTGGGTAGCGCCTATTGGTAGTCAGCCTCCGGAGAGGTCTATCGGGGAAGCTACGTGGTTATCTTCTGGAATGATATGGAATTGAGTAGAACCGGATAGATGTTCAGGAGCCGCCAATGCTTGCAGAAGACTAAGTGTATATGGGTAGAGAGTTCCATAGTTGGTATAGTATCCACACGGGCATGACAGCTCACCACTGGCATGACCGCGATATGAAGAGCTTTTACTCCTGTGGTTGCATTGGAGATGCAGCGGCTAAAACATTTCTATCAGGCAGATGTTAGAACACCACCGAGTGGTCTAGTTCGCTACAGGAGATCTTTGGTCTGAACCATAGAGGTTGGCTAGACAGCCCACAGGAGTTGGGTGCTTGCGAGTGCAGAGTAGTGATGGGGAGTAACTGGCAGCATACCAAACTTACTTAAGTATATGCGAGTTCTCCTGTACTCTGGTAATGAATGACCTCTCGAGATCAGGACTTAATTGAGTAAAAGTTGTGGCTTAACTATATTAAGTTTTACCATTTTGTTTTTCAACTCTACTGTTGGTTATCTTTATCTTTACATTCAGAAAAACACTTCAGTGCGGTCGCAACCTTGGGATCCATCTTCCCAGAGGGAGCCCCCGTTACAGCATTGGGAAGCTTCTCTGATGCACCAGTAGGATCTCCTGCGAAACCTGAAAAGGCTAGCAATAGTTAGTTAAATTAAAGCCAAATTGTGGATTCTTGTACAACATACTTGTTCTCGAGTCCACGGTAACTAATTTTGTACTAGTAGCTTGCGAGTAGCCAAACTGCCAGGTGAAAGAAAATAAAACGGTATTTGTGGAAAATGTTTGAAGTGAGTCGTGCGTTGGGAGTGGCATTCATTTGATCAAAAATGCTTTCAAAAGCAAATTATATTCAAATCACAGCTCCTCACTTTCGAAGAACTTTGGGAACTGGGCCTTCCAATTGTCAAGTTCGGTTGCAGAAATGTTTCCCAACTTTAACCGACCTTCATTGTTAGATTGAATTCGCAACAATTCATCGGGTCCAATGTCTCTCAGCCGGGATGGCAATCCCATTATACCTATAGGAAGAGGGTGTCAGTCGATGGGTATAATATCGGGCATTGCCAAAGACTTTGGAGTAATATTGCATTTATTTTCAGCACTTACTTGTCCGTATTCTTGGTAGGGAGATGATTGTGGAGAGAGGACCCTAACCTGCAGTCGCTTTTTCGGTGATCCAGAGCGATTGAACTGTGGAGAGGAGGGTGTTGTCGGAGTTTTTTCTTGTAGTCATTTTTTTGGCGATTTCCATGGTTCTAGTATGTGAATATCACAGGAAGATCTCAGGTATGATAAATCCTGCCCGTAGAGAATAGGCCTGGATTGTATCATCAAACGAGGGCTTGCCCTACCCTCCCCCAAAATGGAGTAGTCACCCCCAAAATAGAGGCTCATACCACAAACCTATATGATATGCTCACAACCGCACATGTAATGTAATAGGAGAAAAGGTGGTGGGTATTTGATGACACATTTCAAGTTGTAATGGAAAATAGTGAGAGGAATTTGTAAGACAAGTGGTATGTGGAGCGGAGACTGGTGTGGAGAGTGGAGCAGATAGTGGAGTAGAGAGTGGAGCAAAGTGTGGAGAAGAGAATGGAATGGAGTGAGGAGTGAAGTGTGGAGTGGGATGTAGAGTATGGAGTGGAGAGTGGGGTGCAGAGTGGAGTGCAGAGTGCAGCGGAGCAGAGAAATAGAATTTACTATGGAGTAATTATGGACAACCACGTATACATCTTCAAACAGCACCAGTGTTCTCAACGGGGCAGTCCGTCCGTCCCAGAACTTGCCCGGCGGTCCTCAGAAAAGGACTATAGCCCGACCGTCCCCGGCGGGAAATGTCTCATATTGGTAATGGGGGGTTAGTAATCTTTTCTCAAAGACCTAAGTGTGCGGGAGTGCTGTCCTCTCAAGACATATCGACTGGGGTTACGGGGTTGGCTTCATAGGTGTAAACTCCAATAGAGTACTAGGTTTGCTTCTGAGTTACCTCTTGCAATGCGGATGTGATTTAAAAGATGAAATTCATTCAATCATAATACTTATCGCAAGAAGAAAAAGATGAGAAATTCAATACACGGAAAATAAAAACACATATCAAACAACTGACGATTAATAGCATCATTCGCTGCTACCATCCACAACAATCCAGCATCCCCAGCCGTCCCCCATAGTCCCCCATAGTCCCTTGCAGTCCCCTACCGTCCCCTAGGATTCCCGGCAGTCCCCAATGATCCCAGTCGTCCCCCGCAGTCCACAGCCATCCCCCGCAGTCCCCGGCCGTCCCCTTGGATTCCCGGCAGTCCCCAATAATCCCAGTTGTCCCCCGCAGTCCCCCGCAGTCCCCGGTAGTCCCCCGCAGTCCCCGGCCGTCCCCTACACTAATTGTCTTAGATTGCAGAGCCCGCCGTCCTACCCAATGACGGCCGTCCTAAGCCTTTCAGGACAGGAACCAACTGGACTTTGCCGTCCCGTCCCGTCCAGGGCTCTTGGCAGTCCCCCCGGACGGTTGAGAACACTGAACAGAACCAACTGGACCCAAGCCTTCCAATGGGCTAACCCGGGTCAAAAAAGGGCAAACCCGACTCAGCCCAAGCCCAACCCAGCCCAAGAAAGCAAAGCCCGGGTTAACCCAATGAACCCAGTGGGCTGGAGCAAAAAACAAAAGGACTCGGAATTAAATATATATTAGCTAATATATATTTAGTATTAGAAAACAGAATGGACAATGGGAAATGCAGAAGGGTAAGGTAGAGATAATTTGTGAAGAGAGGAAGTATAGTGAAGGCCCGGGTTTGAGAATGGTCTAGATAGGGTTGAATGATTTTATCTAGGTGAGTGCCAACTTCGTAGACACCCAGTTCTCGTCGAAGCTGCTCGATTTCTTATCTTTGAAATGCTCGGAATCCCCGAGAGCTAATCATGTTTCCGCCTAGCTTTTTTTACTATGCGCTCTCAATTGGAACACAGTTCTGCTTGGAGCTTTCACCCAAACGCGAATAGTCACGGTCAGTCTTCATGAATTCCGTGTGCTCAGATTCCAGTTTCCATAGTGATCATGACTTGAAACATGATAATTATCATGAAAATCAGAAATGGGAGACCGGGTATTCGCTGGGTTTGCCGGGTAACCCTGGCTTGGCACCTCCGAACCCGACCCAGCCCGGGCTTGCGCTAAGGTAAGCCCAACCCAACGTACCCGGCCCGGCCCAATAAAGGGCCCGGGCTAACCCAACGAACCCGCGACCCATTGGAAGGCTTACACAAGTATACTACAAATACACCGATATATATGATGCGTCCCCTTGTCATCACAATCGCTGGAAAAGTGGTGGAAGAGATTGGTGGATTCGGGAATAGTGTGGCGGTGGTACAGTATCCTTTCATCAGCAATCACGGGACCTTTCGAAAGACACCGTTTCCTCACCGACACATAAGCACTGTCGATGGTTGCAATGGATAAAAATTTTCGGAGTTGGATAAACAACTCACAAAAATCGAGAAGCCCCATACACACACCCCGCCCACCGGTGCTCCAGAATCTGATATGAAAATACGGTTATCTTGCCAGTGCAAAACTGGAATCATACTATCCCTCCCCTCGTCACCTCATACCATGTTTTGCGCAATTGCATCTCCCGCTGTTTTCTCCCCTTCCTCTCTCTACGCATCTAAACCACCTCTTCATGCATCTCCCTAGCCTCCTTCTCCTGCACCTTAACCCTACCTGAGTTCCCGGCAAGTCAAGGCCCTTTCGATAAATCCATCTCCTAACACCCAGGATACACCCTTTCTAGAATACTCTTTTGTACACTCGGGAGTCCATGCGAAAACTGAACGCTTTTTACACAGCTATAACTTTCCGGAGCAGAGAAAAGCGACAGTACCGCAATCACTAACTATCACTCGGTAGAAACAAAAAGCCAAGGCGACTTTGGGGCAATCAAAAGAGGCGTAAAAAAAATCTCTCCGTTTGCTTCCTTGCCTCCAAGACACTCGCTCTCATTAACTCGCTTGCTTGCTCAGTTCTCTCAAACTAGCTAACGGGAAAAACACAGGAGAATAAATAACGATAAAGAGATATCATATCTCCCACTCTTTCTACCAGCCTCAACACATATCCACTTTCCTGTTGAGTCTCCCGCTCCCCCGCTCACTCCTTGGCTCACAAAAGACAAAACAACAAAAGATATATTCCATAAAGGCTCCCACTGCCGTGCTTTCCCTTCTCCTACATTGCTCCCGCGCTCATATACCTCCAGCACTGATAAAAGAAAATACAGGAACAAAGACTCCGACCCCCATGCTACCCACACAATCCTCCTACTATCGGCGGACATCCCTCCACAAATGCAAGACGCCAAAGGGCACCCGGGAAAGTGTTCACACGGACTGTGAACAGCAAACACAGCAAACAACGGCAATCATACGCCGAATAAACGGGCGGACAGGAGAGCCAATAGACGGATGGACAGACAAGACAACAGACGGGCTATTGGTAGATGGGCAGGTGCACAGGTGAACCGTCGGGCGGATGACCTGATGAGTAAACAAACAACCGAGCGAATGGACGGACAAGCGGACGGACTGATAAAGAAATGGAATACCGGAAAGTCTAGTTCTCAGGCATCGAGCATGTCCTGAACATGCCAAACGGGTTCGCAGCATTCTGAACAGCATTTCTCACAACTCTCGGACTGCGGGAAATTTCTGATCAATTCCTGAAGTTTGATGGCAGCATATCCACCAAATTTCTTTTAGCGCAAATGGAGAAACTATTCCTTGAGTGATGTAATTCCTGGTATCCATTCAGCGGGCTGCACATGTGTCCACCCTTCTTTGGAATTGCCGAGGCCGTGGCCGTTTTAACAGAGATGGGATGTTGGGATATCAACGAAGATTTTGGGGGCTATACGCCACTTGCAAGGGCTACTCATAATGGACATGGGGAAGTGGAGGAAATGCTGTTCGGGCCGGAAGTGGTCGACCCGGACGAGCCAGATAACCGCGGCCAAACACCGCCCCAGCATGCCACCGGTTATGGCCACGAGGGAGTCTCGAAATTACTACTCGGGGAGAAGAGGTCGACTCCGGCAAGCCAGACAATGACGGCCAATCACTACTCTCACTCTCTGCTTAGTTTACAAATGAGGAATTGGTGAGAATACCGCCTGGGCGGGAAGATGCTAACCTCAACGATCCAGATAATGACGACCAGACACTGCTCTCGTATGCCGCTTGTCATGGACACGAGGCAGTGGTGAAAAACTTACTCCAGCGGAAAGAAGTCAACCCCCACAAGCTAGATAATTACTACCGGACACAGCTCTCGCATGCAGTTTGGTTTGGACGTGAGGGAGTGGCGAGAATACTCCCCACGTGGGAAGATTTCAACCCCGACAAACCAGACAGTCGCGGCCAAACACCGCTCTCCCATGCTGCTGCTGATCTACATGCGAAAACGATGAAAGTGCTACTCATGCTGGAGGTCAACCCCGACAGCCCAGATGATGACGACCAAACACCTCCCTCGTTTGCAGGTTCCCATGGCCATCAGACGGTGGTCGCGCTGTTACAATCCCACAAAACAGTAACCCCCAGCGATATTTGAGGAAGCCACCGCCATGCCTTCTCTTTCCGAGTATGATATTATATCTTACTCACTAAAGTCGCCCTTGGACATCACCACTTGTAGCCGAAGTAAATCCCATGAGACGTGCCCGGAATGCACATATATGTCACCACGCCGACGTGGGCCTGCCTGGGAACTCGGTTCCAAAGTGGGGTATGGGTTTGTGGATTTCTGTCTCCAGATAACGGTAGAGTTTGGAACCAGTTCTGTTGCTTTGAAAAAGCCCAATTTATACCTTGCGGTTTTCATCCTACCATAATAATATTTGATTTTTCCCTAGCTGTACACTCTTGATTCTTGCCCTTCGATTTATACTTCTCCCTTGCACAATAGATAAAGGCTCTGTTCGGCACGCTAGAAGTATCGTGATATTTCTCCTTAAAAAAAGTTATTTTAGGGATGGAGTTAATAAAAGAAAAGTTTTTAGTATGATAATTATCCTACTGTTAGATGAACTTTATCATAATATTATTCCAACCTAAACCCTAGTTTTCTGTTAATGGCGCCCTTCCTAATAATAATATTATTATGATAATTATATAATATTATCATACCAAGAGCCATCACCTTAAGTCAAGCGAGCCACTAAGGCCAGGGCCACACCCCTAACACTTCACCCAGTCAGACGACATACCATGACCGCCGCAGAGGCTGGTTCCCTTAAATCAACAATGATTCCTGTTCCCCTCTCATCTAGAATCCCCCACTAACCTTCCTCAGTTCCGCTATGATACCGCAGTCATTGCCCGCATCAAAGAATAACCGACATCACATAAAGGGATAGTTACAAGCCATCAAACTCTCATGCTCTTCTGTCTATTTCGTGAAGATTTTCTTACGTCCAATTCGCAAGCACGCAATGCTCATCTTTTGATTTCTATTCTATGGTTATGGTGTTAGTTGGCTGATTTTTTTGGGTCCCGTCTCCCTATCGGCCACCCTGAGGCAATAGTTCCATACCCCAGAAGCTATCATATCATAACCCCAGCACCAACAGAAGCAGCAGCACCATAATGCCGAAAGCAACGGAACAGCAGACACCAGGGTACAAGATAATCAATCCACACCCCCCACTAACCAACAGCGAAGGCGGGCCCCACTGCCCGCCAACCCTCAAGAAGCTTACGTCCCATCGCTGAGCAAAGCTTGCGGAATAATCTATCAACCCTTCCTAAGTAAAAACATTAATTTTAGTGGATGGAGGTTTCCATGCGCTGTTGATTGCACAAATTTGCAAACAGGAATTACCTTGGGATACGGATGCGGCGGGATAGATGGGGAGGTGGTGATTAAGGGACCGGGATGATGATCCACCAATAAGCCCGGGCAGATTGCAAGAATAGCACTACACTATCACAGTGTGGGAAGAGATGGGTATTTTGGTCAAATATAGGTCCGAATGGTATCGGGAGATCTCCTGGATGTAAGAGAGAACTCTATAACCTGCTAAAATTCCTTTGGTCAGAGCCATAAATGGGAAAAAGGTGTCCAAAAATGCCGGCTGCCGGCCTGGTGGCTGGCGCGAAAGAATCCCTCCCACCATGCATGGGAAGGGCGGCTACAAGTCACCCGCAGGCGTACAAGCACATTAAATCCGGTGAACAGGAAATCCAAATAGGCTGACAGGAAAATGAGAAACCCTCACAAAATTATAAGTTCGGGCAATCATTTCCCCCATTTATTTTCAAACCAACTTACTACGGCCTCACTTTTCGCCTGAAGCAGAGCCCATTGTTCCCCCAAACTTTCCATCTTAGAGATGACCGTAGATTGCACTAAACCATCAAGATCTTCTTGTGCCAATATTATCCCGTCAGAAAGCCAACTGCAAATGCGCCTAATCTCCGCGTTATTATCTCGAACGACGCGAGATACTCGCCTCCTATCATCTTGCCGAAGCCTCTTCAAATTGGTAAAACTCTTTGGGTTGCCAGGGTAGTGTGACAGCACCCACTCCGCAGAGGGCTTCATCTCGAGCAATTCTGGATGGAATACCAACTGGAGCCGGTAGAGGAGATTCTGGAACTTAAGGACTCTGTAGTACCACTTGTATTCATTGAGTGCCGAATTTGGAGCATTTTCGCAACCCCCCCCAGCAACTTGGCTGGGTGCAGCGGCCAGGTACTCATTCCGTGCGAGGACTTTGGAGACTCTGTTGAGGAGGGCGGTTATGTCATTGTACATTTTGGTCCTTGAGAGGATGGGTTGTCCTTGCGGGGGCATGAATCTTTCCAGATAGATATCGACTGTGTGTGTTTTGCCTTTCAGAGATCGGAATGGAAGAAGGGTTTTCGTAGACAAAGGGTAAGGTTTACCCAAAAAATATCTCCCCGGACGGACGATCTTTGATTAGTGGAAAGGAGAGTTGTGGAGGGAAGGAAGGACGAGAGGGCTGGAGGGGACAGCGGCCACAACCAACACCAAAAAAAGGCTTCCAGAAGGGTTTGAAGGGTAGCTGGCTTTTAGCGAGCCTCATACTGGGGTATGCCCAGGTTAAAAATTCTTAACCCCAGCCCAAGCACGGGTTTCCCTACAAAACTTGAAGTCGTGAAACAAAGAAACAGAAATAGTTATCATAGAATCCATCGGGAAAGAACGACAATATTATAGAAAATTCAGGTCTCCATTCAACTGCATACCTGAAAAAACGAGACAAAAGATTTTTCCAAATACTATAATATTATATTCTTTGCAGGATAGGTCATTTACCAGTCCAATAGAGTGGCTCTGAAACTACTCCATCATTCCACATCACTCGTGCAATGAACCCAACCAGAGTGCTCACATTCCAGCAAACCCCCCATCGCCCCCAACCCTACAAATCGAGCAGGCACCGCAAAGGAATCTATTTCCCCGCGACAAACCGGTCCGTGATTGTCATACTTAAATCCACAAAGCGCTTTTACGGGTTGAGATAATATAATTATAAGGGAAATTGTTTTTATTTTAATAAGGATTTTGGAGGCACACAAGCGTAATCCTCCCATTGGTTACAGAATCTTCGGGCTTCCATGGCAAGGCCCCAGCTCTTTCCTGCATCTTTAAAGGAAGGGTATCCTTGAATCTCTTAAAATTGAGAAAAATACCCCCGCAAATTACTTGGGTCCAGGGGAAACTATCGAAGCAGAGGGGGGTTACTCACCTTTCCTCCCACAGCCTCCGCCACCGTATCAATTTCCACCCCATTATCCATCTTCGGGCGTGATAGTGACGTAATCATTGTTAGGATAATGTTAACGAGTGATACCAGATGGCGATGATAGAGTCAGCTCAAGAGTCCCACCAGCTCCACGCAGCCTGGGCCCATCACTTTCATGGGCCGATCCAGGTCAGACTCAAGGTTAGGCCTCGCCTATATCAAATGCCAACTAATCCGCCCCAGAAAAACGGCAACCAAACTCCCCCACCTCACTACAACCCCAAACTCTTACTTTCCCCACTCCACAATTAAAAAATAAAAATAAAAAGATTGATTATATTGAGAACCAAGCCCGAGTAAGCGGAAACGCACCCCGCGCCTCCTTCAAGTCGATTGGCCTGGCCAGGTGCGTGTTTAGAGGTTAGCAGGAGCAAAAAATTTCATTTTGAGCCCATTTGTACCGAGCCAGGACTCTCTCCGACCACCGTCTGATACATCTATTCAGAAGTAGGGCTAATTGATCTACCCCAGCTTCCCCGTATACCACGGCATGTATTTCCTGGAGTCTCAATGGCTAAACTTGGCAATAACTTTGATTTCCCGAGAAGTCTCGGCTGCTTCCCGACGGCACGGGATTTAGCTCCAACCCACCCTTCGGCATTCGCTATTCATACTGATAAGCACATTTTGTGATCTAACTATCTTCTAAATAACCATCTTGAGCACAACTTTACCTGTTGATACCAAGAAGTCTAAAATACACTTTTAAATTGCAACTAGAAGGTATCTTATCTGTCATTTATTTTGAGGCTAATGATTAATTAGAGAGTTGGGTTTCAGGAGTTGAGGAAAATTTAAGTACTTGATATAATATTAATCTACAACAACATTGTTATCAGAGGTAGAACATAATAGCATAGGTAGAGGATAATGACTACATAGCATTATTTGGATGTCTGACATTCCGAGTCTGTATTTTCTATTATGCATAATTGATTCAGCTTGTAATATCACTCAACATTCAAGTTTTTATTCTCTTTTCAGTAGTTTTACCCCTTACAAATTATTCAATTATTGAGTTCATACTAATAGTATTATAGGACTCTATTATGACCGGAATTTCTA
This sequence comes from Tuber indicum, assembly GCA_006112555.1. NCBI lineage: Eukaryota > Fungi > Ascomycota > Pezizomycetes > Pezizales > Tuberaceae > Tuber > Tuber indicum. The sequence continues at coordinate 266,197 of VBSK01000423.1, read as the reverse complement.
GTAAACAACTGAGGTCGGTCTACTAAAATCTTAAATTCTCTTATCATATATCAAACCATCCTATTTGAAATTGTTTAAATTATAATATATAATCAGATCAAAAGCTAAATTAATTCAGATGCTAAAATTATAATTTAATATTACAGATCTATAAAAACTCTTGAAATCCACAATCTCAGACTAGTGTGACGTGACTTGGGAAGGCAGTTAGTGTTCGTTACAGGGCCTCTGGGGGCCCGAAAAACCTGGGTCCCCAGCCAAAAACCCCGCTCCAGCCTGCTCCCCAGCCGGGGCGAGGTTTTTTCTCTTTTTTGACCCCTATCCCCACCCTCGCTCATGCCCTAGGCGGCCTCTGTCGATTTTTGGTGGTGCGGGGTGGTAGGGTTGGGCCCCAGAGGCCGGGCGGGGTGGGGAGGAGAAAAAAATACGGGCCTCGGGCCCGGTAACGGCAGGGCCTCCGAGAGCAAAACCCGCCCCGCCCCGCCCCGTAACGAACACTAAAGGCAGTACACAATATGTTGGCCAGCTATTTAGGACAATGATGAGCAGTAAGGTGACATCATGTCTGATGATTTCAACTTCATGGGTATTAACACACTGGTGGCCCAGGGTGACATTCTTGACTATTTGGACAAACAGAGAAATCAACTATCTATAAATTCAATATTGAGATTTTCATCTTCAGCATCTGGAATATCTGCCTTTGGGTGAGCAGTCCCAATATCCTCTCTTCAATCTCCTATCACCAGCCTAGAGAAACCCTTAATATCCAATTCTGAGTCAGAACCGCCATCTACTGGAAGAGATAGTCCTACCTTCTAGAATACTCTACAGATAATATTCTTTTTTTTTTCCTCATGAAATTTGTAGAAAACCTCACCCACAGAGGAGGTTATGAGTATTCGACATTGGTGAACAGTCCATTTCTCCACACTTCTTATAGCTTTAGCTTAAAAAATTACCCTATCAGTATCTTCACGAATAAGGCCTTTGAAGCGCTTGTTGATTGCAACGCCAAGAGGTTGGACAGGACTCATACAACTGGCAGATATGAGGGAAGGCCAGATTCAATAATATAACAGTAATTTTTCCAGAACTGCTAGGGTCTTATGAGACCCTATTAGATCTATCGTGAATAAATTTTGACGACCACCAATGATAAGAACTAGATAGTCTTCAATATAGTGTAGAAATAGGCTGTTATTCATTTATGCTTTATCATTAAATTCAACAAGTACATTCAGATGATAGTATGACCGCTCATCACCTAACCGCTTTTCTTTTCGCCAAAAAATTACCATTGGTGGCATCCGCAGAATCCTATCTGTAAAGAGATATAAGACTAATGATACCTGATACTTATTCCATCCATTTTGTAAGGAGCAAGTCCAAACAGTTTTCTTGCTGGTAAGTTCATATGTTTTACCATCTAGATATTCAAATGATATGGGAGTCTCATCTAAGTTGCTGTAACAGAATCCTATTGTTCTTTACCATGTAGCTAGCTTGAGGTTAGTTCTCATCTACTGAAGACTATTCCTAGTAGCGCATATTTCCTTTATCACTTAATTAGTACTCAGTTGAGTACATCTCCTTTGTTCGCTTATTTGTACCCCTCACTATGCTACTACCCAGTTGGGTATTCCCTTGCGCTACTGTTACTACTGGATTAGTATCTTAGTAGCAACCGCTTGTTTTACCTTGTTTGGATTCCATTACTTGTTTTGTTAGTTTTATCCTGTCACTTCAAGTCTACTCCTTTAGGACTTTGATTGATTTACTTTCGCTACTATGTTAGCATTGTTGAATGTTTCCCTTGGATATGTTAGTATCGTTATGTTTCCTAGTTACGATCCTTTGTATTTAAAGAGACTACAATCCCTTAAGGATTAAGTCTCTCAAGCCTCACAGGAACACTCTTCTGAATATACTACAAGTTGAACGGTCACTCTACATTTCCCTCAGCTCCACTATTATTCATAGAAGTATTCTATTGACGCTTCTCCTCCTATCATAATAGTGTTCAGGAATCTCCCTGAGGTTCTCGAGAGACTTAAGAGTAGTGTAACGTGTTCGCTAGGTGCTAATGATGTTTCAATTGGTGTACAATAGTTGACAGGTAGCCTGCTCTTGCAGAGAGGAGGTGAGAGCTGTATGAAGCAAAGGAGGCTTAGGAGGTGTACGGGGGAAACTAAATAGTAACCATTCAACCAAGTATATTGCAATAATGTATGTGGAAGTCTGTCCTTTCCATCATGGAATAGGACAGTTTTTAAATACACAAATCTATTCATGTCTAGCATAAATGAAACTAAACAAAGATATTAAGCTGTAACGAGGCTCCACTGAGTACTATTACAAGTAGTCAAACCTATACCCATAATGGTGTCAAGAGACTACCGCGGTAGGGATCGCAGTAGACTTAGGTCTACCGAGTGGAGGTACCAGTGGTTAGGTACCTCATCCAGGCATACTAGACCATACCAAAGGTACATAGGTACTAGTAAAGGTTGGGGGTTACCCTACTCTGTAGGGTAACCCAAGTAGTCAATTTGGGAGTTACCCTGAATTACTCAACGGAGAGTCCAGGTAGAGTTACCCTACCTTCGGACTCGGGTTACCCAGCTATGGAGTCAAGTTACCCTACCTTGAAAGTAACTTGTTACGCAGGACTTCGGGGGAAGTTACTAGATTGTTTGTTACGCAAAACTGCATAAGGTGTTCGAATCTCAGGTTGTGGGGATCACTCCCGCACAACCAGTTGAGCTCCAAACAAGCTGTAACTTGGAGGTGTGGTTGCTAACACCCCCCTCCGGTCCCGTTATAAGTCTCTAGCATCATGGGCTACAGCTTGAAGACTTGCTGTAAGTCTAGCAAAAGTCTCCAAGTGGAGATGTTGCCGTAACTCTGTATGCGCTCACACCGTCCGTCTAACCGGAGGCTATCTGCACGATATACGAGGGGGAAGAGGAGAACCTGGAGAATAGCCTCCAGGTGGTTTCGTGTAAAACAGACCAAAACTGACGGAGTAATACTGCTTTGAATTCAGGCGTAGCATGTGAGGTTACCGAAGGTCAGTAGGCGAGGTAACAGAAGTCCGTTTCCCCGAAAGAGTAATAGTATTGGAGAATCGTAAAGGACTCTGAGTCACTAGTCCGAGGTCACGATAAGACCTACTTCTAGGAGGGTTGACTGTGGGTAGCGCCTATTGGTAGTCAACCTCCAGAGTAGTCTAGCGAGGGAGCTACGTGGCTATCTTCCAGAATGATATAGAAATGAGTAGAACCAGATAGATGTTCAGGGGCCGCAAATGCTTGCAGAAGACCAAGTGTATATAGGTAGAGAGTTCCATAGTTGGTATAGTATCCACACGGGCATGACAGCTCGCTACTGGCATGACCGCAATATGAAGAGTTTTTACTCCTGCGGTTGCATTCGAGATGCAGCGGCTAAAACACTTCTATCGAGCAGATGTTAGAACAGCACCGAGTGGTCTAGTTCGCTACGGAGGATCTTTGGTCTGACCTTTAGAGGTTAGCTAGACAGCCTATGGGAGTGGAGTGCTCATGAACGCAGAGTAGTGGTGGGGAATAACTGGTAGCATACCAAACCTACTTAAGTATATGCGAGTTCTCCTCTACTCTGGCAATCAACTACCTCTCGAGATCAGGACTTAATTGAGTAAAGCTGTGGCTTAACGATATTAAGTTTTTGTCACGAACTGGATTGTGACAAGGCAAATTGATAAGGCAGGATAAGGGTTTCACATGACTCGCAGTCGCGAGTCATAAATATTATTGTTATATGATGACTCGCAGTTGTGAGTCATATGATGTTATGACTTTCGTGTGTGACTCATACTTATGAGTCACGAGTTTCATACATGTGACGCACTTAACGCACATGATCGGATATAAGGATTATGATTAGTTTAGGCATGTTGCGCAGTTGACTCGTATGAGTCAACTAAGGATCTCACATGACTCATGAGTATGAGTCATAGGATATGGTGACGCGGAGGTATGAGTCACACAGAATTAGGGTTGGGTGAGGAGTCTGTATAAATAGAGGGTCCAGGGACCTTCGGGACAGACACACTTCGTCGCTCCTATTTTCCTGCCACATAGTTTGACAACACCACGGTCAACTATCGTGGCCCACCCCCTCTCCCCTCTGCCCCCTCGATGGTTCCTGCCTAGGGGTACGGTTAACTCCTCCAGCCTCTCCCGCCTTTACTTCGCTTGTCTCCTGTTCGCTTGATGGGGGAGTTATCTGGGCTCGCCCAGTAGTCCTGTCTCGCTTAGGGGTTTCGCTTGGTTTTAGCACGGTCGGCTTCCTCTCTTCGCTTCCGGTCGGCGTTGGCAGTGGTGGACGTCTTTCTCCCCATTTGCACGATCCCTGAGGGGGAACGCCTCGGCTAGTAACTTCGGGGTCTGTCTCCTAGTGAGATTTGGCCATACCCTCCTAGTGGCTCGGTTCAAGACACGGTTGCCTTCCTACCCTCGCCCTTCCACCTCCCTACCGCCAGTGGGATCCCTTCCACTAAGTGACGCTATCTCTCGGAGAACAAGGGACTACATGAGAGACGCGGTAAAATGGCAATGGTTCGGTTTTTACGGTCGGGTTTTCTCCTGGGGCCTTGGGCCCTCCCTCCATTTTCCACTTCGATTGCGTCGGCTCCCACCCTACTGCCTCCCCTCCCTGGCTGGTACCCTACTACCCCCCTTCGTTAGCTGGCACCTCACTGCTGGGCAGCATCCCCTCTGCCAAACATCCACTCCTTGGGTCCAGCACCGAGGCCCTCCGTTTTCGGCTGGCGGGTCATGGTATTGCACTACATCCGTGGCTCAGCTGGTTGGGGGCATCAGCCTTCGGGCTTTTTGCCGGCCGCTCACTTCGGGAGGGGTTTTATATTCGGCACTTTGGCGGTTCGGTGGGCGGAAGTTTATTTTCTTTTGTGGTCGCTGTAGTTTACGGGTGGAGTTTTTCCCTATGCTTTCCTACCTAGCTTGTTTGGTTTCCTTTCCGTTGGCTACGTGTAGTTAGTGGGAGGGGTATCTTTCGAGGGAGGAATCTTCTTGGGCATTTGGCTGGCTTCTAGGCGAGACCCCTTCGCGTTCAAGTCGTGAGGCCTGCGGGCCGGGCACCTGAGTTGGTCGTCCTTGGAGTGTGTGCGGTTAGGCCCATACCAGAGGGTCCTGGGGGTACGGGTTTTCTCCTGGTCCGGGGTGGATACAAAGGGGTTTTGTTTACGCCATAGCTAGCGCTGCATGCGATTATTCTTGTACCTTAAACAACGAATTAAATGACGATAAAAAAAAAAAAAAAAAAAAAAAAAAAAGGACCTTCGGGACAGACACGCTTCGTCGCTCCTATTTTCCTGCCACATAGTTTGACAACACCACGGTCGGCTATCGTGGCCCACCCCCTCTCCCCTCTGCCCCCTTGATGGTTCCTGCCTAGGAGTACGGTTAACTCCTCCAGCCTCTCCCGCCTTTACCTTGCCTTTCTCCTGCCCGCTTGATGGGGGAGTTATCTGGGCCCGCCCAGTAGTCCTGTCTCGCTTAGGGGTTTCGCTTGGTTTTGGCACGGTCGGCGTCCTCTCTTCGCTTCCGGTCGGCGTTGGCAGTGGTGGACGTCTTTCTCCCCATTTGCACGATCCCGGAGGGGGAACGCCTCGGCTAGTAACTTCGGGGTCTGTCTCCTGGTGAGATCTGGCCATACCCTCCTAGTTGCTCGGTTCAAGACATGGTCGCCTTCCTCCCCTCGCCCTTCCGCCTCCTTACCGCCAGTGGGATCCCTTCCACTTAGTGACGCTATCTCTCGGAGAACAAGGGACTACATGAGAGACGCGGTAAAACGGCAACGGTTCGGTTTTCACGGTCGGGTTTTCTCCTGGGGCTTTGGGCCCTCCCTCCATTTTTCACTTCGATTGCGTCGGCTCGCACCCTACTGCCTCCCCTCCCTGGCTGGTACCCTACTACCCCCCTTCGTTAGCGGGCACCTCACTGCTGGGCGGCATCCCCTCTGCCAAACATCCACTCCTTGGGTCCAGCACCGAGGCCGTCCGTTTTCGGCTGGCGGGTCATGGTATTGCACTACATCCCTGGCTCAGCTGGTTGGGGGCATCAGCCTTCGGGCTTTTTGCCGGCCGCTCACTTCGGGAGCGGTTTTATATTCGGCACTTTGGCGGTTCGGTGGGTGGGAGTTTATTTTCTTTTGTGGTCGCTGCAGTTTACGGGTGGAGTTTTTCCCTATGCTTTCCTGCCTAGCTTGTTTGGTTTCCTTTCTGTTGGCTACGTGTAGTTAGTGGGAGGGGGATCTTTCGGGGGAGGAATCTTCTTGGGCATTTGGCTGGCTTCTAGGCGAGACCCCTTCGCGTTCAAGTCGTGAGGCCTGCGGGCCGGGCACCTGAGTTGGTCGTCCTTGGAGTGTGTGCGGTTAGGCCCATACCAGAGGGTCCTGGGGGTACGGGTTTTCTCCTGGTCCGGGGTGGATACAAAGGGGTTTTGTTTACGCCATAGCTAGCGCTGCATGCGATTATTCTTGTACCTTAAACAACGAATTAAATGACGATAAAAAAAAAGAAAAAAAAAAAAAAAAAAAAAGGGACCTTCGGGACAGACACGCTTCGTCGCTCCTATGTTCCTGCCACATAGTTTGACAACACCACGGTCGGCTATCGTGGCCCACCCCCTCTCCCCTCTGCCCCCTTGATGGTTCCTGCCTAGGGGTACGGTTAACTCCTCCATCCTCTCCCCCCATCACCTCGCTTGCCTTCTGTTCGCTTGCTGGGGGAGTTATCTTGGCTCGCCCAGTAGTCCTGGCTCGCTTTTGGAGGCTCGCTTAGTTTTGGCACGGTCGGCACCCCCTCTTCGTTTCCGGTCGGCACTGGCAGTGGTGGACGTCTGTCTCCCCACTTGCACGATCCCCGTTGGGGAATGCCTCGGCTAGTAACTTCGAGGTCTGTCTCGCGGTGAGACGGGCTATACCCTCCTAGTCGGTCGGTTCAAGTCGGACAGCCTTCCTCCCCTTCCGTTCCTCTTGCCTTGCCCCGCCTGTGGGATCCCTTCCACGAAGTGACGCCATCTCTCAGAGAACAAGGGACTACATGAGAGACGCGGTAATAAGGCACGGGTTTGGTTTGCACGGTCGGACTTTTCTGGGGCCTCTGGCCCTCCCTCCACTTTCCACTTCGAACGTGTCGGCTCACACCCTACTGCCTCCCCTCCCTGGCTGGTACCCTACTACCCCCCTTCGTTAGCTGGCACCTCACTGCTGGGCGGCGTCCCCTCTGCCAAACATCCACTTCTTGGGTCCAGCACCGAGACCCTCCGTTTTCGGCTGGCGGGTCATGGTATTGCACTACATCCGTGGCTCAGCTGGTTGGGGGCATCAGCCTTCGGGCTCTTTGCCGACTGCTCACTTCGGAGGTAGTTTTATACTCGGCACTTTGGCGGTTCGGTGGGCGGTAGTTTACTTTCCTTTGTGGTAGTTGCAGTTTACGGGTAGAGTTTTTCCCTATGCTTTCCTGCCTAGCTTGTTTGGTTTCCTTTCTGTTGGCTACGTGTAGTTAGTGGGAGGGGTATCTTTCGAGGGAGGAATCTTCTTGGGCATTTGGTTGGCTTCTAGGCGAGACCCCTTCGCGTTCAAGTTGTGAGGCCTGCGGGCTGGGCACCTGAGTTGATCGTCCTTGGAGTGTGTGCGGTTAGGCCCATACCAGAGGGTCCTGGGGGTACGGGTTTTCTCTTGGTCCAGGGTGGAGGGGTTTTCTTTACGCCATAGCTAGCGCTGCATGCGAGATTCTTGTACCTTAAACAAGTAATTATATGATAATAATAAAAAAAAAAAAAAAAAAAAAGGACCTTCAGGACAGACTCCTCACGCAACCACTTAAGTCTTTCCTATACTATTAAAAATCAATATACTCGCACGAGCACACAAACATCCCCCGCAACATACGTGAGAAAGAGGTCTCGCTTGTATAAGTACAAGGAGACGAGAAGATATATCGATAGACGCTATCAGAAGGGATCGCGTAGGCCTAGTAAGGTCTCAGAGCTATCGATATCCAATACGAAAATAGGTAAGACGTCGTTACCTGTTGAAGAACTAATCCACAAAGAGATAGGATCGTTACAGTTTTACTGTTTTGTTTCTTTAACTCTACTGTTGATTACCTTTATCTTTACATTCAGAAATAACACTTCGGTGCAGTCGCAACTTTGGGATCCATCTTCCCAGAGGGAGTCCCTGTTACATAAGCGATACACTTTGGTAAAACAATATAAGTATCAAACCGATACTTAAAACAAGTATAAAATAAACTAAGTATCAAGACAATACTTCAAACATACTTAAGTATTAGAGCGATACTTAAAACAAAACATAAATCAAACTAAGTATCAAAGCGATACTCCAAACAAACTGAGTATCTGTTAGGCTGAGACAACCGATATAGACTTAGGATTGTTTAGGCCAATCGAGATTTGTTCGTACAGACGAAGATTTGTCTAGGAAGTGTTACAGTTTTGATGTTACAGTCAGGTAAAAAGTTAGTTGCATCACGGTACATAGGATTACATATATTCTGGGGTTTGTTAGGGTTTGAAGTAGTATCTAATAAGGACACACAGTTAGCAAGGTGTTCTTTTATCTATAAAAGGATACGAAGGCACTCCTTCCTCTGTTCTTCATTCTTCTCTCTTTAGTTTGTATCTTAGTATCGTTACTATACAAAGATATCTTCTTCTTCCACGACTCTGTCACAGTTCTTGCACAAGTTGTGCATCCCGACCTCACCTCCCGTTTCCTGACCTCATTCATTGCCTGCTTTACGATACCCCTTGGCTACACTCTGTTCCACTACCCCGTTACAGGAAGGCTCAGAAGCAACTCGTTTCATCTACAACTACTAAGAGCGCAAGAAAGTAGAATAGAATCGTAAGAACAACATTATATTGTTAAGGTATCTTCTCTGTTGCTTGATGATGTCTAAAGCTTGGGAGGCACTTCGATATTTATATCCCATGTGTAACGTGTTCGCTAGGTGCTAATCACGTTTCGAGAGGTGTACAATAGTTGACAGGTGGCCTACTCTTCCAGAGAGGAGGCGAGAGCTGTATGAACTAAGGGAGGCTTCAGAGGTGTACTGGAGAAACTAAAGAGTAACCGTTCAACCAAGTATATTGAAATACTGTCTGTCGAAGTCTGTCCTTTCCATCGTAGAATAGGACGGTCTTTAAATACACAAATCTGTTCATGCCTAGCATGAACAAAACTAAATAAAGGTATCAAGCGATATACTTTGGTAAAACAATATAAGTATCAGATCAAGTATCAAAACGATACTTCAAACAAACCAAGTATCAAAGCGATACTTAAAACAAAACATAAAACAAAATCCTTAACCGAGTACCAGTACCGGTTACACCACGTCTGAGTGTTCGTAGACTACATCTAATATACAAAATATGTACCTCTTCAAATCTAACTCACAATGTCGAGTTCTCTATAAAGGTGCGAATGCTGGGAGACCCTGAAAACCATCATACTCTATTCGGTAATTACTATTTCTTCTCCGGAAGACATACTTGTCACCAGTAGTAATTATCCAATCCTCAGAGTCTTTAGACCTGTAGCCGAGTTCTCAAGTCGAACTAGGTTGGCTCCAATATTCCTTTGCGTTGTCGAGAGGATCAGTCTCGATACAAAGTTGCCTTTGTATATATGCCAAAATCAATGACTTCTAGTTACGATAACTCAACAACTAACCAATGGAATTTATTCCGATAACTCTCTCTTCGTAGAGGAGAAGTCATTCCATTGAATACTCTCACAAGTCCTCGGTCAGCAATTCCTTGTTATTCTATGTAAAATGGGTGGACCTTTGTGCTATGTTGGTTATAATTTCCACAACCGCAGTACACCCCATATTATAATTATAACACTCCCTGGGGCTCGTTGGCTTCTCTAGTAGTGCCTTCAAGAAGCTGTAAACTCTTTCTAATTATTGGAGGGTGGATGTGAATGCATTAGTTCTTTGCTCCAAACCTCCTAACACTCAAATCACATCCTTGTGCGAAAATGTCCCATTACTTACGGCCTATATCAAGGATGTCATATCCTTGAATACTTGTAGCTCCCCAAGTAGTTGACGGATTGACTTTATTCTACTTCTCAGGTCTTGCCAGAGGTCGCCTCTTATATATCCTGCGAACAGCTTTCCGTCAGACAGACGGCAGCAATGTATACAGTATTATTCCGAAACTTTCAATTCTGTGACCAAATAGTCACAGGATACAACTAAGGTTGACGTGTATGATGACGCGCGGGCCCCGTAAGGGGGCCGGAGGGGGGTGTAAGAGATTGAGATTTCTGAACTCGAGTAAGGTTACCCTACCTAAGATATTCCTAGGCTATCGGAATCAGGTACTCCTAACAGTATTAGAGCGATACTTAAAACAAAACTTAAAACAAACTAAGTATCAAAGCAATACTTCAAACAAACCAAGTATCAGAGCGATACTTAAAACAAAACATAAAACAAACTAAGTATCAAAGCAATACTTCAAATAAACTAAGTATCTGAGCAATATTTAAAACAAAACATAAAACAAACTAACTATCAAAGCAATACTTCAAACAAACCAAGTATCCGAGTAATACTTAAAACAAAACACAAAACAAATTCCTTAACCGAGTACCAGTACTGGTTTGTTAGGCGGAGACAACCGGTATAGACTTACGGTTGTCTAGGCCAATCGGAATTCTTTCGTGTAGACGGAGATTTGTCTTGGAAGGCTCGAAAGCAACTCGTTTCGTTTATGACTACTAAGAGTGCAAGAAAATAGGATAGAATCATAAGAACAATATTATATTGTTAAGGTCTCTTCTCCGTTGCTTGATGATGTCTAAAGCTTGGGAGGCACTTCGATATTTATATTCCGCATCTGAGTGTTCGTGGGCTACATCTATCTAGCATACAAAATATGTACCTCTTCAATTCTTATGCGCAACGTCGAGTTCTCCATGACGGTGCGAACACCGGGAGACCCTGAAAACCATCACACCATCTTCAGTAATTACTATTTCTTGCCCGAGAGACATACTTGTCACCAGTAGTAATTATCCGATCCTCAGAGTCTATGGACCTGTAGCCGAGTTCTCAAGTCGAACTCTGTTGGCTCCAATAGTTCTTTTCGTTACCAAGAGGATCAGTCTTGGTACGAGACTGCATCTGTAGACATGCCGAAGTCGTTGACTTCTAGTTGTGATAACTCAACAACTAACCGATAGAATTCATTCTGATGACTCTCTTCTCATAGAGGAAAGGCCATTCTATTGAATAGTCTCATAATTCCTCGGTCGGCAACTGCTGATTGTTCTATGTAGAGGGGGTGGACCTTCGTGTTGTGTTGGTTGTAAATCCCGCAACTGCAGTACACCTCTTATCATAGTTGCAACACTCCTCGAAGCTCGCTGGCTTCTTTGGTAGTGTTTCCAGGAGCTCTAGACTCTTTCTAATCGTCGAAGGGTGGATGTGAATGCATTGGTTCGTTATCCCGAGCCTTCTAACATTCATATCAAGACCTTGTGCGAAAACGTCCCGTTACTTACGGCCCATGTCAAAGATGTCACATCTTTGAAGCCTAGTAACTCCCTGAGTAGTTGACGGATTGACTTCGTTCCACTTCTCAGGTCTTGCCAGAGGTCCCCTCTTATATATCCTGCGAACAGCCTTCGGTCGGACGGACGGCAGCGACGTATACGGTGTTATTCTGACACCTTCAATTCTGTGACCATATAGTCACAGGACGCAACAAAGGTTGATGTGTATGATGACGCGCGGGCCCCGTTAGGGGGCCGGAGGGGGGTGTTGGAGACTAAGATTCTCGAACTCGGGTAAAGTTACCCTACCTAGGGTACTCCTAGGCTATCGCAATCGGGTACTCCTAACATGGTTACAAGTGGGTTACCATTGCAGATATTGGAGAGCTCAAACTGGAAAACTGGATGGTGGAGAACAAGATCATGAAACGGGTTTGAAGTAGACTGGAAGTTCCACCAATTAAATCTCAACCAGTTAATAACTAAGGATTAGTATTCAGTGGGTACTTTCTGAGTTTTTTTTTTCTTAATATGTCTTAGGCTAATCTTGTGTTCACCAAGAAAGCCCACAAACCAGTCATTGCTAAACTAAAATAGGGTGGCACTAACCTGTGGATACAGCTTACAAAATCGAAATATCACCTGTACTGTAACGATCCTATCTCTTCGTAGATCAGTTCTCCAACAGGTAATGACGTCTTACCTATTTTCGTATCGGGTATCGATAGCTCTGAGACCTCACTAGGCCTACGTGATCCTTTCTGATAGCGTCTATCAATATATCTTCTCGTCTCCTTGTACTTATACAAGCGGGACCTCTTTCTCACGTGTGTTGTGAGAGACGTTTGTGTGCTCGTGCAAGTATGTTGATTTTTAATAGTATAGGAAAGACTTAAGTGGTTGCGTGAGGAGTCTGTCCCGAAGGTCCTTTTTTTTTTTTTTTTTTTTTTTTTTTTGTTATCATAAAATTACTTGTTTAAGGTACAAGAATCCCGCATGCAGCGTTAGCTAGGGCGTAAAGAAAACCCCTCCTCCCCGGACCAAGAGAAAACCCGTACCCCCAGGACCCTCTGGTATGGGCCTAAACGCACACACTTCAAGGACGATCAACTCAGGTGCCCAGCCCGCAGGCTTCACGACTTGAACACGAAGGGGTCTCATCTAGAAGCCAGCCAAATGCCCAAGAAGATTCCTCCGTCGAAAGATACCCCTCCCACTAACTACACGTAGCCAACAGAAAGGAAACCAAACAAGCTAGGCAGGAAAGCATAGGGAAAAACTCCACCTATAAACTACAAAAACCACAAAGGAGAGTAAACGCCCGCCCACCGAACCGCCAAAGCGCCGAGTGTAAAACGGCCCCCGAAGTGAGCAGCCGGCAAAAAGCCCGAAGGCTGATGCCCCCAACCAGCTGTGCCACGGATGTAGTGCAATACCATGACCCGCCAATCGAGAACGGAGGGTCTCGGTGCTGGACCCAAGGAGTGGATGTTTGGCAGAGGGGATGCCGCCCAGCAGTGGGGTGCCAGCCGAGTGAGGGAAGGTAGTAAGGTACCAGCTGAAGGAGAGAAGGCAGTAGGGTGCGAGCCAACGCAAACGAAGTGGGAAATGGAGGGAGGGCCTGAGGCCCCAGGAGGAAACCCGACCGAGAAGACCAAGCCGTTGCCGTATTACCGCGTCTCTCATGTAGTCCCTTTTTCTCCGAGAGATAGCGACACTTAGTGGAAGGGATCCCACCGGCGGCAGGGAAACGGAGGGGCGAGGGTAGGAAGGCGACCGTGTCTTGAACCAAGCGACTAGGAGGGTATGGCCGAATCTCACCAGGAGACAGACCCCGAAGTTACTAGCCAAGGCGTTCCCTCTCGGGGATCGTGCAAGTGGGGAGAAAGACGTCCACCACTGCCAACGCCGACCGGAAGCGATGAGAGGAAGCCGACCGTGCCAAAACTAAGCGAAACTCCCTGCGAGACAGGACTACTGGGCGAGCCCAGATAACTCCCCCATCAAGCGAGCAGGAGAGAAGCAAAGTAAAGGCGGGAGAGGCTGGAGGAGTTAACCGTACCCCTAGGCAGGAACCATCAAGGGGGCAGAGGTGAGAGGGGGTGGGCCACGATAGCCGACCGTGGTGTTGTCAAACTATGTGGCAGGAAAATAGGAGCGACGAAGCGTGTCTGTCCCGAAGGTCCTTTTTTTTTTTTTTTTTTCTTTTTTTTTAATATCATATAATTACTTGTTTAAGGTACAAGAATCCCGCATGCAGCGCTAGCTATGGCGTAAAGAAAACCCCTCCACCCCGGACCAAGAGAAAACCCGTACCCCCAGGACCCTCTGGTATGGGCCTAACCGCACACACTCCAAGGACGACCAGCTCAGGTGCCCGGCCCGCAGGCCTCACGACTTGAATGCGAAGGGGTCTCGCCTAGAAGCCAGCCAAAAGCCCAAGAAGATTCCTCCCCCGAAAGGTACCCCTCCCACTAACTACACGTAGCCAACAGGAAGAAAACCAAACAAGCTAGGCAGGAAAGCATAGGGAAAAACTCCACCCGTAAACTACAACTACCACAAAAGAAATTAAACTCCCGCCCACCGAACCGCCAAAGTGCCGAATATAAAACCGCCCCCGAAGTGAGCAGCCTCTGTCCCGAAGGTCCTTTTTTACTTTTTTTTATTTTTTTTTTTTTATAGTCATATAATTACTTGTTTAAGGTACAAGAATCCCGCATGCAGCGCTAGCTATGGCGTAAAGAAAACCCCTCCACCCCGGACCAAGAGAAAACCCGTACCCCCAGGACCCTCTGGTATGGGCCTAACCGCACACACTCCAAGGACGACCAACTCAGGTGCCCAGCCCACAGGCCTCACCACTTGAACGCGAAGGGGTCTCGCCTAGAAGCCAACCAAATGCCCAAGAAGATTCCTCCCCCGAAAGATCCCCCTCCTACTAACTACACATAGCCACCAGAAAGGAAACCAAACAAGCTAGGCAGGAAAGCATAGGGAAAAACTCTACCCGTAAACTACAAATACCACAAAAGAAAGTAAACACCTGCCCACCGAACCGCCAAAGTGCCGAATATAAAACCGCCCCCGAAGTGGGCAGCCGGCAAGAAGCCCGAAGGCTGATGCCCCCAACCAGCTGAGCCACGGATGTAGTGCAATACCATGACCCGCCAATCGAGAACGGAGGGTCTCGGTGCTGGACCCAGGGAGTGGATGTTTGGCAGAGGGGATGCCGCCCAGCAGTGAGGTGCCAGCTAACGAGGGGGGGGTAGTAGGGTACCAGCCAAGGAGGGGAGGCAGTAGGGTGCGAGCCGACGCGTTGGAAGAGGAAAATGGAGGGAGGGCCAGAGGCCCCAGAAAAGTCCGACCGTACAAACCAAACCCGTGCCGTATTCCCGCGTCTCTCATGTAGTCCCTTGTTCTCTGAGAGATGGCGTCACTTAGTGGATGGGATCTCACCGGCGGGGTAAGGCAAGAGGAACGGAAGGGGAGGAAGGCTGTCCGACTTGAACCGACCGACTAGGAGGGTATGGCCCATCTCACCGCGAGACAGACCCCGAAGTTACTAGCTGAGGCGTTCCCCAACGGGGATCGTGCAAGTGGGGAGACAGCCGTCCACCACCGCCAGTGCCGACCGGAAACGAAGAGGAGGTGCCGACCGTGCCAAAGCTAAGCGAGCCCCCAAAAGCGAGACAGGACTACTGGGCGAGCCCAGATAACTCCCCCAGCAAGCGAACAGGAGGCAAGCGAGGTGATGGCGGGAGAGCATAGAGGAGTTAACCGTGCCCCTAGGCAGGAACCATCGAGGGGGCAGAGGGGAGAAGGGGGAGGCCACTATAGTTGACCGTGGTGTTGTCAAACTATGTGGCAGGAAAATAGGAGCGACGAAGCGTGTCTGTCCCGAAGGTCCCTGGACCCTCTATTTATACAGACTCCTCGCCTAACCCTAACCCTGTGTGACTCATACCTCCGCGTCACTATGTCCTATGACTCATACTCGTGAGTCATGTGAGATCCTTAGTTGACTCATACGAGTCAACTGCGCAACATGCCTAAACCAATCACAATCCTCATATCCAATCATGTGTGCTAAGTGAGTCACATGTGTGAAACTCGTGACTCATAAGTATGAGTCACGCACGAAAGCCATAACATTATATGACTCACAACTGTGAGTCGTCACATAACAATAATATTTATGACTCGCGACTGCCAGTCATGTGAAACCCTTATCCCGCCTTATCAATCTGCCTTGTCACAATCCTGTTTGTGACATGTACCCAAAACCACCCTTGTCACACAATTCTTCCCTCTCTTATTTTTACTATAATGTCTTCAAATAGCTTTTCCTCCAACTCAGGCCATCAACACAAGCTTACTTTACCCTCTGTCAGAGTTCAGAGACTTGAGTTAATGACAACTCCCTCAATAGTTTTTTTTTTTTTTTCACTCATTCCCAACTTGTTTGGCGTGGAATTTTATACACGTCCAATGCTTCCTGATGTGTGGATTTGAGGTATCGATTTTGTTTTACCAGTAGAATTCAATAGTGCTCAAGGAATGTCAGAGCTCTGATCTTCTACCACTGGCTATAGGTTTACTTAGAGTGACTTATTGGCTTTATGTCATGTGAGTGAAGAATATGCTGGCTAATTGACTTTGCCTTAGGATCTTGTCATACTTTTTTCTCATTCATTGGGGCTATATTTACTTCATGACTTCAATATGGAAATATGGTATAAGAAAAAAAAAAATACTTGCTTCCCTAGCTAAAACTCAATACTATCTACCCTTCCTCTTCCTCTTATACTTATTTTATATACCAATTGACATTCTTTTCTAGTTTACAAGCAAGCATTAACTGCTGTGTCCATACATGATATTGTGAGTCTACCTCCTTTCTGAATACAAGAATTACTCACCATAGGCTTGCAGGTCTATTTTTACCATCATAAAGAGTCACTTCAGTAGTAGCAGCAATGGCTCGCCTATGGGAATACCTAGGAATACAAACCTATTGATTTGAAATATTAGACGAATGACTGTTTTTTATAATATCTGTGTGTAGAATCTAATTTCAGGATCATCACTTATCACTCATCTTTGTCAATCATGGACTCCCAACCCCTATTGGCACTAGTGCTATCGTCTTAGATGGCGGATTTCAAGAGTTTTTACTGTATCAAAAATCATATAAATTCAAAATATGAATTAGTTGAATTTTTTTCAATTCAAAATCAAAATAATACTTGCCAAATGCCTCCAATAATTTCACTACCTACTTGTCATGCAACCTATATATTATTATCAATGAATATAACTGTTGTAGATAGAATATTTATCTAAAGTCCAATATTTTTATATTACCTAAAAGTTGTATTAATTAATGTTTACATAACTATTACTTTGTGGCATGCTGTAATATAAGTAGCAAATATGTAGACTGCAGATCCAAATACAGAAAAAAGATGTTTGAGCATAAAATATTTTATTTGTTATAGTAAATGCTAGAGAAATATGTTAAGAGGAATGAAATTATGCTAGCTTTGGGTAATACGTATTTCACAGTGCATGAGTTCCCGGAAATATCGGGCTCCAGAAATACACATGTTTACAGTTTTACTACAGTGTTGTTCCACTCCATGTGGTTCGCACACGTGTAATCATTTGTACTACTACATATCTAGGCCATTGAATTGCAGTACCGGATTGTCCCCGTCGCTCAAACAGCGCAAGTATCATAATAACAGGAGATATGGACATGCATGCGATGGCTGTTGATCCTTGTAGAGATATAGCCTCAGAGCGTGCAGAAGAGTATATATTATCGAGATATTCGGTGGTCCGCTATCTACGTTACATACGCGATACAGTGCCCTACCGCTGGATTATTCGGGTATCCATGCCACCGGCATAGCGGCTCAACAAAGTGAAAAGGAAAAGGGGGAAGAAAAAAAAGAAAAAAAAGGGTAAGGGAGGGAGTGGATGAAATGAAGGAAATTGGAGTGATACAGCACGACACAAACATCTGCATATCCCCGCAGCTGTTTAGCACAGAATATGAGGCACATAAATTTACCCTTTCGCATTCCTTATGTAAACTTACCTAAATATCCCCCAGGCATGGGTGGAATTTTTGCATCGCTACAACCACCACAGATACCATAGACTCACCTAATACCCCCCCGCACAAGTGCAATATATGCACATCACCAACTACTACCAAAATTTAACAGCCATGACAAATAAGCAATGCGGTCATTAGAGCAGAATAAAAGCACCAAAATAGAACCGCAAATAATTCTTCTGCCCTTACAGGGAAACCCCGTTCCGATATGATACGATCTCAGTGCGGATAACGGCTCAATCAACGAAAGAATATCCACTAACTTAAACGAGAACATGTCACCAGACAAAACCGTTGGACTAAACCCCACGAAAATCCACCCCCAATAACCCCCAGGAATACAGTACTGCGCAAAGGTGCAAGCAAGTGTACGAGCGCATCCCCTAATAAATCAACAGGCACATATAAGCTTTTCACCCTCAGCTAATTCCCCATGCTAGCTAGCGGCCCGATCTTACTTACCCCCTGCCATCTCGTGCCGCACCCAGAGGCAATATATATAACCTATGCATACATTAATCTACATGGCAGCACTTTTATCTCCCAACGACTTTTCCAAGGATCGACACCACCACCACCACCACCCCTGCCTCAGTCTCCGCAATTCGCGAAATTAATAAAGCTGAGGTCTACTGATGTCAGCCCACCTACCACATCCAGATCAATTCACGCAACGCCAAAACAGTACCACTACCAGTACACCCAAAAAAATAAAAAAGGAACAAGCGGAAATTAGCCACTGATTGATCGAATTGCCTTACTACATGTACGAGTACTCGTACAACCGCCCCATCCAACAGTGCCCATACGGTTCAAGCACAGTACTGAGTACAGCACCAAGGAAAACAAACAAAAAATTCCTATGAAATTATCTCATCGGATAAAACGAACGCACAAGTACTAGTACTATTACTCTACTCCTACCCGACAATCTTCACCAAATCCCGTCCGGTTAATTACAAGTACCGTACCAGTACCCTGACCCTGGCAAGGCAAAAAAAAAAAGGAAAGAAAGGAAGAAAAGGGAGCTATTTTCATCGATGCGATGCGCGGCTACGGTTAGAACTATCTAGCCACAAGCGGTAAACCCACCGGTTCCTCATTCAGCGTTTAGAACGGGTAAGTTAGTTGAGCTTCTGGAGTTTCGCCCCCTCTGATTGGAGCGCGCTCTCTCAATGAGCCAATCACCTTCCGTGTTTCTTCCAACCCCACTTTTTCCACCTTGGACTAACTGTTATTGTACCGTACTTAGAGTACCGGCACTCGGGTGGCCGAGTTCGAGGTCAAGTCGCGCCACACCCAGAGCTAGTTTTTAGCGATCGTCGGACCAATAGGAATTGATTTTGAGGGTTCTGGATAATGTACTGAATTCAGTGGGGTCGGGAATTTGGTTATATCGCGCACAGTACCCTACGCATGCGATGTTTTCCCATTTTCAGAATGTATCATTAACGGCACACTAGCGGAGGGAAAGGAGGTGAAGGCCGTTGTGGTTATCATATCATACTGGAGTGCACGTCGCGTCAGTGCATAGTCTACCGCTGCATTCGCAAAGTTTCTCGTACCCTTCCAAGCATGATACCTCTCCTCTCCTCTCATTACTCGACAAAACAAATTGTGTTAAAAAAAAAAAAAAATCCACAGTATATCCCTAGGGAGAATATCCAAGAACAGCCAGCTATATATAATAAGGCTTTTTCTTGCCCTCCTGTTGTTGACCGGCACAGTTCCTCAGATATCATACGAGTACCGTACTCGTACAAGGGAGGGTACAAGAAGTTTGACGAATGAGCCTGTATACCACTGACTTCAGCGCGGCATGCAATAAAGACAATACCGGTACCGGTAACGCCGAATTGGCCGTCAATCGCTAGATGCAGTACAGCACAGTACTCGTACATGCGTGACTTCACCTCAGCCGCACAAGCAGGCTATCGCGTTATGTATGTACTCGTACAATCCCGAGTCTGCGCGATCATCTCGGCGACGCAGTAAACTATGACACTATACGCTCCCACCCGGCCTCCATTCCCCGATATGCACGTTTCCAAATCCCATGAAAAACATTTTCCCCTTGAGCAAGCCCCACCCCCAACATCACTCGCATCAGCAAAAAGTGCACCCGCGCCCACACACACGCACACAAGTATATAATTACTTATTCCAAGAACTCGCGCCAAGAAGGCAATATTCGTCCATCCATCCATCCATCTACCCCATCCCATTGATGGAAATATAGTTACATTCCGGAATATTATTAGCGCGGTCGATGAATTGGATCTTCCGTGCGCACGGTCTTTACCTGTAGGCTACGAGTACGAGTACAAGTATGCACGCCGCAAGGTGGCCAGTACTAGACAGTACAGTACCGTACAGTGCTGGTCAGTCCACCCGGACGAGCAGTTAAAGACAATATTTTTCCTTCGCAAGGAAAAGTTAGAGGGACCACGTGTAAGTGCTTTTGGGAGCTACATCGGTACAGGTATAACAAATACCCTTTTGTACTGTACTGTATGATGCAAAAGAGGACGGGATAAGTTAACCATAAGATTGTCTTACCGCACAAGTGCTATTCTACTCGTACGTGTTTAAATCGCCCGAGTTTGTTAACGCAATGTCAGTTATTTGAAATGAGCGGGCTATAATATTATATACTTATCGACGACGAGTTCTTGGTACTGCACAGTACTCGTACAATATCATACTCTTGGTAACAATACCAGAGTGGGGGGAAAAAAAAATATGCGCTCAAAAACACCCACCCACTCTCTTCCTCTGCCGAATCGAAACAAAACGGGGTTTATCATACCATATCATACTCAAGTTACTCGCATTTTGCCCTTCGCCTCGCATTACGAGCCTCTTTTGCACAGGCGAAACCTCGCTTCTTCAGAGTTATCACTCGCCCACGACACCCTACCGCGCCGCACGGTAGGATGGACTTCCACACTCGAACTGTTATCATACCGCGGCTATATATAACTTTATTCACCTCTTGGTAGTCACAAGTACTACTCGCAAGTAATCACACGGTACTCGTACAAGTAGAGGCAAAGAAAGGTACTGTAGATTACGGTAGATCCCCCTCGCGCACTTTATTCAACACCCTCAAGACCCCACCACCCTGTCAAAAAAAAAAGAAACCCAAAACAAAAAGAGGTCGTAATACTTGTACTGTAGAGGTACTGTACTCGTAAGTAACCACAATGTCAATTAATAATACATGTTGCTATCCCGAACGAAAAAAAAAAATGCGTGCTCCCGTATCACAAGCGTCTAATTCAGCCATTTTTTCGTTCCCTATCGGTCGGTAGACGCCTCTTCGGGTTTCTCCTCACCCATGGGGAAAGTGGGGACTGGGATTGGGTAAAAAGTGCTGCTTGCTACCGCTACCGCTACTTACCACACCTGGAGGAGTGCTTCTGGCACATGTTGCGTGCAGGTAGATATCACACTGCGGCGGAATAAGGCAGGAATGGAAAGGGAGAGGGAGAGGGAGAGAGAGATGGAGAAATAGGAATATGGTAGGATGTAAAATGGTATGCTTTAAAGTAAGTTACAATAGAATAAAACATGGTTTAAAATATAAAGTGGAAGGGGCAAAAAAAAGTGTGTAGAAGGGGCAAACGAGAAAATGGCAAAAGAGTACACAAAGGTGAAGCAAAGGGGTATTATCATAGATAGTCTACAAAGCAATGCGAATGGGTAATGACAGGATGGATGGACCGGTAGTTGACCGCTGCAGTCTCATAATAATATGTTTTTTTTTCTTTTCCTTTTTTCTCTCATGGCGAAGACCGTGAACACCCAACCTCCCGAATCAATCCCAGCCTCCCAAGGCAAGCCACGGACGGGAAAATCCACAACAAAAACCCACCATTAGAGCCGAGAGAGAAAGGACCCCACGGGTGCAATAAAAGTCCTCGATGCATGAACCTTTCATTCCGTCTCGTCTCGTCACGTCTCGTACCTGTACACTTGAACTATCCGTGGCTCGCGCAGTTTAGTTGTAGAACCCTATCCACGATCCCGCATTAGCCCAGTTCATCCCGCCTGTCGAAAGAGAAAAGGAAAGAAAATAAAAAAACACAAATGCACCGTGGTAGCAAGGAGGGGGCAAAACAAACAATACTCGGTCGCATATTCTATGTCGAAATTCTTCTGCATTCCCTTGCAATTCGGAGGGGCCTTTCCTCCAGCGGTATGCACTCTATACGCCAATTTCGATTCAACAGCCTCATCCCCTGCCTTCAGTCTCACCCAGTCCACCGCTCCGTATTCCTGTCCTGGCGCGCCCTTGCTAGCGTACGCCGTTGCCGGCACGCCAGCATCCCTCTTCCCGCTAAAGTACCTCTTGATATCCGGCGTGATGCGAAAGTCGAATACGGGGGTGCTAAAATCCGGGGTGAAGTAGTGGTGGCCCGCTATGACTTTCTCCTTCGAGAGGCGCTGGAAGACGGCGGTTATGTAGTATTGCACTGAAGATTGGAGCTGTACCAGGACGTCCGGGAGTTCGTGGAGCAAGGAGGGGTGGTCCGCCGCTAGGCAGGAGACGTCGTAGAGGATGGCTTCGGCGCCTTGGGATACTGGTGTAGAACTCTCGGTATCATCGGCGCAGGTGTAGTTCTGTGTGCCCCGGCCAAGGACCACGTTTGTCAATTTTAGGCCTGGGTCGGGATCCGGGAGAAGGGTTGGTCCTGCAACGAACAAATCAGTCAATTACTTGCCTCCTTTTCCCGCGGATTGGATGGAAGGGGGTTATAGCAACCATCTGATTTCGGTAAAATGGCCTTGCTAAGGTCGCATCCGGCCAGTTGGAGTCCACCGAATTCACGCTTCTCCAGCAGGTTCATCAGGTCCGCCAATTGAGGGTTCGGAGGAATTGCGCTAGCGTGAACGCAGATGAGCAGTCCAGAGACTGTCGCAGCTAAGGTGGTAAGGCGCATATCGTGATGTGTTTCTGTTTAGTTGTCGTGAATAAAGTATTAATGGGTATGAGGAATATAATAGTTCGTCCCGGCCAACGACGTGAGAGGTGAAACAATATAAACACACGAGAAGGGGATATATAGAACAGAGTAAAAAGAAAAAAAGAAAAAAGAAAAGGGCTCAAATGGAGGTTGAGAGGTGGCGGTGGGAGGGGGAGGAGAACGCAGGAATAAGTGAGCCCGAGTAGAGGATATGGGGAAGGAGATATAGACCGCAGGAGGAGAAGAACATCCACGAAGTGCAATGCAGAAGAAGAAGAAAAAAAGATTCGCAACTGGGGGGGACGATCAATTCTTTATAGAACTGGAACCCACCCAACTGATTGGCGTATCCCTCTCCCGGTAACTCTTGAGAACGGAAGGGGGGGGGGGGTGGTCATGTCTCTCTCCCCATGCATCCATGGCAGATGTCGAATTCCTACAACTACAGTAGAGCCACACAACCATGGTCCTGTGATGTGTAAGAATGTACGAAGTGAGTGTGTACGAGTTGTCTCTCCCTCTCTGCAGAAGGAGAAAATACAACAAGCCGATTCGTACCTGCATCACCCATACTTACTTTTTTGTCCTCCCCCAATCCAGATTCACGTCCCCTTCAGTGCCTTCACCCAACCCCCAAAATCCACAAACATCCCTGTTCAACAAGTTCCTCCATAATTCACAAATAATCAGCCTCTATTCTTGTCCCTCCCGCCCATCCACAAAGCTTGGTATTGCATACGGCTAGACCGCTTTCGGCCTCACACACATGCCCCCATTCAGTAAGGAAGGAGGGGAGGGATTTTACCGACGGGGGGGGGAAGAGGAAGGATAAAAAAAAAAAATAGGATTAATTACCCCGCAAGTAGCAAAAATAGGTCCTTATTAATTCTGTAAAAAAAAATTACCGTATCTTACTTGGGATTTGTTTTACGCGTTGATGTTTTCTATATTTAGCTAGCCATACTACTTGGCCGTCCAAAATATTCGGATTTGGAGGTATTAGCTGGCATTTCCGATCGCAACGGTGGTGCTTTTACCGCAGAGGGAATAGCGCCATCTTAACTATTGTCAGGAACTGTGGCGGATGGACTATGATGGGCTTGACAACAAACTTTCTTATCATAGTCATGCTATATTACTGTGCGGTAGGAATGAATATCGAACCCACGATGTTCGGGAGTTTTTCAAATTTCTAGGGGCGTGATTACTGGGTAGAGCGAATTGGTAAGCGAATTTCACGAGTAAATACCTGCTACCGTAATAGAGTAAGATAAGTGCTCTCCCGGACAACTAGAGTGGGCACATTATCCCGGCCGGGCTAGGCTAGTTACTTTGAGCAATTGCAAGTACCCTCATGATACCGAAATGTCCCGTTACTATGATGTCCATGAACAATTCCCAAAGATGAAATCGACTCGTATTCTCCTTCAGGCCTTCTTCCATTATGTTGCCACACTATTAAATATCCTATCTTATCACATCACATAAGTGAAATAAGATCTACACCTCGTGCAACGTACTGCACATATACCCCCTCCCAATGTCTTGTAAGAGAGAGATACTCCTCCTCACATTCTCCGCAGCCACTTTTTCCTTCCTCCCTTCCCTCAGTGTGTGTATGTGTGGCCTGTGCTATATTCAGCATTTCAGATTACCGGTATCGACGCGATAACGGATTAGTGCACTTACCGGTCGGTACTCGTATTCCACCTACCTGCCTGCCCTTGTCTGACCGATGATGATGGGTCAGCTGGACTGGATGGTGATGATGATATGCTATCGCCACGCTAGCCCATGTGTTCGGAGATATAAGTCTAACTTTACTTCTATTTTACGGTAGAGCTTGATCCCCCGGAATTGATAAGCTGGTGGTGGTGGTGGTGGTGGTGGTGGTGGCGGGGACCTGGGAATCGAGGGAGGATGTCAGGTTTAGCTCGGCTTGGTGGAGGAAAAAAGTGAGATTTGATGGTGTACCGCTATTGATTGATCGAAGGAGGTGAAGGATTGGGCCACCTGTAGAGCAATCGTGAAAGTGAGTGAGTGGCGGTCAGCTAACGGTGTAATCCGTAAGGTGGAGAGAGAGAGTTACGGTGTGTCCGTTTATGGGTGTAAGCCACGCATGCAGGCAAAATGGACTGGATAACTAATGAACTGAGCCGCAAAAGTGTCTGCAGAATTCCGTAACTGACTGCAATTACCATATCATCTTGTTTTCATGTGTAAACCTTATGCCATCAGGTAAAAAAAATTGAAAAAAAGATTCCCCCTATGATACATACGGATGATGCTAAACAAAGTAACCATGACCGCCAAGACCATCATACGGTACTGCACACAAACTACCATAATCTCCTGACATTTTTCCCCCAGAACTGTGGCTCTCCCCCTCTCTCCCTCTCTCCCTCTCCCTCTCACCATCCAGCCTAAACCCCGCTTCCTTACATGCCCGTGCCCTGTGCACTGTCACGTCCGTGACACAATATTACTATTTTCCCCTCCCTCTTCTCTTCCTTGCCTTACCACATACCCTTTTCGTCCATCCACTCATTCACTCATCCATCCTTTCATAATATTACCCAATACCATTATGGACACCACCACCACAGTCAGTAAAGAAACTGGCTCGTACAAGCGCACAAAGCGACTGCGCTCTCAACGCTTACAAACATCTCATTCCCTCCCTCCCTCCTTTCCCCCTCCAGCTCATTTCGCTTGCCTTCCTCTTCTAAGAACAAAGATCCCATCGCCCCAAATTAGTGTGTGCGTAATTTCCCTATTCGTGATTGTATTGTACGCTCGGATACTGTTATTCACTGTACCTCACTCGAAATATAAGTTTTGCCCCGGTGGCCACAGTCAGATGTTGAGCCAGAGCATACATGTACTTTACTGTACCTTCGCATCGCGGATCTACTTGTAGAGTCCGGTTATTGGGGCTGGGGAATCGGCCGGTGGTGCGCTGGCTGATTTGGACTGGGACCTTACTTTGACAACGTATCCACATCTCATCTTGTCTTTCATACTAATACTTGTTTCCCTGGATGCTTTGGGGCATTTTAACCAGATTATTCTTTGCCGTGGCGCAGTGGTACTAGTCTAGAAATTTTAAAAAGAAGTTCGAGGGGCTCGCACTCTGATGGTATCCAGCATGAATTACTTGAACGTCTGAGTCTGAATTTAGCGTGGGCTCTGGGAAGTGCACAGATAATATGCCGTATAAAAATTTGCACCCCCTCCCCACGTTCGGGTTTGGTATGAAGGGTACATGTGTGCCCATAGATATCTCTCGGTCCTTAGTGGGGGATATTTGCGTCCGTATAGGATCTTATGATACGAAGCCAGGAATTATCCTTGTT
The DNA here is from genome assembly GCA_006112555.1 of Tuber indicum. Classification (NCBI taxonomy): domain Eukaryota; kingdom Fungi; phylum Ascomycota; class Pezizomycetes; order Pezizales; family Tuberaceae; genus Tuber; species Tuber indicum. The sequence continues at coordinate 240,134 of VBSK01000423.1, read as the reverse complement.
ACAAACGGCCTCGCCATAGGTAACTTGCAGCCTGGGCTTCTACCGTATCACGAGATGGCAGAAATCTTCCTTTACCGGGGAACGGGCAACCACCCTACTGGAAACCATTTATATCACACAGGCGGTGAGGTTCCTCACAATATGCTCACTTCACTTGCAGGCGGGGGCTAAGGCTTTATCGACTGGATATGTTTAACAATCTCCGAGCACAAATTGGCTTAAAATTATTCCTCTCCCCCGTGATCGACCCTTCCCATGTTGTCTCCCTACTGTTCCTCATTGACGATTGGATCGTCGCTGGCGTCATACTTGAATTCTCTGCACCTCAAGATTCCTAAAGCCAAGTTAGTTATGAATAGTATGAGTACGTAGGTGGAAAAAAAAAAAAAAAAAAAGTAGCACTCGCTATAGATAACATACCTCTGCCCGTCAACCCTGTGATGAACAAATCCCCTACAGCCACCTCTCCCCCTTCCACCTCCCCCTCCTCGGTTGCTCCCACCGGCGGGAGCTTATCCCAAAATATAGAAGTAGAACTCGCATTAATCAACTTGCCCTCCACATCGACGAATATCTCTTCAACAACGGGAGTGCTAGTATACTCATCCTTCCCACCGAAAAAGTCACTGCCGGTCTGACTTAGCGCGACCCGGGCAACAGCACTCCCGCTGCGTACGCTGTCCGGTTTATAAATGTGCTTGTAAGTCTGTAGTGGGGTTACGTGCCCGGCGATATACAAGTCTTTCTCACCGGGCGATAATGACGGGTTGTCTGGCAAAAAGCCGAGTGGTATGGTCTGTATTTCGCGGAGTTCACCGGCAGCGTCAGGTCGGTGTTCGAGGATCATTATGTTCCCGCCGAGTAACTCTGCTAGGTAGATTCTTGCCGGACCTCCGTTGGTGGGTTTTGTCCCGGCGAGACCGTTCGCGCCTACAAGGCCTGACTTGACGACCTTCCAACCGGTTTCGGAGGAGTAGTATGCTAAGTGTGACCAAGGTCTTCGTGTGTAATCTTCTATCGTGCGCATTATGCCGGCGTCATGTTTGTGATCAGAGGTCACGTAGAAGATGTCCTTCCCCGTCGGATCTGGATAAGCGTAGACGTCATTGGGGTGCTTCGCGATACCATTTTCCGGGAGCGCGAAGGTAGCTGAGTGGGTAAGGATGTGATTTTTGGCATCCGGCTTGTGCGTGAATTTTTCGATCGTGTCGCCGGAGACCTTGTGGTTGATGATGTAGAATGTGAGTGTGCCGTCAGCACTTTCGACGAAATCGAATCCTGAAATCACTTTAACAAAACCGCCCCACCCCCCGCTGGAAAGGAGGGTGAACAAACCATGCCAAGCCCGCTCATCGCCCCCCTCCGCGAACCCTGGCAACTCCAACTCAACAAGCTCGTCTGTTTCCAACCTCCACCTCCAGATCTTATCCCCCGCCGGTGTCGGCACGGGCCTATCATTGTTATCGATAGCGCGCAACTCAGACATCGAACGCCACCGGTTTTCGTACGAGTACTCATCTAGACACGCGGCAAACATGTAGGTCGTGCCCTTTTCCTTTTTGTAGATGTGTATGTCCTCGCAACCTAAGAATTTGTCCTGGTGTGCTGCTGTGCAGCTGCCCTCTGGTGGGAGGTGCGAGAGCGTGCGGGAGAAGCCCATCAGGTGGTAGCTGCGGTGGAGGTATGGGAATACATGACCTTGGAGGAGGTAGCCTGGGAAAAGTTAACTTGGGCTGGGGGGGAATGTTGGTATAATTAGTGACCGACCTAAAAATATGACGATCGAAGGGAGGAGAATGGATTTGATCCCCATTGTTTTCGTTGTTACAATGTTAGAGAACTCTCAGAGTTGTGGCAGTATACTTGGTGACTCGCTTGGATAGTGTTGGTCGTTATCCTTATCGGAAGGAAGCTCGCTAAGAAGAGATCGTAGGTAGAGGAAGTCTAGATGTTTGACAAATTCAACCAACACGTCGGTTGAACTCGGTGAGACATTCTCTTACATGCTCCACATGCGGCTGGTGCCGTTCCGCCACAAGGAGAAGAAGCCCACGGTTCGCTCGGGATGTGAAACAGTGGCGGGATTACCAATCTTGGACATGTTCTTTGGAGCCACTTTTCGTCCAAGGAAGTTACTCGTGGAAGTTAACGTTATTGGACGGTGCTCGCTTGTTGGAATTTTATTTTTTCAAGAACGAAGGTTGGATGGGAATTGTCCTTCCATCTAGCATTGAATTGACTGTAATAGCTTTACAACAAGTACGGTATCACACCTTCTCCTCTGTTGCAAAAAAAACACGCGTCTTCTATTGTGAATTATGATACCCATATATTTAGAACTCCCTGGATCCTCTTTTTTAAATTACCCGTAAACTCTCCTTAAATCCACCATCGGGGATCTCACGGGTCTAAGCGGCAATAGGCTTAGCGGAGCAGGTTAACGAATTACGAATACCAATTAATGAGATTCAATGGACTCATCTTAACTAAGCTATACTGTGTCTGGAAAACGCTATTCCTTCTCAAGGTGTTTTGTCTCCGATCGGGAGGATCCGAGCCCCGATGGGCGAAGATGGATTTAACGAGAGTCTACTCGTACGGGTACCTCGGCACTGGATAGCGCCGGGTACACGGCAGGAGACCCGACGCCGGGCCGCCGGGAGATAATCCTTGAGGGTCGCGCGTGTTCCTAGTTACCGCGCGATGTGTTCGAAATGTTTTGAGCTCGGGGTCGGGACGAGTGATGTGTTGTGAGAACTGGAATGAGTAGGGTCGTGGGGAGGTGTTGTACCTTATCGTTAGTGGGTGCGATTTGGCACTATTGGTGCGATAATTGAGATAGACTTGAGCGTCAAACAAGGCCTAAAGTGTGGACAAAAGTTAAAAGGCAACTGTGGGACTGTCGAGGAAATTTGCTCTGCTATGTGAGGAGTATTACAGACCCAAGAAGGATTCTTACGGGAATAGGTATGAGTTAATGCGATTGTACTTTTCCTACTCATATTTGATTTTTCAACCCTTTTTACCCAACGAGCAGGGCTAATCCGGTTTGAAATAAAGAAAGAAGACTGCTGAGGATTATCATATTGTTCAAGTTGTCCGGCGGAGTTCGGAGTTCTCGGAAATGCCTCCAGTTTTGCAGTCAACCCAAGCGGCCAGTCAATCCATCTTCTGGTACGTTCTGAGGGACCTCTAGGCTGGGCTGTAGGCGGGCAACCTCCTAATACTGGAGCTAGGCCGCCCTGGCTACCTACTCCAGGCCAAGGTTTCAAGTGATAACTTGGGCTTGATAATCGAGAGAGAGATAATTTTTTCACAAGACTAATTTGTTTATAACAAAATGATTTTGTTGATATATATTCACCTGGTGTGGTTACAGAGTTGTGTGCAGAATTGTATGATATAGAGTATCTTGAAGTAGGACAGTATGATGAGGGCTGGGTAAATGGAGGTATTGTGGTGGTTGGTTGGTGGATTATATTTATTTTTCTTAGATAGGATATAGGAAAAGGAGCATTTTGCTCTATTCTCCTATTCTCATTGATTATTAGTAGAAGGACTGCAGGGTGTTTACTGACCTGTTCAGATTGCCTGGCTATAAGATGGCATTGGCTTGGATTGCTGCAAGAGCCTTCAATATATAGCACCGATACTAGGATCGGGAAGGGGGAAGCTATTTAGAGCTCACACACTACTAGCAAACTTCGCGCAATTTCATGTATTCTATTTTGCACCGAAAATATTCTATCATACGCTTTTCCTGTTGGGGCATACTATACAAGGAACGACCGGCCATAGGCTTATGATATATTATTCGTGTTCTTGGTCCCTTGTGTTAGATATACTCGAGTAGGGAGAGGGTTAGTGCTTAGTCTTCCAACTGGACCGGCTGTCATGGTGGAGCGGGTTTCTTATACTTTCGGGGAAGGGACCTCTTCTCCTTTTCGTTTTCAGATCGTAGAGGAAATGGTCATCTCTTCATCTTTGAATCAAACAATCAATCTCCTTTGAATTAGCTGTGGCTCTCCTCTCTCCACCTTTTCCCTCCTATTCTACGGCAGCTAAAGCTACCTCCGCCTTCTTTCTTGCTATCAGTCAAACTCCTGTTTCCACTCACTTTGTTTTCATTCGAAATAAATTTCCCGAAAATGCTGGATTCCTGACACGGCCGTCTCCGCTTTTCTAACACCTCGTGTTGCATAATATATGTGCTACTCACCATCCCGGGGGGGGGGGGGTTAGTGCTTAGTCATCCACGCCCCTGCTTGTTGTGGCTCTGGGTGTTTTTGCCTTAGTTCTCTTCGCTTGAACGCCTGATAAAAACGATCAATCCGAGTATGGCCCTTAGACTATCTCTCTTTCCCTTCTCCCTTGTCTTCAACTCTGCTGAGGTCACTTGCGCTTTTCCTCTCCGCTCCACAATTAATCATCGCCGCTATCTTGGTTCCGACCTCGACAAACCAATCAACATATCATACGCTCTAAACTACCGTACTCTGATTCCTAGCGTGTCATTGCGCCCATTCAACACCTTCAACACCCTGCCACACTCACACCAAACCCTGGTTTCTAGCCTTGCATCGGTGGACTCCAACATTTATTAACCAGTCGTGGCCCCGCTAACCACCTACGACTGATTTTCCACTCTACACTTCTTCAGTACTTTCTGCCCTTCGAGATTCCCTTTTGGAATAATTTTTCATTTCACATCGTCTCTTTATTTTCCCATCCGAAAGTCTTGTGATGGCGATCGCAGTTCCGGCGATAAACCCGGTTATCGAAAGATCGCCAAGAGAACCTCTCTCGGGGGAAAGGAATAGGAACGATGCTCCTACTGCTATTAGTGGGTGACCCCACCGCCCCGAACTGCACACCACTACTCTCACCCTCACGTCGTACCACGTGAGTACTGTACGGCAGCCCAGTGTTTTTTATACTAGCATCGCCAGAGCAACATCTTTTCCATCCATACCTTACGTGGGCCGTGGGCAGCGGTTTCTGCCATGCCTCACGAGAAAAGTAGTACCAGCGGGCGCTACGCCTCTATCCTCACAAAGCTCGGTGCTGAGTTTGCTGACCGACAAAGCCGATTATCTGAAGGAAGGTTTGGAATGCGTCCAACATTTGAGATATCGTAGTGCTGCTTGGTTTAGTAACGCAATTGATAAGGAAATCGACAAGTTTGCACCGGATAGTGCCGCACAATACGTCATCTTTAGCGCTGTCTCAGAAGAGCAGCTTGTAGAGATGGACAATAGAGTAGAGTATTTGCAAGATCATAAGGGGCACCGGTTCCTGCAGTCACTCAGCAGAAGAGTTCGCGAAAAACACGTCTCACATTGTTAAGCTGCCTCGCGGAAATCCCCAATTCAAGAAGTTAATCGTGATTCTTTCCTGTCACTCTCTAGATATAGTGCCAATGTTCGGGTCAATTAATCAGCATTTCTTCCTCATTCTTCCTCTCAGTAATGGGCAATGGGTCTGGAAATATATGCAGCGGAACGGGGGGGGGTGGCTGCAGAAACATCTAGAAGAGACATGGCTGCAACACATAAGAGTTTGAGAATTTCCTTTTTCTTCTGCCGCCAGAAAATAAAACTTCCTAGCCAGGAGTTGTGCTCGCCTTTCACTTTACCATATCCTTCTTCCCAGTCATGCTACTCCTCTATTGGGACCCTTGACATATCCCGGTAGTGGGAGCGCACAGTGAGCGGAGCCGAATGGAGAATTGAGCATTATGGAGTGGCCATGGGAAAGGTGTGGTCATAAACTTCGCGTTAGGCGCACTAAAATACGGTGTAAAATAAGGTAGCGAATGGCAGCGGGTGTGGATAACTCAGGACTTAGTCTTCCCATTTTCTCTAATGGTACTCGTACTGACGGGGATATAGTATATATAGAACATAATGCGACCATTCCCATTCCTCCACTGATCGCCCCACCTACAGTATCATCTTTCCACTATGCATGTCCGTCTTTTCGTGCCTCCCGGCATGCCAAAAAGAAAGGAAAAGAAAAGAACATTCTCCGAAAAAAGGAATCTAGGGCCAAGAATTCCAGCTCCCCAGAGCCTTCCAGTGATACCGCTCAAGTGTCGGAGCATGCTCTCTCATCTCCATAGCTTCCATGGTCCATGGCATTCAATTTGACCTCTTCGTATTCCGAAGTCATCACCGAAATTCGAAAATTGCCAAAGCAATGAAACTATCACATGAGCATGCCGAGCAGCGCCCACTGATTTCCAGCACTTTTTTCCCTTGTTTAGCACTCTCAAAACTGACAGTAAAGACCGGAGTATATAAATAATTTCTTCTTCTTTTTTTATATTTAATTTTAATCTTGGTTCTTTTACATTGCTGTTGTAATAAGTTTACCATTCTCCGTGGTTCTCGCGGGCTCATTGTTGACAACTCTCAAGCTCGAAATCCCACAATACTCCCTATTGCCCACAGGACCCCATAATTCAATAACAAGGTCTCAGATCATGGGCACTCTTCGAGTTACTATGGTACCTAAATCCTTCTCGTTTCTCACGCCTACTTTGTTATCCCGTTAGCCCACCGTACCATACCTCCCAGCCCGGCACACATCCCAGAAGCTGTCACCTGCAACAGTATATAGTCGGGAACCTGGATACCAGATATTAGGAGGAATATACTCGAGTAGGCGCATAGGCGTCAACGGTAAACTCACGGGACGTGTGGTTCCCGGAGTAAACCCTAGGCGGATGTTATTCCGAAATAGTATAGCCACACCCAATCCTGTCCCCTGTTCACTGCAAAATCTCAATACCGTAACCTGCTATCTAACCCCCTCTATATGAGATAGGATGGAGAACGCGGGAGGTTCCTGATATTGGGGTGCATTACAATACTAACTTACAGTCACTGTGCATTGGCGTTCTTCAGACACATCTCATAAATTTATTAGTCATGCGCGCTCCCCAAATGATTGGATGTTGAGTGTCGCACAACGAGCCTCATCTCCCCGTTTTTTTTCAGCTGTGCTCGGACAAGTTTGTGAAGGCTCCCGATACCGCGACCCGATCACTCTACCATTTCTACATTTACTCTACCCTTTCGACGGAATATCATGGCTCACACTACTCATGTCAAAATCGGCGACGGCAATGCCCACAGCGGCAACATAATAGGTAGCTTCAACATCTACAAGTCCGACGAAGATGCGCAGATTATGCGCTGGCTCTCTCCCCTGGAGCCAAATGACAGACACCAAAGCGTGCGCAACGAGCGCTTTGAGGGCGTGGGGGATTGGTTGTTGGAAACAAGCGAGTTTCGGGAGTGGAGGGGTAGCGAGGGTGGAGCTGATGGGGCTGTCTTGTTTTGCAGCGGGAATCCGGGAGTGGGCAAGACGTATATAAGGTAAACGACGGGATTCTCTGAAAGAAAGCGAGAATCGCTGATCATTGGAAATACTAGTTCCTTGATTATTGACAGCCTGTGCGATCAGGCGGAGGAGGAAGATATTATCGTTGCGGGCTTGTACTGCGACTTCCTCGCGCAGCAAGAGCAGACGGTCGCCAACATGATGGGAGCCATCTTGAAGCAGCTGGCGGGCAGAGGGGATATCCCAGATTATCTGCGCAAGGCGTTTCAAAAAGGGAAAAAGGAACTTGGTGGCAGAGGGCTGCGGCTTCCTGATCTCATGGGAATGTTGAGGACCACTATTGCTTCGCTACCCCAGGTATTCATTTGCATTGATGCGCTCGACGAATACCTACCGAAACATCTACCAGAGCTTCTTGAGTCACTGAGGGATATTATTCGGGAGTCCCCTAGGACGCGGATATTCCTCACCGGCAGGAATCATGTCAAGGAAGACGTTCAAAGATGTTTTACGGGGGCGATTGTAATACCCATCAGTCCTAGCTCAGATGACATTAGGAGTTATCTACAGAAGAGGTTGGATAGGGACACCGATCCGGAGGTGATGAATGATAATTTACGGGCAGATATTATTCGGGTAATCCTGGAAAAGATATCTAATATGTAGGAGCATTTATCATCATCACTCAATCATGGATCAATACTAACCCACGGTTGCGTTTAGATTCCTCCTTGTTTCGCTCAACGTGGACGCTATTTTGGGAGAGGTGACAATTCACCAGAGAAGGAAGAAACTTGAGGAGATGGTAAAGGGCAATGGATTGAGCGATGCCTACACGGCAACTCTAACCCGGCTGAAGGCGCAGAAGGGAAGCAGATCGATGCTCGGACTGAAGGTGTTGATGTGGGTGTCTTATTCAGAACGGCCATTACGGGCCGAGGAGCTCTGTCATGCCTTGGGGGTGGAGGTTGGATCTACGGATCTGAATACTGAAAACGTTCCTGCATTGCGGACGCTCCTAGCATCTTGTTTGGGTCTTGTCACGGTTGAGGCGTCTTCGTCCACTGTCCGACTGGTGCACTATACCCTGCAAGAGTATTTCTCAAGTGACCCAACCCTATTCCATAGCCCCCACTCAACTATTGCGGAGGTTTGCTTGACATACCTTAATTTTGAATATGTCCGGGATCTCTCGCCAACGCTTCGCTCAGCTCCTACAACGGTGCCACTTCTAGAATATGCTTCTGTTTACTGGGGGGATCACACGGGAAGGGGGATGACGGAAGATGTGAAGGCGCTTGTACTGAGACTTTTTGATAGATTTGATGAGCATATATCTGCTCAACTAATACTGTTGCGCTATAATAGATATAGAGTTTCAGGCCCTTACTTTGACGGGCGGAGAGGACCTATCGGATTTACAGGACTCCATGGAGCAGCATTTTTCGGGATAGTGGAGATAGTAGCTGCTATTTTGAAGAAGAGGGAATGGGATCTTAGTGCAACCGATTATCTGGGGAGTACGGCTCTCATATGGGGAGCGAGAAGAGGGCATGAGGAGGTGGTAAAGGTGCTGTTAGATCGAGAGGATGTCAATCCCAACCAGGCAGACACCAAATATGGCCGGACGCCGCTCTCGTGGGCCGCTGAGAACGGGCATGAGGGGGTAGTAAAGATGCTTTTGGAACGATCGGATGTCAATCCCGACCAGGCAGACACCGAATATGGCCGGACACCACTTTTGTGGGCCACTGTGAACGGGCGCGAGGGGGTAGTAAAGATGCTTTTGGAACGAGGGAATGTCAATCCCGGCCGGGCGGACACTGTAAATGGTCAGACGCCACTCTCATGGGCCGCTGAGAACGGGCATGAGGGGGTAGTAAAGATGCTTTTGGAACGAGGGGATGTCAATCCCGACCAGGCAGACACCGAATATGGCCGGACGCCACTCTCGTGGGCCGCTGAGAACGGGCATGAAGGGGTAGTAAAGATGCTTTTGGAACGAGGGGATGTCAATCCCAACCAGGCAGACACCGAATATGGCCAGACGCCACTCTCGTGGGCCGCTGAGAACGGGCATGAAGGGGTAGTAAAGATGCTTTTGGAACGAGGGGATGTCGATCCCGACCAGGCAGACACTGAATATGGCCAGACGCCACTCTCGTGGGCCGCTGAGAACGGGCATGAGGGGGTAGTAAAGATGCTTTTGGAACGAGGGGATGTCAATCCCAACCAGGCAGATACCAAATATGGCCGGACGCCACTCATATGGGCCACTGTTCGCGGGCATGAGGGGGTAATAAAGATGCTTTTGGAACGAGGGAATGTCAATCCCAACCAGACAGGCACCAAAGATGGCTGGACGCTGCTCTCGTGGGCCGCTGAGAACGGGCGTGAAGGGGTAGTAAAGATGCTTTTGGAACGAGGGGATGTCAATCCCAACCAGGCAGATACCAAAGATGGCCGGACGCCACTCATATGGGCCACTGTTCGCGGGCATGAAGGGGTAGTAAAGATGCTTTTGGAACGAGGGAATGTCAATCCCAACCAGGCAGACACCGAATATGGCCGGACACCACTCTCGTGGGCCGCTGTTTACGGGCATGAAGGGATAGTAAAGATGTTTTTGGAACGAGGGGATGTCAATCCCAACCAGGCAGACACCGAATATGGCCGGACACCACTCTCGTGGGCCGCTGAGAACGGGCATGAGGGGATAGTAAAGACGCTTCTAGGACGGAGAGATGTTCGCGCCGCCACAACAGATAGCGCGAATCAGACACCACTATCGAGGGCTCGCTCTAAAGGACATGGCCGAGTCGTAAGGTTGCTACTTGAACGGGACGTCGTCAATTCTGACACAGCAGATCGTGTTGGCTGGGATCCCCCCCGACCTCCGCTGGGAATAGGGGCGAGTGTGGTGGGTATGCCATTCAGAGGTGATAATCTTAATATCGGCATCACAGACATCAATGACCAACAAGCACACCTACTGGCAGACCCCAATGATCGGGAGCCAGTATCGGGCCTCAAAGACTCCCTTTCCAAGCCCGCAGATAGCGACCTTCCCTCAACCGAGCAGTCCAGGCTGCCTCTAATGCGACCCCCTAAGATTCTGGCGCCTTCCCAGGAAAGCCGACACCCAACCCAGCAACACTCGATCAATTCCCCGACCCGCGGTCGACCGTTAGACCGGTATTTTACCATCGCCTTTTTCGTTTGTCTTTTGGCTTTTCTCGTTTACATTCTTCCTTCTTCATTACCTGATATATTCTCGCTCTATAAGTAATTGCCTAGTAATGTTGACAGACCCTGTTACAAGGGTGTTTTTTTTTTCTGTTTCGGCTCGCCATTTGTTATCCATCTACTTTTGTTCATTTTCTTTGATTCGCCTTTTCCTTTCTTAGACTCCCCTTTCGATTTGGTACCTATCGTCTACTTGTCATTTTCTTCATTATTCCTCGTTAATTTTTGTTTTTCTTTTCTGGGTGGTGGTGGGTGGTACGGCTTATTACTTGCAAATGGGTAGGAATAGACACTAGGTTTTGAGACGCTCGTCTTATATAAACATTTGCAAGCTGTCTTTTTATCCTCCCCCCAGTAATTTCTCTCGATACCACCAAGTTGTCCTCATCTGTTTCTCTTACTGACCATATATCATACCACGACACCTGCTGGTTCCGTTATATCCCATCACCGGAGGCGCCCGAATCCGTGAAATATAATCCCAACCTTAACTTTCTGAACATGCCCGTTTTTGATACCGGCAAGTGGCCTTGCTTGTATCAGCAAGAGGTCTGGTGTGGTTTGGCCTATTGTGCGGCGGGTAGAGTAGCTACCCCAGGTCTACCCCATTCACAAGGCGCTTTGGGCGAGACGAATCCCGTATCGTCAGAACAAAAATAAAAGAAAACAAGCCCCCTAAAGAACTTGAAAACCTACAAGTCTTCCGTTGTGGAGTTATATAATAAAAAGCAAAGAAAATGCTAATATTTCGTCTTCCACCCCTTTGCATCTGTGATAGCAACTCCGTTTGTCATGGGGAGGCCACAATTCCTCGAAAAGATTCCGGACGGATTGTTCCTCGTAGGAGGGAAGCCCTCTCTTCAAGTATGATAGCCTTTTTTTTTTTTTTTTGGCTGTTTTGGAATCGCGATGATGAATAAACCGGCGGGCGCACCCTCTACTACTGTATTGTGCTTGTTGTATAGTATTCATTTCGATATGCCGACCAAGATTTCATAGATTTTCACTAACACTTCTACGGGAAATTATCCACCCGCTTCGAATTCAGGACTGACCAGAGGGGTCTTGTTAAGAATCTTGGGGGTGCAGGCGCGACAAGGTGCTCGGTTGCAGGAGGCCGTAAAGAAGTTGACTCGGGTTTTAAAAGCATGCGTCACGGGCAGTGATGGCAAGGCAATCAGCACACGCGAGCAGATTATGGGCGTTTATGCCCGAGGATGATCTGATCGAGGGGACCACATGCCCAAATGCTCGAGCAAATTGTTAGACCTTGCTCGAGTGCTCGGTCATGATCGAGTATAGCCTATTATGCTCGAGTCTTGCCGATTAACTTGTGATCCGCTGGAGTTGCTCTGGTATGTCAAGGTGCGATATAATACAATTTTTATTTTTATAAAAAAGCACGGGTACTCCGAAACCTGTGAGCCGGAGCCATTGGAGCTGTTCCATTCCCTTGGGGTCTCGTTGGGAATATGTTATCAAATGTTTGAGGAAACTTAGACAATTTTTATACAACTATGATAGATGATATCATATGATTGCCGAGACATTCATATATACTCGGGTACGGAGGCTAGTGATGAGATAGACAGGGTGTGGCCCAAGACGTATGTGCGCGGCGCGGGAATCTGTAAATATGTTCTTGGCCACCATTACCTTGTCCGTCTCATAACTAACCTCCATGCCCGAGTAGACTCGCCGGAGAAAAAAGACTATCGACTTTCTCCTTCACGTCGGGAAGAGGGATTCAGAATTGTCATCCGTTGTCATAAGCGAAGGGTGGCTCAAAACTCCCCTTTTGGCGAATGGGTAGAGGTCTGGGACAGACTTTTTTTTCGGGGGGTGGATAATGAAGATGGAGTGATTGATCATGATCAGGTATACTAGCATGATCCGATCGTGTCGGCGACTGGAACCGATCGGCCAAGTGTTGTCTTTGAATGAAGTGTTTCAGAGTGTCTACGGGGTCTTAGGGTAGATGCGCAATGGTGGTTGGTGGGCTGATACCTGTGGTTCTGGATTCAGCCTCGGAACCCTAGATATATGAGAGTTACTGGGTGCGCTGAATCAACGAATTCCTCTAGCCAATTCTAGTGCTACTAGAATCATGCTAGTGAGGGACCGGGAAGCGGATATTCGGGAATATGTCGTTACCGGACCACAATACACACACACAATTAATTTTGAGAAAACCATGCTTTGTTCGCCTGGCGCTGGCCAAGGTGATCCGGGATCTTTCCGAGTTCTCTGGATTTGTTTGGGTTTTGGCGCAGAAAGCCTTGTTCCCGATGTGAGTACATGGGGTTAGCCTTCTCAGGCCATTTTTGCGGATTGGTTTAGAAGCTAATTTCGCAAGCAATCCAGCATTTACCGGGTGGAAACAGACCGGTAGAATCCTGTTTAGTTGGTATGGAGTTTATATTATGAGGAAGACAATTTGTCAGCCACAGCCTTTTCCTTTTACATTGTGCTGTACAGTTTAACAAAATACCTTTCTCGTTTTTGTTTTCTCTTTTTCTTTTCACACTTGAGGGAGACACAGCACCGCGAGCAGCTACCTCAAGCTGGCAGTCCGCCCATGGTTTTCAAGAGCCTGGGTTAGTCCGGTCAAGACTCTCAACTGTGGCCAAATCCCGGTGGACCAGGGAACCATTGGGTAGAGTGTTGGCGCAACCCGGGCCAAAGTTACCAGATTTCCTGGAAATCCCGAGATATCTGTGAAAAGCATGCAGGGTTTTTCTACTTTAAATCATGCGAAATAGGAGAGTGAGAGCGATATGCTCCTGGCGTTTTAGGTTTTTTAAGACAAATCTATGTCGTTTACCGATCAGCCACCATGATACCAACTCGAAATAAAAATTCAAGATCTCAGAAACAGGGTGGGTCCCATGAATCCTGGGCTGTACAGAAAGCGTCTGTCCAATTCACTCCCCTTACTCATGGCTCACCTTTGACTTTGACAGCTTGTACTGCTCCCCCCCATCATCGAATTCTGTATGCCTTACAGATTCAATCTCTATCGACCTTTTTTAACCTAAATATACTGCTACACCCGAGTTGGTGTCCGGACCTATGATACCCTTGGCATCAAAAAAAAAATAAGAAAAATCAAAAAAATCAAAAAATCAATGTCCGACTTGTGGATTCTGGCCAACTTCCAGGGTTTTTATGTTCATGATAGGCTGCTGTTGGAATGTATTACTAGTACAGATATGCCCTTGTGGCCTTGCTTAGGCCTGGGAAAGTATGAAGCTTAACTATTTTGGAAGAAAATATCCTGTTCCATCAGTACAAAAATCCTAGTAGGTTCAAGTTTTATTGATGTTAAAGTCATATACCAGCCGGAATTTTATGGATGATCTCTCAGGTTGATGGAGGTACCTTCACGATTCATGAAGTACTCTTTTCTGCAAATCATTGCTCTGTAACTTCACCCCCTGCCTAATCCCTTAACCGCCTAGCGCTTTCTTTCCGTTGATCTTGAACTGGCCCGTTTCGGGGATCCCTAGTATTATACATACCGGTACTAATAGCTCTAACGCCTAAGCCATAGGAAGCCTAAGGACCCCCCCCCCCCCTGTCTATCTCCTGCCTATTGACATGTTCTAAACCTCTGGGTAGACATCGCTTCACAACATCTGTTAACCAAGTAATTTTTATTTGAATATAAATGGGGAACTGACAATCTTCTCTTCAGCGGGACTTCCCTCCTAACCCTCTCGATCATTTGATTGTCTATCTCGGCAAAGCATATATCCTCCTTTTCTTCCACGCACTCTGCAACTACTTTTCCCCAAGGGTCTACTACCATCGCATGTCCATAACTCCTCCTCATCTCGTTATGCTTACCGACCTGAGCTGCAGCGATAATCCAGCTCTGTGTTTCAATAGCCCGAGCACGCAATAGTGTCTCCCAATGTGCCTGTCCAGTAGGAACTGTGAATGCTGCGGGGTAGGTTAAAATTGAGGCCCCCTGTCGTCGGAGGGCTAGCGAGACTTCTGGGAACCGAAGCTATTACCAGGGTTAGCCATTGCAACTCTTGGAAATAGTGTGGTGGAAGAGAACGTCGAAGCAGATCAATAGACCTAATTTTCCAATAGGTGTATCAAACGGCGGTGTCAGCACAGTTCCAGGTTCCGTACTCCTAATCACCAGGTCTGTTAACCACTTGTCCCGCTTCCTAATTGGCAGTACTATGGTACCTACCGACTCTCAAGAATTCTTGGCCCTCCTTCAATGTCTACATCAAAAATATGCACTTTTTGATACCTTTGTGTTATCTCCCCGCGCTCATCGATCCAAATACTCGTGTTTCGGACCCTCTCCTTCAACCCATCTCCTGTAGGCTCGTGTATGCCAACGCTAACAGGTAAAGCGCATTTCCTCGCTTCCTCCCGCAAGCCAAGGACAAAGGGAGATGTGTCAACGGGTTGGCAGAGAGTGAGAGACTCCTCCACACTGCTGGAAATGTAATCCGAGGCTTCGGGGAGGAATAGAGCTACAGCGCCTTTGGAAGCTGCGGTATGTATGAAGTTTTGGCATATTTTGAGATTCTGGGCGAGAATGTTGGTGGATGTGAATTGTGCGATCGCTGCAAGAGGCATTGTTGAGGTTGAGGGTTGAGTGAGTTGGCGGTGGGTTTGATAGGGGGTGGGATGGGATGAGGGTGCGTCGCTGTAGGACGATTGTCGGACCGAGGTCAACACTATGGTCTGTGTCGCACCGGAATACCGGTATTGCGAGACTACGAACGTCTCATCTTAGAGAGGGCTGTTTTGAATTTAATTGTGGAAATGGTTTCTTCGGGGAACATTACTCTCTATGGGAATATCTTAAATGTGGGAGTACTGGTACTAGGAACCCGGATTTAGTAGCGAATGCTGACAGCGGGTGCTTCTTAGCAACGGAGAAATAACACTTGACCAGAGGAAAGAGTGAATATAAATTATGCAGTTGCGAGAGGTGTGAATCCATATGGTAAGTTACGGTAGACCCTTCTTTTTTGAAGCCGGCTATAGTTTAGCACCACAAGAATGCGGGGTGTAGCCTTTTAGTTTGGACAGGGAAATCAAACGAAGGGATATAGGAAGAGGAAGCTCACACCACCGCCGGGCAATCCCTCACAACGGGAAAACACCCACAACGGCCGATCTGACCATTCCAGCTAAACAACACCATAATATTATCATCCGACTAACAGAGACAAAATCACACTTCTCGATTATTACAAATTTCACGGTAGTTAGCGGCGCGGCTAAACAGAAAATTCCCCTTCGCAAATGCACCACTTCACTTCCTTGGACTCATTATCAGGGGACTGAATAAATTTCGGGGCCAGAAAAGTTTGGCCTTTCGGGGGGCTTGTCTCTTTCTGCGGGGTAAAATGCCCTGATTTCGCCTAGAGGTGCTCCTTGGTTGCCCGATTGGACGGTTGCTAGACTCCGCCAGGAAAACAGTCCCTTTGGGGGAGATACTGGTTGGACTCGAGCAATCGCTCAGGCATTTAGAAGGTTGGGGGACAAATATTTGGGGCTTTAGGATGTTCGGTGGATTCCCCCCCGCTTGCTAATGGCTGGACTAATCTAAGCAAGAATATAAGTGTTTCTGGCTTTCTCTCAATTAAGGAATTCCCCGGATTTACCGGTGCGACGTCATGACAATGTGATGTCTTGAGATTCTGGTTGACTGGGAGCCGGAGGTAGCGACCAATGGCTGGCCGTTTTTTGATCCCAGTCAAATATCGTACCATCCAGCCAATCCAACTTCCCCCCGGATACGCCTCGGCCTGTAAGACTCGGCAGTGGCGGGCGCGCGAGCGTTTTGAGATACCGGTAGGCGATTCCATTTCGGTATTGTGCAGAGCCGGTAGGAGTGCAGTGCAGAGGATGTGGCCAGAGTGTCGCACAGAACCTCGCACGGTGCGAGGAAAGGTCTGATGTGGAGAAGGATATGTTGGGAAAGTGAAGAAAAAAAAGAAAAAAAAAACTGCTGCCATCTGCAGAGCCCGTTTTACCAAGTTTTTTTCCGAGACAAGCACTTTGGTTTCTCCGTTTGTCCCCCTTGCACTGTCATCCTGTTGCGCGGTGAGGAAGAAAAGAAAAAAAAAAGGGAGGAAAAATCAGGCCATAAAAGTATTTCCTCCCATGATGCACTCGGATACCAGGGTGTAATCCGTGAAAATTCACAATGGGTGGTCGTTTCTGATATGCAGCCAACCCTATTTGATTGTGAGGAGGGGAAATTTCACCATCAATTTACCTTACCATTCCTTTATCCTGCCGTAGGCCTTTCTTTGGCGGTTTGGCCGGCACCACCGTTTTCACGGATCAACCCCACCCCCATCTCGGCCAACTTGCAAATAGAGGTGGCATGTTTTCGAACGGTGAAGGCATTCTCTGCTCAACTGGGGCCGTCCTGCAAACCAGAACCGGGATATCCGAATCTCACTCTGCCCGACACTTTTTCCCTCTTGCCTTGCCTTGATGCACTGAGTCGTGTTGCTGGGCTTGCTTGGTTTTTTTTGTGTTCCGTGATTTTTTCGTGATTTGAGGGGGTGGGTTCCCGCGGTGTATGATATGTGTGATTTCTTTTCTTGCTCGCTGAGGGCATCATATATGCAGTGGAGTGGAGTATGTAGGGCTTCTAATCTTTTAGTATAAATGAACGGTCACACCGTCAATAGTTGATCAGATAATTCCACCTTTTTTTCGTTAGACTTCAAATCTATTAGCTGCAATTGCCGTTCTAGGATACAGTACTGACAATGGCTCACTTCTACCACTTCAGCTTCCACAGTTCCATCGGGCATCACGGGCCCAAGCGGACCCCCAAACAAGATTCAGAAAAGAAAGCCCCGAAGGTGACCGCTCCAGTCACTCCCGAGACGGCTTCGGAGATCCAAGCTCAGCAGACGACAAAGCTCATCCTCCGCCGAGTCGATCTGCGACTCGTTCCCATCCTTTCGCTACTCTATCTGCTGTGCTTCCTCTGCCGACAGAACATCGGAAACGCAAAGACCTACCATATGACATATGACCTGCACTTGACGACACAGCAGTACCAAATTGCATTGACCGCCTTTTTCCTCTCGTACTCCACTTTTGATATTCCATGTAATATCATGCTTAAGAAGCTTCGGCCGTCCGTGTGGCTGCCGCTTGTGACGCTTTTGAGCGGGATTATTACTGTTTGCATGGGAGTTGTCAAGAATGCGGATGAATTGATTGTTGTGAGAATGTTTCTGGGAATGACCGAAGTGGGTTCTGCTGGCCCGCCGAGAGTGTGAGCGGTACTGACTCGGTTAGTGTGGTTTGTTCCCCGGTGTGGCGTACGTGATAACGATGTGGTATTGCAAGAAAGAAGCGCAATTCCGACAGGCGTTATTCTTCTGCGCGGCCAGGTGACTTCCCCCCCTGCTCCTCCGGGCGTTAATCGACACTGCTAACAAACACACCTAGTATGGCAGGAGCCTTCGCTGGACTCCTCGCTGTCGGCCTTAGCAAAATGGACGGCTTGGGCGGCCAGGAAGGTTGGCGCTGGATTCTAATAATCGAAGGTCTTTTGACAGTAGGGGTTGCCATATGCGCCTTCTTCATAGTCCTTGACACCCCCGATCGCGCCAAATTCCTAACAAAGGAGGAGAAAGAATTCCTCCTCCGCCGCCTAGAAGTCGACCAATTCGGCGAGGAGGAGGACGAACTCACGGAAGCCGAGAAAGCCCGGATCCACACCGACCTGCCCAAATCGCAAATATTCAAATCGGTGTTCACGGATTGGCATATCTACGCTCATATCCTCGTCTTCTATGGCATTTCCTGCCCTCTTTACAGCATCTCTCTATGTCTACCCTCCATCGTGCAGGAGTTGGGATACACTTCTGCCCAGGCCAACTTCCTCACCGTACCTATCTACATAACCGCGTGTTTACTATCGCTGCTAACGGCCTACCTTTCGGACAGGACGGGGATGCGCGCGGTGTTTATTGCTATTTCCTATACTACCATGTTTACTGGCTTCCTTATTGCCGCGCTTCGTCCCGGACGCCTTCCTGGTCTGGCATACGCTGGCTTGTTCATCGCTGCCTGCGGGGTGTACCCGGCATTTCCTGGTATGATCACTTGGTGCAGTAACAACCTAGCATCAAGCGGAAAGAGGGCAATCGCTATGGCGCTACATATCGGCATGGGCTCATTTGGTGGCGCGATGGGCGCGAACTTCTACCGGGTGCAGGACAAACCTTTATATAGATTGGGGCATTGGCTGAACTTGGGATTTGTCTGTGTTGGTGGGGTCGCGATTGCCGTGATCTACTTCAGCTACTACACGGAAAATAAGAGGAGGGAGGGTGTGTGCGCGGGGTTGGTCGAGGAATTGGAGAAGGAGATTGAGAGGGCTGGCAGGGGCACGGAGGAGGGTGAGAAGCTGAGGAGGGGGTTTGTGGTTAAGAAGGAGGAGAGTCTTGCGTTGGAGGGGGATATGAGCGTTTGGTTTCGGTATATGATGTGATGCGGGGTACGACGGCTATGCGCGTGATTGGCGTTATTCGGCTAACATTTGGGAGTCCTTTCATCCGATACTCCGCCTTGTATTTTTAGAGGCGATATCGTTTGGTAACAGCATAGTGGTCGGGCATTGCATGCGTCAATTGAATCCTTGGTACTGTTTCGCACGCCATAAAAATGTGGTCATTCTGGATTTTATGGAATATTTGTTCCTGAAGGGGTATTTTAACATTTGACTTTTTTTTTTTTTGGTTATACCTTCATCTGTTGTGTATTGGTGGTCATCAACTATGACTTTTCGTCAGCCCATTTTTTTTACAAGTAATCACGGAGTCTCGCTCGTTAAGACTTAGCTTTGTTATTACTTATTCCGGGGGTAGTCTCTCCTGCGCATGGGATTTAAGGTATACAATAGGAATGATTTATTATGACACTTAGGGTGGGCTGTAGAAGTGCATTGCCCGTGGAATAAACTTCCAATGGCTATTTACGGAACCATGGTCGAGAGTGAAAGGAGGCCTTATCCCAAATTTATCTCAAGGGAAGTCGTGTGTTATGCTATTAAGAACTCGGTTTTTTTGGAGTCTAAACCGCTCTTACCAGCCGTCGATCTGAGGTATCAGGTTCTCTGAGCCTAGCTTTCCTGGTCTAATATAGCTAGCGTATGAAGGGAAACATCAAGATTACCCCAGAAGGTTGTCTCCGGGAATCACTTGGAATCACTCGGTTATATAGCACGGTGGGGAGAGCGAGCTCGTGAGCACCGAAGCACATGCCAGCGAGACCCACCGAATATTGGTCCCTTCTCCTATGTGATATCGCCCACCGTTCAGCTCTACCATGCTCCACAGCAGATTCACTAGAGCCCTATATAAACTCTTCTCCCCTTCTCCCGGGAAGGCCTCACCCACGACTAAAGCACCATACTTCCAATGTCGCAACCTCCCCAAAGCCAAAGCAAGACCCCCCGTTCTACCCCCTCGCACCTCCCGACCTCATTCCCACCCCCACCCGACCTACCGCGCACACACACCCGCCCCCTCCTCTGCGAAACCACCACACAGCTCGCGCCCGGCAGGTCCCCGACCTACCAGATACTCAGTACCCCGCCGACGGACTCGCCAATCCGGCAGGAGGCGGCGCCCTCACCTCATTCCTTCTCCTCCCAGTCCACATCAACGGGTGCCTCTCCTTCCCCATCACCGGAACCGAGGCGGAGAAGGCCTCCACCTCTATTCCACTTGGCCCAACCTTTGGGCCGGCCAACCGACCTACCCACATTCTTGGAAGATATCGAGCGATTGAAGAGGTTGATCGTCAAGGCGAAGAACACCCTGAGAAGAGAAAAGATTGCTATTTTGGAGAGGGAGCTGGTGGGCGGGGAGCACGGGTGGAGGGTTGGGCTTGCTGTGGCGTACTTGAATGGGTTTTTGAGGGGGGTTGGGTAGTAGATTTTCCCCCTCCCCTTTCTAGATGGTTTGAGAGTGCGTTTGGGGGCGGTCGGAAGTGATCACTTTGGAAAGATGGAGCAAGATCATGGATTAGCACCCGGTCATTAGAGAGCGGGGATTTCTTTATCCTCTTAGGTTCTGCTGTCGCATTTTTCACCACAACTTCTAGAGTGCCGGTCCCGAGGTGTGGAAGTGCCTTTAGCCGCTCCTACTGTTCATTCCTCCTTTGCCCCTTCGCCTTTATATCGTGCTGGAAATTACGGATGTTTGTGGGGAGTTTTATCCGCACTTGCTTTGAAGACGTATCGAGAGTAGACCCCATCCCCTTTAACATTATCTAATTCTCCGGTATGATTGAAATTTTTCCTTTTCCATCTCTTTTTCTCACGATTACGTATTTATGAGTGATGGGTTGTGTCAAGCCCGTCTGAGCTCATTCTATTTGAGTAACGGATAAATATATTCAATTTTTATTTTTTTTGCTTTTCCCCTTGCATATCTGTAGTTCATGTTACGCCTGGGCTTCAAGCGATCATCAGCACTATGCTCTCGCTCCTCCAATTCTAGTAGTTTTTTTTTTTTTCACTTCCCGATAGAGTGACGGAATAAAGTGAGTAGTAGCCTACCTAGTACTTTTTATTTCTCCCCCTGGACTTCGATAAATACCATACACATCAGCCGCCATACCATTCCACACCACAATCCCGAATTCCAAAATACGTACCCGAAACCTAACCCAAGAAATAAATTCACCCTACTGCTATGATAGCAATTTACGAGCCCTCCCATTTACGAAGCTATGCATTAGTCGAAAGGTATCATAGATTTTTGTGTTCCAAGGTGGAATTTCCTGTGAAAAATGCGCAGGTGAGGATGAATCGCGTTGGAGCGCTTTTTTTCACCGTAGCATGATGGTGGCTTTTATAGGTGTCTGGGGAGATTTATCATTGCTAGGCGAAGTAGGCGCTCCACATGTGATACCTTACCCACTCGTCCTAGATGGGTTAATCATTGGGGGGGGATAACCGCGTAGTTCACCCGGAAGAATAGATACCATAAATTTCAATCCACCAGTTTCTATACCACGGATTTTGCTAGGCTGGCAAGCTCTAGGGCGCTCATGATATTATGATATCGTACCCGAGCGGTTGACTAGGGAGGAGATTGGAGTCACTGGGCATCACTCGATCACAAAGTTTAGAGAGTAAACTTACATTGCTCGTGATACAACACGATATAGTGTATGGTGATTTAAAATAAACCTACCGGAAACCGCAAGCAGAGCTAGTATAAAAGAGCCTTTGATCTCGATTGGGGTTTAAGGGGTGAGGAAAAGTTTACGCATGGCGTAGCGAGGAGAAAAGATACCCCAGTTTATATCCCAACACAACCACGAACCCCGGTCATTGCGAATATCTCAAGAGCATCGTGGTTCTATACTTTAACTTGGTTTCTCCTGGGTAGCGCCCTCCCGCGCACTGGCTTCTTCATATGATCCCAGAGCCTCACCGTTGTCAACCCATCCAATAATCTTTGTAGGTTGGAGATCTAAAATCTGCTTGTCATCAGAAAACTCAATTTATTAACAATTTCTCCAATACAAGCTCCTATGGCGAAGGATGCCGTTCCATAGCATTAGATTTTATAGTCCCGGATACCGTTTTCCGGCGTTGTACTTTACAGCTGTGATTTATGGAACGGTATGTAGGTTTCATTCGAGCACTAATGTCCCGGGGCATGGCGAGGTTTTCCCCCACCCGGCTGGGGAGATTATGTGGGCCGGTGGCGCCCGGATTGGGTATCAGGCAGAATTCCCTAAGACTGGGGGGTTGCGGTGAGTAGAAGGGGATAGGGGTGGGGGGGGGGTGGAATGTCCCTTCCAGCTCCTCGCAAATCAATATTGCCCAGCGCTGTGAACTGTCCGACTGCTCTGGACAAGCTTTGGCGGCATACCGGTCCCCGCAGAACTGGAGTCAAGTTCCCAGCTAAATAAAGTACCCCATAAGGACAGGACGAAATAGTGTGGACAGTCTCCCAACCTCGCCACAAAACCCACACCTAGTAAGCGGCGGCATGTAAGAGGAATATTGATCATACCATGTTCATAGTGGAAATCAATCGCCGTCGTTCCTAAGCTAAAAGCTGGCTTTTGTGTCGCTTTCCACTAGTGTCAGAAATACTTGCACTTCATATTTTTCTTTTTCTTTCTGCCTAAACAGCTCTCAGGTCTGTGCCATACTCTATAGAAATGAGCAACAAATGCGCAAAGAGGATTTAGAGCTAGAAGGCGACGAAAAAAGGTAGATCAGATGGAAGTTTCGAGCCGTACCGAGTTATCTCGATATAATATAAATTTAGCGCCCCACCAACGCCACACGGTGAATTAGTAGAGACTGGAAAAAGCCTGACTTGGCTGCAAAACGAAGTCTGGGTAGGGATCTGGAGGTGTGTGTGATAAATCGTCAAATTTCGAGACACCTTAGGCAGCACACTGAAGCGAGTATGATATGGTATGATATAGGAAACAAAGTACAGTAGTAGAGGGTATGCCTGCCTTCTAATTTACCATCGTGATGCCAAAACAGTCAAAAAAAAAAAAAAACACTTGAAGAGCGAGATTCCCCCCAACGAGGTTCAGTCCCTCCGGAAGCTTTCAAGGAACTGTGACTCCACATGGCGGACGGAGTTTCTATCGTAGATGCAACGAGGTGGTGTAGGAAAAATTATTTTTGCCTTTGTTTTTTTATCATAATTCCTCAACGGATTAGAAGACCTGTAGGTTATCGGGCTCTTTAGAGGCTTTTAGTTTATTCTTATTCGGATGATACCGCACTTATCTTACGCTAACAGCCTTGTGAACGGGGCAGATTTGGGGTAACTTAGCTACTCTGCCCGCTGTACTAGTACAACAGAACAAACCACACTAGACCCCTTGCTGAGACAAGCACGGACCACTCGCTAGTATCAAAAACGGGGATACTCAGAAATCTAAGATTAGGGTTCTGTTTCACACACTGGGGGCCTCCAGTGATGGGATATAGCGGCACCAGCAGCAGTGTAGACGGTCTATAAGAGAAACAGGTGGCGACAACTTGGTGTTGTTGAGAAAATTTAGTAGGAGGGGATAAACTGACGGCTTGCGAATATGTAAGACGAGCGTCTCAAAGTTTAATGTCTATTCCTACCCATTTGCCTGCAATGCGCCGTACCATGCACCACCACTCAGAAAAGATAAGATAAATATATTTAACGAGGAATATTGAATAACGGGAAAGGAGATTATATGTACCAAATCTAACGGGGGGTCTAATAAAGGAAAAAGCGAATCAAGGAAATGAACAAAGGTAGATGGATAGCAAATGGCGAGCCGAAACAGGAAAAAAAAATACACCCTCCATCAGGGTCTGTCAATAGTACTGGGAAATTACTTATGGAGCGAGAATATTTCAGGTAATGAAGAAGGAAGAATGTAAACGAGAAAAGCCAAAAGACAAACGAAAAAGGCCACGGTAAAATGCCGGTCTAACGGTCGACCGCGGGTCGGGGAATTGATCGAGTGTTGCTGGGTTGGGTGTCGGCTTTCCTGGGAAGGCGCCAGAATCTTAGTGGGGCACATTAGAGGCAGCCTGGACTGCTCGGTCGAGGGAAGGTCGCTAGCTGCGGGCTTGGGAAGGGAGTCTTTGAGGCCCGATACTGGCTCCCGATCATTGGGGTCTGCTAGTAGGTGTGCTTGTTGGTCATTGATGTCTGTGATGCCGATATTAAGATTATCACCTCTGAATGGCATACCCACCACACCCGCCCCTATTCGCAACGGAGGCCGGGGGGATCCCAGCGAACACGGTCTGCTGTGTCAGAATTGACGACGTCCCGTTCAAGTAACATCCTTACGACTCGATCATGTCCTTTAGAGCGAGCCCTCGATAGCGGTGTCTGATTCGCGCTATCTGTTGTAGCGGCGTGGACATCCCTCCGTCCTAGAAGCGTCTTTACTATCCCCTCATGCCCGTTCTCAGCAGCCCACGAGAGTGGTGTCCGGCTATATTCGGTGTCTGCCTGGTTGGGATTGACATCCCCACGTTCCAAAAGCATCTTTACTACCCCCTCGTGCCCGCTCACAGCGGCCCACGAGAGTGGCGTCCAGCCATGTTCGGTGTCTGCCTGGTTGGGATTGACGTCCCCTTGTTCTAAAAGCATCTTTACCACCCCCTCACACCCGTTCACAGTGGCCCAAAAGAGTGGCGTCTGACCACATTTGGTGTCTGCCTGGTTGGGATTGACATCCCCTCGTTCCAAAAGCATCTTTACTACCCCCTCGTGCCCGCTCCCAGCGGCACACGAGAGTGGCGTCCAGCCATGTCCTGTGTCTGCCTGGTCGGGATTGGCATCCCCTCGTTCCAAAAGCACCTTTACTACCTCCTCGCACCCGCGAGCAGCAGCCCACAGGAGTGGCGTCTGACCATATTTGGTGTCTGCCTGGTTGGGATTGACATCCCCTCGTTCCAAAAGCATCTTTACCATCCCTTCGCACCCGTTCACAGTGGCCCATAAGAGTGGTGTTCGGCCATATTCGGTGTCCACCTGGTTGGGATTGACATCCCCTCGTTCCAAAATCATCTTTACCATCCCTTCGCACCCGTTCACAGTAGCCCACAAGAGAGGTGTCCGGCCATATTCGGTGTCGGCCTGGTTGGGATTGACATCCGATCGTTCCAAAAGCATCTTTACTACCCTCTCATGCCCGCGAACAGCGGCCCACGAGAGTGGGGTCTGGCCATTTTTGGTGTCTGCCTGGTCGGGATTGACATCCCCTCGTTCCAAAAGCATCTTTACTACCCCTTCACGCCCATTCTCAGCGGTCCACAAGAGTGGTGTCCGGCCATATTCGGTGTCTGCCTGGTTGGGATTGACATCCCCTCGTTCCAAAAGCATCTTAACTACCCCTTCATGCCCGTTCTCAGCGGCCCACGAGAGTGGCGTCCGGCCATATTTGGTGTCTGCCTGGTCGGGATTGACATCCCCTCGTTCCAAAAGTATCTTTACTACCCTTTCATGCCCGCGAACGGCGGCCCACAAGAGTGGCGCCCGGCCATTTTCGGTGTCTGCCTGGTCGGGATTGACATCCCCTCGCTCCAAAAGAATCTTTACTACCCCTTCATGTCCGTTTTCAGCGGCCCACGAGAGTGGTGTCCGGCCATATTTGGTGTCTGCCTGGTCGGGATTGACATCCCCTCGTTCAAAAAGCATCTTAACTACCCCTTCATGCCCACGAACAGTGGCCCACAAGAGTGGTGTCCGGCTATATTTGGTGTCTTCCCGGTCGGGATCGACATCCTCTCGTTCCAAAAGCATCTTTACTACCCCTTCATGCCCGTTCTCAGCAGCCCACGAGAGTGGCGTCTGGCCATCTTTGGTGACTGCCTGGTTAGGATTGACACCCCCTCGTTCCAAAAGCATCTTTACTATCCCCTCATGCTCGCAAACAGCGGCCCACGAGAGTGGTGTCTGGCCATATTTGGTGTCTTCACGGTCGGGATTGACATCCCCTCGTTCTAAAAGCATCTTTACTACCCCCTCTTGTCCGGCCTCAACGGCCCACGAGAGTGGAGTCCGGCCATATTCGGTGTCCGCCTGGTCGGGATTGACATCCCATCGCTCCAAAAGCATCTTTACTACCCCTTCATGCCCGCGAACAGCGGCCCACGAGAGTGGAGTCCGGCCACACCCGGCGCCCCCATGGTAGGGATTGACATTCCCTCGTTCCAAAAGCATCGTTACTACCTCTTCATGCCCGCGAACAGCGGCCCACGAGAGTGGCTTCCGGCCATATTCGGTGTCTGCCTGGTCAGGATTGACATCCCCTCGCTCTAAAAGCATCTTTACTATCCCCTCATGCCCGTCAACAGCGGCCCACGAGAGTGGTGTCCGGCCATATTCGGTGTCTGCCTGGTCGGGACTGACATCCCCTCGTTCCAAAAGCATCTTTACTACCCCTTCATGCCCGCGAGCAGCGGCCCACAAGAGTGGCGTCCGGCCATATTCGGTGTCTGCCTGGTTAGGATTGACATCCCCTCGCTCTAGAAGCATCTTTACTACCCCTTCATGCCCGCGAACAGCGGCCCACGAGAGTGGAGTCCGGCCATACTTGGTGTCTTCATGGTCGGGATTGACATCCCCTCGTTCCAAAAGCATCTTTACTACCCCCTCGCGCCCGCTCCCAGCGGCCCAGGAGAGTGGCGTCCGGCCATATTTGGTGTCTACCTGGTTGGGATTGACATCCCCTCGTTCCAAAAGCATCTTTACTACCCCCTCATGCCCCTTCTCAGCGGCCCACGAGAGTGGTGTCTGACCATATGCGGTGTCTGCCTGGTTGGGATTGACATCCCCTCGTTCCAAAAGCATCTTTACTACCCCCTCGTGCCCCTTCTCAGCGGCCCACGAGAGCGGCGTCCGGCCATATTTGGTGTCTGCCTGGTTGGGATTGACATCCTCTCGATCTAACAGCACCTTTACCACCTCCTCATGCCCTCTTCTCGCTCCCCATATGAGAGCCGTACTCCCCAGACAATCGGTTGCACTAAGATCCCATTCCTTCATCTTCAAAATAGCAGCTACTATCTCCACTATCCCGAGAAATGCTGCTCCATGGAGTCCTGTAAATCCGATAGGTCCTCTCCGCCCGTCAAAGTAAGGGCCTGAAACTGTATATCTATAATGGCGCAACAGTATTAGTTGAGCAGATATATGCTCATCAAATCTATCAAAAAGTCTCAGTGCAAGCGCCTTCACATCTTCCGTCATCCCCCTTCCCGTGTGCTCCCCCCAGTAAACAGAAGCATATTCTAGAAATGGCACCGTTGTAGGAGCCGAGAGAAGTGTTGGCGAGAGATCCCGGACACATTCAGTGTTAAGGTATGTCAAGCAAACCTCCGCAATTGTTGAGTGGGGGCAATGGAATAGGGTTAGGTCACTTGAGAGATACTCTTGCAGGGTGTAGTGCACCAGTCGGACTGTAGACGAAACTGCCTCAACCGTGACAAGACCCAAACAAGATGCTAGGAGCGTCCGCGATGCGGGAGCGTTTTCAGTATTCAGATCCGTAGATCCAACCTCCACCCCCAAGGCATGACAGAGCTCCTCGGCCCGTAATGGCCGTTCTGAATAAGACACCCACATCAACACCTTCAGTCCGAGCATCGATCTGCTTCCCTTCTGCGCCTTCAGCCGGGTTAGAGTTGCCGTGTAGGCATCGCTCAATCCATTGCCCTTTACCATCTCCTCAAGTTTCTTCCTTCTCTGGTGAATTGTCACCTCTCCCAAAATAGCGTCCACGTTGAGCGAAACAAGGAGGAATCTAAACGCAACCGTGGGTTAGTATTGATCCATGATTGAGTGATGATGATAAATGCTCCTACATATTAGATATCTTTTCCAGGATTACTCGAATAATATCTGCCCGTAAATTATCGTTCATCGCCTCCGGATCGGGGTCCCCATCCAACCTCATCTGTAGATAACTCCTAATGTCATCTGAGTTAGGACTGATGGGTATTACAATCGTCTCGGTAAAACATCTTTGAACATCTTCCTTGACATGAGGCCTGCTGGTGAGGAATATCCGCGTCCTAGGGAACTCCCGAACAATATCCCTCAGTGACTTAAGAAGCTCTGGTAGATGTTTCAGTAGGTATTCGTCGAGCGCATCAATGCAAATGAAAACCTGGTGAAGCGAAGCAATAGTGGTCCTCAACATTCCCATGAGATCAGGAAGCCGCAGCCCTCTGCCACCAAGTTCCTTTTTCCCTTTTTGAAACGCCTTGCGCAGATAATCTGGGATATCCCCTCTGCCCGCCAGCTGCTTCAAGATTGCTCCCATCATGTTGGCGACCGTCTGCTCTTGCTGCGCAAGGAAGTCACAGTACAAGCCTGCAACAATAATATCCTCCTCCTCCGACTGATCGCAGAGGCTGTCAATAACCAGGGAGCTAGTATTTCCAATGATTAGCGGTTCTCGCTTTCCTTTAAAGAGTTCCGCCACTTACCTTATATACGTCTTGCCCACTCCCGGACTCCCACTGCACAACAAGACGGCCCCATCAGCTCCACCCCCGCTACCTCTCCACTCCCGAAACTCGCTTGTTTCCAACAGCCAATCTCCCACACCGTCAAATCGCTCGTTGCGCACACTTTGGTGTCTGTCATTCGGCTCCAGTGGAGAGAGCCAGCGCATAATCTGCGCATCTTCGTCGGACTCGTAGTTGTTGAAACTACCTATTATGTTGCCGCTGTGGGCATTGCCGTCGCCGATCTCGATATGGGTAGTGTGGGCCATGATATTCCGCCGAAAATGTAGGTTGAATGTAGAAACGGTAAAATAAGTCGGGGTATCGGGAGAGTTTACAAACTTGTGCGAGGAAAGCTGAAGAAAGCGGGGAGATGAGGCTTGTTGTGTGACACTCAACACCCAATCAGTTGGGGAAGGTGCATGACTAATATGAGATATGTCTCGAGGACGCCACTGCGTAGTGACTGTAAGTTTGTATTGTAATGTATCCCAATATCAGGAGCCTCCCGGATTTTCTATCGTAAATCTCATATAGAGGGGGTTAGATATGGCAGTAGGTTGTTGAGATTTTTCGGTAAACAGGTGACCGGGTTGGGTGGAGATGTACTGTCTCGGCTTAGGTTTTACTCTAATCACTATCTGTTCTGCGAGTTTACCGTTGCTGCCCATGCGCTTATATTCCTCCTGATATGTGGTAGATCTTACATCTTTAGTTTTCAGACTATACTGTTGCAGTTGAACCGCTGGAGCATAAATGGAGACAGCTTCTGGGATGTGTGCCGTGTTGGGAGGTATGGTGCGGTGGGCTAACGGGATAACAAAGTAGGCGTGAGAAACGAGAAGGATTTAGGTACTACAGCGACCCCGGAAGTGTCCGTGATCTGAGACCGTGTTATTCTACTATAGGGGACTGGGAAGTGGGGGGGATGGTGGGTTTCCGAGCTTGAGAGTTGTCAACAATCTACCCGCGAGAACAAGGGATAATGGTAAATAACAAAGACAGAAGTTAAAGGAAACAATACCAGTTAATAATGCGATCTTACTAACCACTCAGCAGATCTTAGAGTTGACGGAAGATAGTGAGTGATTAGTCATAGTGTTCTAGGAATGTTGTGGGTGGTTTCTTTTGATCTGGAGCAATTGTGATGTATGGGGAAGGTTCCCTAGACCCGCCTCTCCTCTGGTCGCCGGAGTAGGCAGGAAAATGGGCACATGCATGGAGGAGAAGAGATACAAGTGGCATCCATGGAATGATCAAGATGATTTATGCTTGATATATTCTCCTGTGTTTACTGTCGGTTTAGAGAGCGCGAACAACAAAACGGAATTTGGAAATCGGTGGATGGTGCTCAGGATGCTCATGTGATAGTCATTGTTTTTGCCAAATGTTTCGAATTTTTGTGATTATTAGGGAATGTGGAGAGGCCACATTGGATGCCATGAAAGCTATGGAAGAGATGGGAGAACATGTTCGTACCCTTGGGCAGTATCACTGAAAGGCTCTGAGGAGATGGAGTTCTTTGCTTTAGATCCCTCTTTGGAGAGAATGATCTTTCTTTTGTTGACATGCTGGGAGGCACGAAAAGGCAAGCATGCATAGAGGAAGGATAATATGTGGGATAACTGATGGAGCGATGGGAATGGTCGCATTCTGTTCTATAATATATACCCATATCATTCGTTGTCATTCGGCACCGTATTTTTCATACAGTATTTTATTGCGCCTAAAACGGGTTTTATGACCGCACCTTTCCCATACGGTAGCCACTCTGTAATGCTCAATTCTCCATTCATCTCCGCTCACTATACTCTACCGGTATTTATCAAAGGCCCTAAAAGAGGAGTGACATGACCGGGGAAAAAGGAGATTATATACTAATAGGCGCGTACATGTCCTGGCCAGGAAGTTTTTAACTTTTGCCAATAGTTCGAGAAACCAGGGCAATTTTCTGGGAGCGGAAAAAAAGGAAAATCTCAAGCTCTTCCGGGGGGCATTCATGTCTCTTCTACGGTAGATGTTCTTACAGTCCCCCTTTTCGGCTGCATATTATACATTTCCAGACCCATTGCCTATTGCTGAGAGGAAGAATGAGCATGAAGCACAAATTGATTGATCCGAACATTGACACTATTGCTAGAGCGTGCGAAGAAAATCACGATGAATATATGGTGAGTTGAAGATTTTGCAAGGCAGCCTAGCTATGTGAGAGATTTTTCGCGAACATTGCTGCCTAGAGACTGTAGATGATACGGGCTCAAATAGTGTTATTACTTCCGCATGGCCATTCTCAGATACCCGTCCACCAGAGCAGTGTGTTCGGCTTAGTTTGCCGGGCTTGCCGTCGTCAAGTCCAAGTAGCATTTGCTCGAGTAGACCACTCCCTCGTACCCTTCCTAGCAGCATAATACCGGTAGTGGTGTATTCTCGCCACCGTCTAGTTTCTAGGGCTATCGTCGCCCCTCCAAGGAATATTTTCACCGCTCCCCTGTGCACCTTTATAGCAGCACAATGAGTGATGTCCTATCGTGGTTATCTAGTTTGTTAGGGTTGACATCGGCCCATCCAGGGAAAACAGACTACAAAAGTATAGGCATGTAGGTGTAGACGCTGTTAGCGCATTCGCTAGTCGTTGGTTCAATCCATGTCAACATACAATACAGACGCGCCAAACCCCCCTCCGCGGAAAATTATTCAAATCATACTCCATCGCTCGGAATCCTGCAGAATTCTAGACTTTAAAAGGGTCTACTACCTTCTGCTAATCAATGGAATTGAAGTGGGGTGGGTTACAACCTTCTCTTCCATTGCTTCTGGGACTACACAGTTCCATTAGGGAGTCTAGGGACACGATCCTAGAGTAGTTTTTTAAAGGGGGACTTCGGTATTTAGGTACAACCAAATTTATGACTCTACTATCTGTTCTTGAATCCCTATAACCCGGTTGGGTTGAAAAGGCTCAGTAGAAATTGTATATTTGATGCTGAGATTAGAAGTCTGCTATGTACTTGTCTTTCCTTAGCCTATAGCCAACTCACCCTAGTGTCTAGAATACTATATCTATCAATGAAGCCATGAATCATGATAAAGTCTAACATGGAGCGACTTCGTGCCTGATGCTTTTACATCCTATGGGCGTGCTTGCTCATTGCACACTACGCTTTTTTGTTGAACCGGATATAAGGTGGCCCCCGGGACCAGCACCCCCGACCAAACATTGCCTTAACTATACCTACCATTGTAGCTACCAACTGGTGATCGCCAAGTGTCCGCCTTGTATGCTGTAAATCTGGAGTGTTCTGGGGTGTTTAATACCGTTACAAAGGCCGAGAGATAGAAGGCAGTCTCAAGAATTTGAGGCTTACAGTACACGGCATATATGCTCCTCCTACTGTTCTTCAGTCACTAACCAAACATAATTGCGAGCCATGCTAACTATCATACCTCCCAAGATCCAATCCGCGTCCTCGGCATCCGGTTCCATAAACCCCCACTGGGAGACATATCTGTAAAGAGACAGAACAAAACCTAAGGTATCATATCCCCATAAATCCACTCAAAAAAAGTATGTAATTTTAACTCCTATCATAACTCGGACGCAACACCAACACCATCAAAAGCCCCATACTTTAAGGCTAACGCTAAAAGTCAAAATCGCACACCTCGCTTCTCATTATAGCCTTTTGTTTTCTACTTGGAACCACCAGCTGGAAATTCTCGACACCCGTGAGTATGTGACGCCGTCACGATATTTCGCTTTTTCCTGTGCTTTGTGTGTTTGGAAAAGCACGGAGCACCATTCTTTAACCAGAGCGATTCAAAATTTCTAGGACCACAGAGTCGGATTATTCTCAAATCTTTCGAATAAACACCAATGTACTCAGAACTTTTATCGCTTTTCGCTCACAACCTAGATCACCTCATACACAAAACACCCAAGGAAACAACTACGAACACCTAGAATCTGAACTCACGAGGAACAAAGCACCTCGCGCCACAACACACACATTGCCTCACGCACATGGTGGGTGTGATCTTATTC
Source organism: Tuber indicum (assembly GCA_006112555.1). NCBI lineage: Eukaryota > Fungi > Ascomycota > Pezizomycetes > Pezizales > Tuberaceae > Tuber > Tuber indicum. Next base: position 207,483 of record VBSK01000423.1, on the reverse strand, counting down.
CGCGCTTAATGCTAGAATGGAATTGTGTTTATCGCCTATGCTTTACCACTTTTGCCACGGCGAGGGATTGTTTCTTTGTTCGGTGCGACTTGATGATGTAGCGTACTATGGCCGTAAGACATGAAGAGGGGTACATAGTAAATGGAACGATCACCAGGTACTGTACCCAAGTGCCTTCGCCATGCGCACATATCTATTCCATCATGCTCCTATTCATAAAATCCAGCATAGCAAAATTATCCACTTCCAGAAATCACACATAATGGTCCTCTCGACCCTCCCCAACGAACTCCTCCTCGGCATAGCGGACCACCTCTCCACCCCAATAGACCTTTCAGCCCTCACACAAACAAGCAAACAATTCAACCTCCTCTTCACCCCCCACCTCCGCACCCTCTCCCTCGAACCCGTAAACGCCACAACCCCCGCCCTAACCTGGTTCTCAAAGCACGGCTACAGCAAACAAGTCTCCCACTGCCTCTCCGCCGGCCAGTCCCTCACCCACCGCTACGGCAGTGAATCCCGCACCCCACTTCATGAGGCACTAGCACACGGTTATGAAGTCTTCTGGGACCGCGGGAAGCGATGGTGGACCGCATCACGTCGCGCGCATAACAGCGTGGCTTTCGAGGATACAGTCGCGACGTTAATTGCTGCGGGCGCGGACTTGGAAGCTAAGGATGTCTCGGGACATACGCCATTGCATGCGGCAACAGTGAGGGGGCTGGAGAGGTTGGTGCGTGTCTTGTTGGAGCTGGGAGTGCAGGTGGATCCGCTGGATGTTAATGGGTTTACGCCGCTGTGGTACGCCAGCACTTATGAGTTTCGGGGGATTGCAGAACTGTTGGTTGAGGCCGGGGCGAAGGAGGTGGTACTTTCGCAGCCCGAGAGGGCTAGGTGGTTTCTGCCAAGGCTGGAGATTGGATTGGTGGTGGGTGGGGAGGAGGAGGAGTAAGTTGAAGTGACTGCGGGCGGGGAGGAGAAAGGGGTGGAGGTTAGATAGGGCTTGCAGATGGCGGATAGTAATATGATACAATATTTCCCATTTTTTGATTAGAAACGGTAGTATGTATGGGATTAGTGTTCAATCGCAGTAGAATATGAGATCATTTTTGTCACAGTTGTTTGGTAGAAGCTTGACAGCACGGGATTGCGAATATTCGGTCCTACTCGGGTATGGACGTGGGTGACCGGACAGACAGGGATTAAGAAATATATGTATCAGCATATATTTCTCAATCCCTGTCTGTCCGGTCACATGTACCTACCCCGAAGTACACTGGTGCCTACCGATACAAAAGGACAGGAAACATGCTTGGCGACCGGGACCTGTCGTCTTACCACAGTTGGGAAGATACCCAGCACCCACCACCACTACCTTATATCCCACTATCAGCAAGCAAATCGCGACACCAACCCACCCCCAAAAACGAAAACTCCATCCACCAGGCACATCCTATGTTTCCAGCACTACCGTATAATACCCGAGTATTAACTCTTGCGATTCGCTTTCTCAGTTGGGTCGCTACCGTTTCAGAGACAAGTGTTCTTGGAAATGATTAGTGCTTTCCTAACACGGCATAACCAGAGCCATTTGGCTGTGGTAGACCTCACCAACCTGCCAAGTTAAACCTATCCTATACTGATGTCGCGATCCATGGGGAGGCCCGTGACATAATAGGGATAACGAATGACAAGAGTTATTACGGGAAGCTGTGCACACACGCCGCCCAGACCACAGATCGTACCCAACTCGAAAAAGCAAGACAAAAATAGCAAACCAGAAACTAGGTAGTAACTCACTTCCCACCCCATCATGTACCCCCTGGAATAGACATCCAGAGCTGGGTAGGCCTCTACCATGGCGCAAATATCATAAAACGTGTACGGTACTGTACTACACAAAGCCTGCTACAACCATGTGAATAACCTCCGTTTTCAAGGCTAAAGGATTCCCCCTTCTCTGATTTTCCTTGTTCAATAATTCGATAACATAAAACTTCACCGCTTTCCATAATGGCATCAAGCGGGAATTAGAATAACCCAGCAGCAATGGGGGGGCCCCTTGGGCAGAAGGTTCAAACCTACCGACGGTGAAAAGTTCGCAAAAACGATCTAATAAGAGTACCCGAGTACAGCACTTGAATTTTTCTTTTCCCTATCTCGGCCAAAGAAAACATGCCCAGTAAAGGGATGCAGTGCGAAGGATTGAAGATGAACTTGGAGAAACTCAGCGTTGACACTAAGAGTCAGAAGTGTTGCATGGCACAGCAGCACCGGTGCATGTTCTACGCTTCTTGCACTTTATGAAAATAAACATCGGACAAACCCACTTATGATACCACGTCCCCGAAGCCAGGGGTAGTACCATCTCATGTTCCGCCCGTTGACGGATTTCGTACACATCCAATAGGAAGATTCAACGGTAGATAAGGAAGGCCTAAATCTCGACTGTGGCCTAGGCAACAACCATTGGAGGAAGATGCACCAAAATATTACACCATGGTTTTAGGCCAGCCGTTGTATGATAATATATTATTATGATACCACTCACACTTTGCGCTCCAGGTGTCAGCAACGATAGTCCATGTCCCCGAAAACATATGAAAGGAGATAGTACATCTACCCCTGGAATAATTATTTGCGCACAACCCGGCTGCCCTGGCAGATCAGTCCGGCCTACTAAGCGTGATCGCTCGAGGCAGGGAAGAGGAAGTGTTGTGAGAATATTGGATAGAATGATGATACGAGATATGAAGAAGTGATCGATTGCTTGAGAAAACTTGAATGCTTAACACTTTCAAAGGGAAGAGCTGAAAACCCTGACTATCTACTGTTTTGGAGCAAAGACAAATAACTTGAGCAAACAATATCAATAATAGAGAAAAGAGGTGTGTGAGAAAGGCAAGGAGGTATCTTCAATAGCCCAGGAGGTCTAGATGCGCCATCAGGTTTAATGCAAGGAGAAAGTATCAGTAGTAGGAGTAACACTGCAGTAGTTCGAGAAGTATGTTTCAACTGGAGGGAGCATGGGAATGTGAGTGATATCCCATGATTCCATGAACGAGGCCCCGCCGGCGAGGGGGGACACAACTCCACACTCAATCCACACACACATGTTCGGATTGCCAAACCCATTTACTGGGAACCACGGAGTAGAATATTACACCCTGCTTTCCATGTCTTCCCCCTCCCCCGTCCTGACTTTTATTCACTCACCCAGCACAACGCAACGCAACATCGCGCAACACAACGCAAAAAAAAAAAAACCAATATAATACAATACAATACAACACATGCGATACGATACTACTACTAGTACGCTCACAAGTGGTCGCTTCATACCCGCCCCTATTTGGGGCTTAAATTCGGTCAAAACTCACAGAAATGGCATTCATATCATACCAAACACGGGAGAATGATACTGTACCCAGGATAGAGTTTGTGGTATGGGTATTGGGGTATCATGGTCATGTGACTGCGTGATTGCGTGGTGGGGTAATAGGGAGACGGGGGAGTGGGCACGGGCGTCGACCCCGAAGGACGTGTTCGGGTATAATACCGTGCGAGGGGTGTAAATAGTGGTGGTTGATTCTACACTCGGCGGCTTAGCTGGGGAGCTTTTTTGGGGGGGACATTATTTGGGGCTGCCGGGCAAGGAAAGGGGGAGAAAATAGGAACATGCGAACTCCTACATAGGAGAGGTTTTAAGAATTGAGACAAGTGCCCGGTTGATCTCCGGTCTTGAAAGTTGAGTGGTTATTTTTTGGCGGAAAGTGTAGCAGAAGGTGCTCGCCTAGTAAGGGCTTTTATAATCTGTAGGATAGACGAGATCAATTTAGGTTTGCTAGTTAGAGTGCCGGGTGGTTTTGGTTCCAGGAATGTGGCAGGTGGTCAGGTCTGAAGGTAAATACAGTGCAATATGATGATGATGCTCGTGTATCTCAACTTTGTTAAGATGACGGAAACACAAAGGCCCAATTAACCAAGATTGTGAGTGGGTATCCCTAGCGTGAATGGTGCTCAGCAAGCCTGGGAGCCGCCTCGAGAAGAGTTCTTTGTGGATCTATCATCGTCTGTCTTGCGGCTCCGAAAAGTAAGGTATTTCATGGACCCGCCACAACACTGGATTCAATCTATATTCACAAGGCCTAAGCAGTGCCAACCCACACAACCAAGTGGAATACACATAACCGCAAGAACAGCATACTCACCGTCATTCCGCTATCCTTTTCCGGACTCCGGCCCGGAGGTCTCACTTTAAGTACCCACGATATCAGTCTTCCAGATTCTGGAAGCATTCTTCACCTCAGCGCCTAAAAGCTGAGATTGAGCCATCATATCTAGCGGCATCGGGCCATGCGCGCAAGGCCGCGAATCCTGGTACGAGGTCAGGAGCATGAAAACAATCACCATCAGTATCGCTTACTCGGGAACATAGAAGGTCCGAATTCGATCTGAAGTTACCTTATGCTGGGGAGCCATTTGGTATTCTTGTTTTCCTTTGTGCCTCAACCGGAAACGGCGAGTGGGCAGGACAGCATCAACCATCGCCGATTAGCCATGCGGGGGTCGTGATCCCGTGATCCCATAGCTAGGGGCCACCGGCGATCGGGGGTCTGTCATTCATTCCCCAGGTCCCGGGGTCAATCAACACCGTTACCGTACTATCAACACTCGAGTGGTCCATGTCACAACATACACTGTACTGTACGGTACTGTACAGTACCGGTACACGATACTTGTGCAGTACGAGTACTCCGCTGCACCTGTGCGCCTGCCTACGAGTACAGAACCCAACATCGTGATCACACCGGTCAGCCTAACCGCCAATTTCCGTGGATCCCATCAGCGTACCCCAGTAGCTCATCAAGCCTACTATCGAGCAACCGGTATCATACGAAAAGGAAATCACCGTACCAACTGGTGGGCTTTTGCAGAGTAGGTTAATAAAATAATGAGTGCCAGTTAATGGAATCGAGCAAATTCGGCTTAGCCAAGATATACCGTTTCTGGAAATCATGATCCCTTTTCGGGGCGTTCTGTCTCCGAATACGGACGGAGATTGGGGGAAGCGAGTTCAAGGGGAGCGACCGTGAGAAATGGCCACTCGTGGCAGAGCAACCTGAATCCAAGTAAAACTTCCGATTATCCGAGATTCTCTATGTCACATCCGCGCAGCCTAAGGTCCAATTCGTGTGCTCTAAGATTAACTCGTTTTGTTGTCATGGTAATCACCATCATTCCGATAACTTAGTGGCTATTTTTTATTTTTACCCCCCCCTTTTTTTGCTACTTGTCTGGTGCCTCTCGATTCAGTCGGGTATCTCTTTGTACCTGCGGGATGAGATACCGGGAGCGCAATAAGGTACTTGACCTGGTTGGAGAGGGAGGTGAGTAGGGTGTTGCCTGTGCTAGGCGAAGAAAGAGCGTTGAGATGAGGAGGGGGAGCTGACTTGTCAAGTACCGGTATCATAGGGTGGTGAGTAAGCGATCGGGAGCAGGGATTTGTTTTGGTGGTGAGGGGCGATGAGAGGCCTTAATTGTGTGGAATTGAAGGCCTAAAGAGGGGGGAAGGAAGTGGCTATTCATACTTGTAAGGGCAACCAAATTCATATGCGAGAGAAGTGGAGTGTCGGGAAAGTGTAGTTGGATACTGCTTCGTGTAGCTCACTCGCTATATTTGTGCTTTGTGGGGTGTGAGGGGAAAACAGGGGGATGACACCTTAATTCCCAGTGGTTTAAATTGGTGAAGGAGGAGGAATACAAAAGGACGAGTACAGTACCATTTACTGCATTGTACGAAACACCGTACAATCTCCTACTGTACAGTCTTTTTGAAGGGAGGAGAAGCTAGCAGATGAAAGAGAGGGGGGAGGAAAGAGAGGGAATCCGAATTGAATAAGGAGAAAGGAAGAAGAGCGACTGCCACCCCCGCACTCACTTTCCCATTATCCACTTGCTCCCTCCTCCATCAGGCCAACTCTCTTCAAATCGCACCCTTCCTCCTCCTCTTCATTTACCCACTCCTTCACTCACTCCTTCAAACTTCTTTCTGAAGCTGTTAGATCGAGCTCTACTACCGTACCCATCCTCGGGAAAGAATAGAATCGGGGCGAAGGGATAACATCGTCATTTGCTCACCATACCACCATCACGGCTTCCACCAAAGGTAACGATAGCGGCTACGCACCACACTCTTTTGATTTCAACGAACTACTCACATCACTTCCACCCCTCGCGATGTCGGCCCCGGCTTCCTGGTACGCCCCTATCCCCATTCCGCAATTCAACACTCCCATCGCACGCTACGACTTCAACAGCAAGGAGCTGGAGCAACTCCTGTACGCATCGGTCGTGCACGAGCGATCTTTTGCGAGCAGCCCAGAACAGCGAGACACCTTTGAGGCGTTGACGTGGGTTGGAGGTTCAGTCCTACGAGGGCTAACCACGGTCCTTCTGGCATCCATGTTCCCGACAAGTAAGAAGAATGTGTTGAACGTGAATTCCCCCACCCGACATCACCTATGACTGTCACGTGATACCGGGTACTGGGCATTCACTAAATAAGGTAAAAATCACTTTTAGGACATCCGTCAAGCCCTCGAAGACAAGACCTTCTACGCCCACCTGAGCCGCCGCCTCGGCCTGCACAACCACATCTCGCTAACCTACCCGGCCGGCGAATCCGACCACATCCTATCCGGCCTCTTCACAGCATACGTCGGTGCGATCCAACGTGAACTAGGAGTCGACGGCTTCCCCACGATAAGCGGAACCTTCTGCCAGCTCTTGAGACCCTACGCGGAGGCATACAAATCCCACCATGACACATACATAGCCGCGAACCCACACCTCCCGCCAACACCCATCATCTCCCCCGTCTCAGCCGCCCCCTCCTCCTCCCTGGCAGCACAACAGCAGCAAAAAGTATACCCAATCCTCCAAACCGCCGCCACTACAGACTCAGGCGCAGCGAAACTGCGCAGACAACACGTCTCGGTCTACACCTCGCGACTGATGGAGTACGCGGCAAAGTGCAAGCTCCCGCAGCCCAGCTTCAATTTCACAGATAACGGCTGCCAGGGCGCCGCTATTCAGTGGTGCGCGACGATAAATATGAATGGCGCAGATATCGCCAGTGCCGTTGCGAGCACGAAGCTTGAAGCGAAACATCTGGCGAGTAAGGATGCCTTGCAGATTATTATTGGCTCGAATGTGCCTTGGCCGGTTACCGTTAGCGGGCGGAGGCAGAAGAAGCTGATTGCGAGGAGGTCGGGGGGTATGCTGTGTTAGGCGGTTAATTGCTGGTTTTGTGTTTTCCCCTAGTTGCTCTCGGTTCGTTTTGGTTTATACGAAAGATTGCTTTCGGCGTTGTGAGTGTTAGTGTAGTGGGATAGCTAGCTAGCTAGCTAGCCCGACCGACTCGACGGATAACGACACGAGGTGTGTCTTAACACCTATTCTACGCCCACCCCTTTCTCCTTTCTTATTTATTCCTATTTTTTGCTTCTTGCAAGAGTTATCTCACCGCAGCTTAGCTATATCGGTACTTTCATTGTCGCGTCGTTGGCTCTTTTGGCTTAAACTTGACTTACATGTAAATACTCCCCCATGTCTAACTTACTGGTACCATTACTTTTTGATTTGCCAATTGTCTAGTGTTGTTTTTCTTTTAATGCGTTCCTTTCTTGAACACTTAGGACTGGGTTAGGGGTGTCCTGCGATCGACGCCTGGTCATATTGTATCGTGCTTGATAAGTAGGGTCGCCAGCAGGTTTTTACGAGGCCCCTTCCGCTGGGTATCATACCGTGTATGGCGGTTGGGAGGGGGTTGGAGTTGCTTATTTGCATATTTGTTTATTTCCTCTGTACGGCAATTGCATACTTCTTAGGTATGTCTACGTGTCGTGTCGTGTGAGTTCGCGGGTTATGATGTTATCGCCGCGGCATCGTGGTTTTGTTTGGTTATGAGATTCGAATATCACTCGGCGGGTGTTGTACTGTATCCTAGAACTCAACTCCATCACTTTATCTCGTTGCCCTTACGCTTGGTTATGATACCTGGTAAAGAGAGAGAGGATCGTAGGCGTGGTAGTGTTATGGATATGGAACATATAGCCAGAAGGGAGGGGGAGAAGGAGTGAGTGGTGTTAAATGATGCAAGATCCAAGTGAAGCTTTCTGGCCTGTTCACCGTGCCATCCTTAACAGGGTTAAACTCCTGTTCTGTTGAAATTCGCCTAGAGTACAGTACTTGCGCGGACACGGGAAAATGCACACCATCTACCCAAGTGCGGGAGTAGTCGTAGTAAATGCCCTAATTCTTTGGGGAGTGCATCAGGTTGAATATGATACTCCTGCGGTTGGCTTAACCCGAAGGTACACGGCCAATGCTCGAGAGAGAAGAAGAAAAAACAAGCTCCAAGAACTATACCGCAAGCACTAGGATCCCGAAGTGGGCGGTAGAACCCCCAAGTGAGGCTGCATGATATGATGATACCTGAGCGAAGGGGAAGGAATCTGTCAGCACGAAAACCCAAGTGGGTATCTACGGTGCATTATTCCGCTCAAAAACCTTTCTTTCCTCCTATTCCAGATTTACTAGGAGTGGTGGCTCGTACTGTACAAATTGCACCACCACGAAAACCCTGGGAGTCCGGCGAGGGGCACACATGTACCCAGTCACTCACTATCATAATAGACAAGATCTTCCATTCATGACCGTCTCCGAGTGACCACATATGAGTTATTCTATTGGTAGATGCTGTTCAAGTACTCCACCACGTCATCCTCGTGACCCCCGTGTTGGAAGTTGGAATGCCCTGAGCACGGCTGCAAGTGATACACACCGGTACTCTTTTACTTCACACTTGTGGATATTCTCATTTGTGCGCTTCCGGGCTGGGGGTTTAGCAGGGCCAGACAACACCGTAATAATATGATATATCACTAAGAAAAGAATGCGTTCCCGCACCCTAACCACAAAAATTCGGTGGGAGGAGATAGTTAACTTGTAGTATTCGTTCTGGCCTACCATATTTCTAGAAAGCGGAGGGGGAAAGTAGAGGACAGACAGCTCTCGGATAAGGTCTATTAAGTCCGCCAATAATTCTCGAAAACTGGTAGCGTCTGCGATCGGGCAGAGACTACCCCCCCCCCCCCGGAAATTTAAAGCGTGAGTAGTGATCTTCGCGAATCGCTCATGATGCTTACGTCACAGAGGGGTGCCAAAGCCCAACTCTGCTAGTAGTCCCTATAAATGATCCCATAAATGCCCATGATTGATTGAGTTATTGTCATGCTTATGTTAATCTCTGTCGCACGTGTAAGGTACAGTTCTCGTATAGTAGTATGGTATGCTATATTGCCAATTGGCGCAGCCATATATTCCAGACCAGCTCCCATATGATATACCAAGACGTCTACAAGTAACGCTATGCGTCTCGGGTGGACCTTGCTGCTTCTTACTGGGGGGTATCATAATTTATCCGTTACTGAGATAGTTACCGTGGCGCTGCATTATTATATCCGCAACATACAAAACCTGCCCTTAGATTTGAGAGTCGTCCGGACGCCCTGGCACTACGTATTTGTGCTTCTGGTAAGCTTTGGCATTAAAGTGTCTCGGTACAAGTATTTACACTATCATAGTACTCGTGTTTCCAGGCCAAGAATTGGCACCTCTCCCGGAATATGGCCCGGGGGGCACATAAAAAATATAGTGTTTGAGTTGTTTGGGAGATTGTGCTAGCGGTGCAAGATACTGGTATCTAGTGAGTGATCATATCACGCATATGACAATGAATCTTACAAGGAGTTAGCCGTTTTCTCTCTGGCCGCCAAATTCACCTGATACGGAGGAAATTAGATAGTGATGGAACTACGGTACATGAGGGACTTTAGGTACAGTATAATTTTATTGGCAGTAACTTTAGTGAGGAAACTAGGTAGTGTGTAACGCTTGATAGAGTCACCCAGTCCAGGGGCGGAAAGTGTCGCTATCAAGGTCCGTGGTGTTATTGCTCTCTACTCAGTACATGGTGGCGGTGTATGCGCTCCTTTAGGTATCATAGCAGCCTCAGCACTATTTTTTATGGGTCCACGGGCGCTATTCCGAAAGGGGTGCCAATTCTTGGCTCGGGGGCACGAGTCAGTTTGCACTCCAGCCGGTCTGTGTCTAGTGTTACACACTTCCTCCCTAGTTAGGCTGAGCTTATCTCAACCGCAATACTCGTACTGGTAGGTGGTGCATATCCCTTCCGTCGTGCTCGAGCATGATCGGCGGAATTACTATCGAGACCGCCGTCTACCTAAAAGGAGAATAGCGCCCCCTACTTGGGTACATTCCCCTCCGGCCCCTCAGTGTCAGAATCCTTTATTGGCTAGGTCACTACCGGAGGACCTCATCTAAACCTCTTCGAGCCAGGTACTCGTATGATATCCCTCCATCTTTGGAGCTAGAATTCCGTGAAATTCGGCATACGGGCGAAGAGCTTTGCATTCCAGCACGGCGTGCACGGGTGACCGTCATTTACATTCCATTATTACGATGCCGACTGTCTACGAGTAGAATCGACCGACCCACACCACACCCAAATCCAACAGCGAACCCGCCCGGCAATAAAGTTTTTGGAGAACCTTTTACGAACTACTCAAACCCGCTTCCTCTTTGATTCTATGGGCTTCGTGAAAAATGTAAACGCGCATACAAATTTCCGACAACGCGTTAACCCACCCCGCACGCATTGGCGGGACCGGGAGAAAGAAGTAAAAAATGGTGGACAAGGCTGATTTTTGGATATCTTGCGCTGTCAAGTGCCCGGGTACTAGCGCGAGTAAATTTGGGTGCGGGGAGTGGCGCTGTAGCTGGCGGGAGGTGGGAGACATGCTGTGCTACACTGGGAGGGTCTTGTCGGCTTATGGAGTCGCGATGTAAACTGCTTGCACGGTACCGTACTGTACTGTACTCTGCCGGCATGCGAATGGGATAGGTGAGTATGGTACCGTAACACTTATAATTCACTATCTCCGCCGGGCCTCTAATCTCCGTCACTCGCATCAGGCTACGGGTCAAGAGAATCGCGAATACAGATCCAACACATCCCGTGGGCGGATCTTGTCATGTCAGGAAAACGCTAATCCCTCTCTGGGCCTTCCGACTCAGAATCTGGAGATTATAGAGCTTGCGGAGATGGTGAATTATAAGTGTTTTTACTGTACATGGGTGAGTCACTGGTATATACTCTGCAAGTAAAGTAGGTAGACAAGAGCTCGAGGGGTAGTGGTGGGAAGCACCTGAATTACCGTACCGGTACTGGCTATAACTGCGGTGTTGTGGGAGACCTGGGGGCGTTCTTCTCAGGATACGGTACAAACCATGGACCTCGATACATGATGGGGACCCACTCCACGCCTCTCCTATTGAGACCACACCCTCTGGCCTCAGTCGGAGTGTAGTCATTCACAACTCCGGCAGTATGGTGGTAACCAAGAAATATATTCCCCTTGTTTTTTGCAGACGGAGTTTAAGGACAATACCGATAGCTGGGGTAGATGACGGTAAAATTTAATGATAGAATAGATAAGGTATGATATCCCAAAAATTTCTCATCAAAATTCATAACACATTAACTCATTAACTCATCCGTCCGCTTAACCGGGACACAATCACACAAAACTACTGTCCCAGTGTTCCCAACCTCATCAACACCGGTGCGAAAAACAGCTTCCTATTATTCACCTCACCAAAACTCCCCTTCCGACCCTTCTCGTCACCCATTTCCGAACTGGAAATACTGCACTTCCTGGTGATCCTCTTCTCGTGCTCCATTAACTCCCTGAAAACCTGCGTCTGCTCCGCTTCGGTCCTGTCGTATATACCCAGTCCCTTGGCCGAGCAGAGGCACATTATTAGTAACAATATGCCCTGCGCCGACAACCCCACGACGACGATTACTGGCCACTTCATCTTCACCATCTCCTTCAGCGCCTTGTCCTGGACCACTTCCATGTAGGCTGCCCCCCGGCGGGTGAGTGAGAAGTAGTTCGACCAGCATAAACAGCTATTGTAGTACCCTACGAAAGCGGATACCATGAAGCCGACTTGTAGTATTGCGAGGATCAGGTCCTTCACGATGACCAGGCGGAAGTGGTATTTCCCGGAGAAGAAGTTGCTGGTAAGTTTTGTGAAGAGCGCGCTTAGGAGCCAGGTTATGCAGAAGGTGATTTGCGTTACTGAACGGCAGCCCAGGCCATCGGGAGGGTGCATCCAACTTAGAAGGACGGCGGTGAAGGTTGCGGTGATGACGGGAATGCAGGATAAGAGTAGGAGGAGCCAATTCGGTCGGTTCCAGGAGTGTGTTCGCTTCGTTTCTAGTGAGCTTGGGGTGGGGAATTTCAGACTCGTGTTATGACGGAAACTGTAGCTCCCGAAGAAGCTGAATGATTCTTCCAACGTTGTAAAGTCCTTGAGTACGGGGCGGGGCGAGAACGGAAGCCTGACGATTGAGAGGTATGTAACGTCGGCTGGGTCTGCAATCTTCCAGTCGTCTTGCAGTTCGTCTTGGATCTCTTTAATCACCCGTCTCCCGGCTCGTGTGCTGGCGAATCCACCAACGCTTGCACTTATCACGACTGCTGGAATAAGCCACGAATACAGCAGAGCAAATGCTATCGTATGGGCTGTGCGATTGGATGCTCCGGAATCGAGCGTTTTCAGAAAGGCGGCTATGACGCCTACTATATATCCACCTATTGCTAGCCAGGTTCTGAGGGAATCGTTCACTCGGGAATCTGACAGTCTATGAGCAGCCTCCCTGCAAGCGGCAATAAAGTTTGTCCTCCTCTCGCCCCCTAGTCGGTCAAATAACCCCCTCATTTGAGGGTACACTCCAATAGCGCCGTAGTTCCATTCATCGAAGAGCACATTGACCGTACCAATATCTCGAAGTGATCTCCTCCGCTGGCTTTCGTTCTCGTAGAGTTCACCATCCCTAATGGGCGGCGGGGAATCGACCCAGTGCGCGTGTATCCTTCGCGAAACCTCAAGTTTGACTAGCAAACTATACACCGTGTGTATGGGGTCCCCGAACAGGTGGGTTGCGATGCAGAAGCTATTGAGAGGTCCTAAGGGTGGAAATTGAAAATTGCCGACCACCATAAAAACGGGTACTAGCCATAATGCTACCCTCTTTATGATGTCTAAGTGAGGATACTTGGTATATCCCGCGCCGCATAATCTAGGGCATTGGCTAAGATACATCCGAAAACGCTTGTCAGGAATGCATCTCCCGGAAGCGTCCCTATCGCAATACCGGGGGAAATCACCAAACGGAATCCCATTTATTGTTGCGTTACAAAGACTATCGCCATAGGAGTGTGCGAAGGTCACGAAGCACAAGAGGGCGATGGATAAATAGAGGAAGGGATGGTATCGGAGGGACATCTTGAAATAAGACTGAGCGTAACGACCCGGAAACTGGTTTCTGCTATTATTCGTCAGCGAAACCAAGTTCTCAGCTGGATGTGTTAGGAGATACTCACTCACTAGAAGCTATACGTGGAGTAGCCCCTCTATCTTGGTGATATTAGACAATTTTTTTTGTTTCCGTTCACCAGGGATATTAGGCAAGATCAGTGAGCATTTATATTCTCATAATGGCTCCACCACAATCCCTACGATACGGTTTTTGTGCCACTGCTGTGTAGTGCTATCGTTACGGTGGGAGTGGCAGTGGAGTACTGTGTGCGCACCCCAATGTTCGACATAAGGAATATAATCTCGGTCCTGAAAGAGGGCTGTTCCCGCTGTTCCCGGCTACCCAATAACTAGCTATGCAGGATGTCAGACTATCAACTAACTAAACCCACCAAGTGCTCAGGAGACGTCAAAAGAAGGTATTGTACCACCATTAATGCTTGAACATGCATGTTACCCCCCATGCCCGGAAATTCCGGTATCTAAGCGATAGGGATACGCGCTAGTCACACAATCACAACCTCCCGTTCGCCTTAAAACTGAATGTAATACCGGTCGCCTTGAGCAATTGGGTTCGCAAACCTTTTCAGCTCCATTGGGGAACTCTCACTGGCCCCCCTAGTCGAGCGTTAGAGCTAAGCCCGGGCGGGGCTGTGCATTTGCACAACCTGCACAAGACTCTAGGCAGCAAGCTTGATATGAGAAGACACCCTCAACGCTCGTACGGAGCCGATGTTGGTTTCTTTGTGCTTGGTATATGATAGATCGTTTCAAGAGAATTTAAAATCCAACGGTGTGTTGTGCGCGGGGGGGGGGGGGTTCTCTGACTTAAAATAGTGGTGCTGGCAGTTCACTATTATATTTCTCCGCCTCTGTCGCAAAACTGAAGTTGGGGTATTAGCCCGTCAGCAGACCCCTGCCCGCTTGCGAAGACAAACTACGGTACGGTACCCAAGTTGAGTTCGTGCCTGAGCCAAAGACGATGTGGTACTCGTACATGTATCTGGAATAAGGTATCTGAAAAAGGGACAGGGTTTTTTTTATTGGTTGGGTGGTTGTGTGACAATAGCTGTATCTTCAGATACTTGTACGAGTACTTATGACCGGATACTTGTATTCAGTTTCAGTACGTGTAACGTGTAACGTGTAACGTGGTGTAGTTTGTATTGCCCACCAACGATTCCTGGAGGCGGTATGGCCGTAGATTGGTTGGGTCAATGAGAAGTTTTCGGGGATTTAGCGCAGATACTTGTTACAAATACAGGTATCAGAATATTCGACCTAGAATGTTGTATGGGCGTACTAATGCTCATAGGCGACTTGCCATACACCCGGTTAGTTCCGGCGTTTGGGTAAGGTGCTTGTTGCTCACAAGTATAGCAAGTGGAGCCCAAATCGGCTCGTCAGTGGGCATAAGAAGGCCAGATCGAACCCACTGGTAAGGCAAAACAGTCTCAACGATAGCCCTTGCAGCCAGCAACGGTGGCCTGCCCTTTGTGTCCCTCTTGCGACATACTACTTGCCGCCTCAGCGTTTTCGGTAGCCCAGCGAATCGGCCTAGTTGGTCAAATCGTTCAAAGACGGTAACAGCCGCTGTGTAACACATGGCGCCCTAAAACACTGGTAGAAGCACTGTAGAATGAACCTAAGACATCCAGAACCGACGGTCGATGATGTCTCTTCCATAAAACTAATCTATTGCAACCTTATCCAAGTTGGAATCTTGGGTTCCGATTCAAATACGGTAGCAACAGGCAAGAGGTACCTAAAAACCTCTCAGGGGTCGTGAATATGTGTGGGAAGTCATATATATACTCACGGATTCCTCCCATACCGGTATATTTTGAGAATCTCCATGAATATCATAGAGATGCTTGAATACCAGTGTTTTAAAGTATGGCACACCAGGCGTGGGGACCCGCCCAGCATGAATCCCCTTCTGGTTCACAGCCTGCCAATTGTCTTGGTGCAGAATGATATCACAAGAACACGCCCGGGGATCGTGGAGCTGAATACCCCACAGAGAGCTTATCACTCCATACGTTGCCCAGCTAACAGACGGCCGTAACAAGAATAATCGAGTCAAGTGCTATTATTTGGTCGGAGCTACCTCCGTTGGCCGGGCTTTGTACTTTTTTGTTTCCTCGTCTCTCAGAGGGAGAGAATAGCACTGCTTTTCCTTTTTCCACTCCTACCTCTCTCGGTAGGGAATTCCCGGCTGCGTGGATCTTGGCTCGATCATTCCGATTTCTGCGTAGTTAAACTCCGAGAACCAATTACTCATAAGCCATACTTATGGGTTCCACAAAAGTAGCCTTCTTTTGAAGCACCTCTCGCTTAAGGCACGAAATCCTCCTATCAGCGGGTTTTAGTTTCAAACCTGTGGTACTGTACAGTACTAGCGGCTACCAATAGATACCCTTACACGTGGGGGCGGAACCCAATCCCGATCCATGCTGGAAGTGGACAAAAGTCCATTGCTTGTTCAATAAATTTTATCATCCTGCTTGAGTGTCAGTACCGTGATCAAATAAAGAACGCGTAATTTCAACACGGCCTCTCCGGCCATGTGAATCCCCCGAAATCACTGCGGGGTAGGCGCTTGGGCTTGTCAGTGGACCTCTAACTTCAGCCTCGCTCATGTCCGATTCTGTGCCAGTTCAAGACTGTTCACTGTGAGGCCAAGTCCTGATCCACTTAGGCCGGAACCACCCGACATTATCACGGTAATTAAATACTGAAAAACTAGAAACCCCCGACTCGCCGGTACTTACCATTGACTAAAGGGACGGTACCTAAACAAGCAAATTTCCTCCCACCCAATCACACAATGTCACTCGGTACCAGATAAAATCGGACTAATGCATGGAACCAACTCCTGAAAAAGAAAAGTCTCACCAAGAACTTACGAGATAAGATAAGGTTCGTTACTTATTCCATTGCGAAGGATATTCGAACAATAAGAGCCGCTTTCCTGAGCCCCTGGATGCTCGCTTCAGCCCTGCCAGATCACAAAACTAGCACCTGAGGGTTTACCCACGATATGATCCATTCCCCGGGGCGGCCGCATCGTTGGACTCATGATTGCTCTTTTGCTCCTGATCGTAGATATGGCTCGCTGCAAGTCCGACAGCGAGGCGGAATGGAGGTTCCCCTGCAGATAATGGAATCCTGTTTTCCTGAAATCGACTTCTGCGAGCTCCCAAAGGCCCTGTGGGGCGCCATACCAATCCCCGCCCAAGTGCATAACTACAACATTGGGGTCCTCAGTTTCCCCTAAAACCGCCTCGGTGGAAGCTCCCGCAGGTATGATAGATGATATGATCGGTGTGGCGCATTTCGAGGTTTGTTTGCTCAGTCAAGGTTATGGTCGCCCTAATTTTATCAGCAGACACTATTCCAGAAACCGGAAACGTTATTGGAGATGTAGTCATGGGAAAGTATTGTTGCGCCCGGGCCGGGGGTAACGGCGATCGGGGGAACCATTGCGCCAATCAAGGATCAGGCACATGAGTCTGGATCACTGTACAGTATTGGTGGCCGGAGATATGGACTGGATGAGGAATGGTTCAGACATCTACGGAATCGGGACAATTATCATACCTCCCCAAGTGTTGTCCCGACTCCGGATTCGACTCGCCCTGTGTTTTTATTGTTCTCTTTTGCTTTTTTCTTCCTCAGTTTCTTCCTCAGTTACTTCTTTAAGTCAATCATTGGACGGATTGCAACAAGATAACTACATCTCACTCAAAAAGTTACAATAATTAGTTGTCGAGATCGGCGCGCAAACTTTAGGGTTTCTATGTTGCGTGGTTGGCAACTTTTACCAGCCGACCACTGGTCAGGGGAACAGATAGCGCACCGTAAAAACTCAGCTATCTTGGGTGGATCGCTGTGCTAAACCATAATGGGCTTAGAAGGGTAGGCTAACGGATAACGAATGCTGGTGGATGAGATCTGTTTAGCGAGCTCAGCCTCCCCGGGCTATACCCTGCCTGGAAAACACTATCCTTTTTCCAGGTGTTTTGTTTTGAAATGTCGGGTCACGATCCCCGATAGCTGAGTTTATACGGTAGTAAGGTAGTCAGAGGAGGCCGTCTTGGTTTAAATACTGATGATAGAGAAGCGTGGGCCGATACAACTTGGCAGAGTGAAGGGTTTCAAGCAAATACTGCCCTTAAGTGAGCACTCCTTTGATCCCACCATCCGCAATCATACTCTCTTCATGGCGCTATGACCACGGCGGGGCCCGACCGCTAACCAATAGGGTTAAAGTTACACAAGGTTCGTTGCACTCAACTTGGCCCTAAAGTGAAAGAGACCTCCAATGAGTAAAGCAATGCCATGATACTAGTATCATACTAGGGGGTGTCGGGGTACGAGTAGTTCCGCGAACGGCAGTGTTTATTTAGCCAATAGTAAAGCAGAAAACGTTCGAGGAATTTTACCAGCTTTCAATCACACCCCGTTCAGTGCGTGCACTATTCCAACCAGCCCTTACTGTTCGCTGGTATCCGAGTATTAGGATCGGAGCTTCGTTACGCTGCATAAAATTCTAAAGAATTAAGTCTAGGTTTTTACCGATATACTCCTCGTGTCGAGAGTAGAACTATGTGTCTGCTCCACAGCCTTTTGCCCCTCTCGCATTTCACATGATTTAAGGGCCGACTATGTTACCTGCTCGCGATATACTCGAGTAACATCAATATAGAGAACACTTTTAATAAAGTTAAGGGAAACACTTCCAAACATATATACCCGCATTCCGACTAAGAGACAAATCCTTCTCGGTACCCCAGCATTCCCCATGGCAGTGTCCTTCTAGCATTGTTAATAGTGCATAAAGGTGGAGGATCGATTAGGCAGCGGTAGACTGTTGGAAAGGAGGATATGCTTGGAACTTGGGGGCGGAAAGATGAGGGGGTATGGTAAACAACTTTGTTCTTTTCATCCGTCCATGCTTCGTCATTCTCCTCTAAACTAACGGTGAACTGGTAAATAAATAAGCATAATCAACACATCCTGATCCTTCCATGCATCACGACACCTATCTCTGTATCCCCATTCCCCCGGGCACTCCCGTGATAGCAATGAAAAGACATGCCTGGGGAATCTCCTCTATTAATCTCTAAAGCTCCGAAACAATCTGGTCCACACCTAGATTATCCGTTAGACCCCCGGAACTTCCACAGTCAACTTCTAACTACCAACGTCCATCTAGGCCCTCGACATAAAAGATGGTTGACGAACGGATCAAAGGAAAGGAAAAAGGGCTCCCTTTTCGACATAACAAGGCTATACTCAAGCCATCCAATGGGTTGACCCGGGTTGAAAAAGGACAGACCCAACCCAACCCAAGCCCGAGCAATGTTCGACCCGACCCAGCCCAACCCAACGAAGCATGACCCGGGTTGACCCAACGAACCCATTGGGTTCATGACCAAAGAATAATCAAATATAGACTAAAATTATAATATTCCGGTGCGTTATGAGACCGGAATTCCTGTGATAATATAGGATGAATAAGAAATTAAGACAGAAAAGAGAATGAAGAATTTGTAAAAAGGAATTTGATATTGTTCGGTAAATTGTGAAGTGGTGCTTTCCCCATACTGCGATTCAGGGGAGTACTTGGAGGGATGCTGTGGACGGTACTTCATGTTGATATTGAACTTTGCTGATACTGCAAAGCGGGTGGCGGTCGCAGACACTTCCTAATGGCTAGGCAGACTATCCGCATTGGTAACCTTTCAGCCGCCACCATTCTGCTATCCGGGAAGCACATTTCAGAATTTGGTGCGCTTTGATAATAGTTTCCACGGTAATGGGAATTCTGCGGCTACAAAACAAAGCTAGTGAGCCATCATGGGTTCGTTGGGGAACCCGGGTTCGGCCCAATTCAACCCAACCCAACCCAAAGAAGCTAAATCCCGCACCCGACCCAACGAACCCAACCCAACCCAACGAACGGCCCGGGTTAACCCACCCAAGGCCTGACCCATTGGAGGGGTTGGCTATACTGTAATTACTCACTAATAATTCAGCGTTAGTATCGCAATTTTGAGTAACTTGGGCGGCTGCTAAGTATGGCGGGACGTTAGCTAGGCAATCAGTGCTTACAGCCACAGTCTATTTCACTGGGAACCCTTAACGGAATTGAACTCTGCGAACCTGCGAAATGTAGCAAGGTTTCTTCTGCGCACTTTCTTGCTCTCTTGGTGAGGCTGACGGTCAGCCATGCCCCGCTCTTCCAGTGAGTGTCAGATTTGCGCCAAGCGTTTTTGGGTGGTGCAGCTTCTTCCGCCATCTCAGGGTTTAGTAAAAAAAAAAGAGCAGGGTTTTATACCAGGTCGTATCGTACCGAATAGGCAGAAGATAAGGGATATCAAGACTGTAGAGTCGTCGATGAAAAAGGGCACAGCCTAGTCAATTCTAATGAAGCAAATAAAGGATCACGATATCTTGCTTGCTTCTTTTCTTCTCCCATGCTCCTCATTCTCTCATCCCCGGTGGGAAAACCTCAGCTCTAGATAGGTCCTAAAGACCGAGAATCCTCCGCCATTTTTCTAGTATGGTATGACACCTCAATAATCTACAACATGCGGCACAATTGCGTATATACCGTCACAAGCAGTATTGAGTCCCAAATATTGATAGCAAACCTCCGTACCCGGCAATGCGATCCTACCTCCGAAGCAGCAGTTTTCTGAGTAACTTGATCTCTTGACAACTACAAAGCTTACACTTCCAAGGCCGACAATGTCTTGAAAAATGTAACTGGTGAGGGATTTAAGGGTAGAGGTAGAATAAAGAGTTAGAATGAGCAGCGGGTGGAAATATTACACAAAATGGTGATCACCACAATTGCTAATAGCGCTTAGCATGTCACATGTATTTATTATCTGACCTTATCATATTATCATACCGGGAGTTTCGACAATTGACACAAGGCTAGAAACCATTTCTGGGGCGGTGCAGAAACCTTGTCAAAATACTGCCGCCATTGCTGCCATCGCTCTTCCGATACGGTTTTTAGGCCCATTGTCCGGTGCACCCATATTCTGATCGCCCTCCCCGTGGGGAGTTTCGCCCAAGGCTGCAGTTTTTATCACTGTTTCCCACTTCCACTCTCCTTTTTTTTCTCTGTTTGTCTTATCCGCCCCTTTACGATGTCCTCTTTTTTCATAATAATTATTTTTTTTTTAAAGAAACTAGTTTTTTTCCAAGTCTTCCACTTTTCCCACCTCATAATATTCCCCTCGATCTTCCTCATACTTTACGCTTTTCCTCATGTTTTTATGGCTCCTCTTCGAATATTTACCCTTGAATATGACCATTGCTCCTACTCACCTTCATGCAGTCTCGGTGAATGGTGTTGTCCCAGAAGCCTTTGGCTTACCTTGTCTGTTATTTCGCTAACCTAATCTTCTGGGTGTGTCGTGGTTTGGTGAAGTGGTTCCCTTAGCATATCCGATGGCAGATTTAGCGGGTTTTTACGGTACCCCGCTGCCCATACCGCAAGGACTGGAATAATTGAGAATCTCGTTAGGGCATTGAAGTTGCCTCTCGTAGCAAGGTCTGTTATATTTCCCTTTTTATATATCTCAACTAGGGGTTGTACTTTCTCCCCTTATTCCAAGGGGAAAATGGACGTTCTAGCGCCATTCTTAATTATTCCAGTTCTTGCGGGATTACGAACCTCACGGTAGCACTTTCCTATGTGGCTACGGGATAGCCGGGATTGGGCTAGATTACCCTGCTGTGATAACGATTAAGGCCGTACCCGAGTATGCAGGTCCGGTGGCGCCTTGCTTCAGATACCGAAGAAATCTTACTGAATACGGGTCCCAAACCCCCCCCCCAAAACCTGGACCTGACCTGTCGCCCCGGATCACCCGCGCCCCCAGTCAGAGTCTCTGGATCCCAGCCACCCGGGATAGCGGGGTGCGACTGTACGGCTGCTTGTGCGTCCCCTTCCACTGCCGACACGCTCTGCAAACACCTAGAATCCCTAGCAAGCTCTACTAACACCGGTATCGTCCAGTCTAACGATTTCCCAAACAGCACCCTCAACCATTACTCTACTTCCAGGCAGGAACTCGTATCCGCAGTTGTGGCTCCTGGCCTATGACCGTACCATTCAAGTGCTGAAGTTAGATGCTTAAAACTACTAGTCTGGGAAGGCTCTTGCCTATTGATAGGAACAGGGGGGGGACCAACCATTCTGTAACCCGAAGAACTCTCGCTACTGCCGGGGGTGGAATCAAGACTCGCTGACAAGTTCCCTTGCTTACATAATGAGTACGGAATGTTGGGGCTTGGCTAATGTACTGTAACCACGAAAACGTTACCGTGAAAACTCGATAGAACCCTGCAGTCTTCGGATTTAGACAAAACCCCGAGAGGGATCAGCGTCTCCCTGATGTTATGGTATAACAAGAGATCGGCACACTGGTTTGTTGGATTTCGTTAACTACAATAGTACGAGTATTCTCAATTTTGTTGACCTGGAACGAAGCCTAATGGCGGGGGGGCATGAATAGTGGGTTTCGAGAGATCCTATTGTGCGGGTAGATGGGTATTTCGAAATCTTGCTATCTCCACCAGTATCATACTGGTATTGCTCCGATCGGGAATCGGGGGGCTTGGAATTGGGTCTTCCCACTGCTTCGATAAAGCCACACCCTAAGGCGCCCCAGCCACTCGTGCAGGATATCACAGGTAAGTGCATTTCTCGCTACCAGTAAACATCAATTCCCGGCTTTAATTGGTTGAAACAATTTAATTCCCTGCTGTGCTTGATAGACTGCTTACGCTCCTCGAATTTAAACCGCCCTAGCAAGTCTCCAGGGTACCGTAGTAGGCTACCGTATTGGTTGTTACACACCAGTCCTTTTTCTGATTGGTACCACCAAGTCGCAAGGAGTTAGGCGCAATGTTACTGTACCAATACCAGCAGGATTGCTGCAGGTACGATACGAGGTATGACAAGCATGAACATAAGGGGAATACGACGTTGGATCGCTAGCGCAAGAGGCTCCGCTCATCGGTATCCTTCCTAAGAACTAGGAACTGTTGCCGTTTCCATGAGTTCGTGATGCGAAACCTATTACCGCAGTACCAGTAGATGCTCACTCATGTCACGCAGGTATTGATCGAGACCCGTTCTCGTATTCGGGACCCAAAAACGTATTGTTTCTCCACGATTATGCTTGCACGGGTCGGTCCCCAACTTGGCGAGCATTGGGGTATTTATTGGACCTTAGTTCCCCCTTGGGATCCACCACCATTGGGATCTTCCATTGTCGAAACTCCTTTCATTATATCTTCATCTGGCTCTCCAACCATAGTCTCTCTTTGCCAGGATATATTCTCGCTCGTTCCCGCTATTAGAATATTGGAAAAATGCAGTTCAAATCCTTTAGTTATCTTTTCCTCCTCACTCCTCTTCCCTCCGCACTTGCACAGGGTTTCGGGACCTGTACGGCTACGAACCAGCTCGCTGGAGAATGTATAAAAACCTCTACCTGCAGTGATCAAGGCGGAGTTTCAGACCCAGCAAACCTCTGCCCTGGTGACGATACCATTCAGGTACTTTGACTTCCTGGAATGATGGCCAGAGACCTCTACCGCAATGTAACTAACACTTAACAGTGCTGTACTTACGGTACCTGCAAGAACGGCGCCGGTGTAGCGGGTACCTGTCAGCCAACCTCGACTTGCAAGGGTACACCAGACCCAGGCAACCACTGCCCCGGCCCGCAAAACATCCAATGTTGCACCGGGAATGGACCCAGCCCACCGAGTGATGGCGGCAATTTGCCTGGACTTGACGCCACGCAATCCCGCCACGCCCGTACCATCATTGCAGTGGCCCGGGAGTATGGCGTCGGCAATCGCGGCTGCCAAGTTTCCATCGTGACGGCGATGCAAGAATCCAGGATCAGGGTCTTGGCCAACCCCTCCGTCCCCGATTCAAACAAGTACCCCCATGACGGCACCGGCAGTGACCACGATTCTGTCGGGATCTTTCAGCAGCGGCCACAATTCTGGGGTACCGTGAATGATTGTATGGACCCCAAAACAAGCGCTGGCAAGTTCTTCACTGCATTGAAGAAAGTCAACGGCTGGGAGAGGATGGAGATTGGAAGGGCAGCGCAGAGCGTGCAGAGGTCCGCCTTCCCTGACGCCTACACCAAGCATACTCCGCTTGCGAAAAGTGTTTGCGAAGCCGGGGGTATTTGATCGTCATCTAGACTAGCGTTTTCTCCTCTCTTTAATTTCCTATTTTCGAAGAGCGAGCTCCGGAGCCAATATGTCAGGATATTTTCTAGTCTATGAATAGAGTTATTGCAACATGACCTAAATCCTAGTGATACCTGCCGTGATTTGCCTCGAGGGTTTATGTTATTGTTATCACACGTATTTAAACAGTCCTTGGGTCTATTGAATACATTTCCAGAGCTCGATTCCGTAGAAGAGTCACGAGGGCCGGGAATAAAATAATGGGATAGTGCCTTGTGCTTAAGACGTATGGCACAGTAAAGGTACAGTACACCGGGCGCCACGCAACACGTACTACTCAGCCCCACGGGGATAAATGGCTTTACTCTCAAAAGAATGGTTTGGAGATCCTGTATTTAGCTCATTGGAATATGCTGGAAGTAGTAAGTCGTTTTAAGGTTTTTTCCAATGGCAATGGAGTACTCGAGCACTCGGCGGTGCTACATGAAATATCCCTTGACTAGAAATCTGTCAAACCTCCCGCACCTGTACCACCAATTTTGACCAAATGACCAACATCAACACTCCCATTTAGTTCGACTTTTTTCTTCTCCCCCGCCTGGCCTTTGTGCAGTGCCTCCGAGCAGCTGTCCCGTCCCGTCCCTTCCCTAACCTAGCCGTATCGCACCATACCTGTATCATACTTCTTCTATCGCATCGCGTCCGTCAGCCAGCACGAAAGCCCCAGATTCTGTCCCTCTCGTCCGATATTACTCAGCGTTTTGCTGCCCTTCTGTCTTGTACTGCCGAGAGCGCACTCCCAAGTAGCGATCTTGGGCTCACGGCAGAATCCTCACGTCGAGTGCGCAGAGCACAAAGTCAACAACATGCGCATGATTTGGAATAAACGGCTTCGGTGCATAGGATATCGCCTTTTGCAGAGCATTTCACGTACGAGCACTATTCTACCTGCGCTCAAATTTGTCCACAGTGCAGTATATACCAAGGTCACGGCAACACTACACATCACAAGGCTATAACCTGCATAAGCATAGCCACTGCCAGCCGAATCCTACGATACCTCCCCGAGTATGATATCTCATATTTTCTGCGCTAGGGTCATTTTTCAAAAAGTAATCCCTAGTAAGTTATGCGGTGCCGGGCATCTGAAATCGACCTCCACCCACGACCCAATTCCAACAATGAATGGGGGGGCCCCGACAGCAACAAAGGTCCTGGGAGAAACACTTTGTGTGGAACTGCTCGGAATTGGATCCTCCCTAATTCTGTGAAGTCAACTTTCCGATAAAGTGAATATTGGTTGAGAAGGGTAAGAGAAGTGTTTCTTTGAAGACCCATACAAATTTATGCCGGGATGCAAACTAGGTAAAGCCAAGTCAAGGAAAGTGTATAGAGGGTCGGTACTGTACTCGACGTCCAGCAATAAGGTCCCCAGAAGCCTTGGCATTTATGAATACCTGTCTTGGCGACAAGGTGTCAGGAAACTTGATGAATTGGCGGGCATGATGCAAGCAGCACGAGAAAAAACAAGCCTCGAAGGTCAGCCACTCGCTATAGCCTTGTATTACCACGCCCAAGATGCCCTTGCCCCCAAGCACAATAACCTCCGGGAAAAATTCAAGTTCTATGTTTTTGTTTTCCAATAAGAACAATGTTGATTGGGATAGTAAAAGATTTTGGATCACCCATGTACCATATGGTTTTAGAGGTTATTTCACCTATAGTCGCTTTGGTAGACTACTCGTATGCATTGTGTAAGCGAGAGGATTTATCCATGGGTGTTGACGCCAAAGTGCCGAGCCCAAAGCCCAAGCTTAGACCATTGCTACGGTAACCGGACAGGTGCGGGTAGATGAACGCCAGAATTAAGCCTTGCGCTTGGCCACCGTCTCATCAGATAAATGACATCTTGCCCCGTCGTTGTCATTGCCATGTGAGGGACAGCACAACGCAAAGAACTCTTGAAATTCTCATCACAATATAGAGAAAAAATGAACCCGGAACCGGTGCATAACCGACGACTTTCAGTGGAAGACGCAGAGGATGATGAGGTACTGCCTTCTTATGAGGATGTTATTCGAGGAGGATCCTCTGCTACTATCGTCGCCGCCCTCCCCGCGGGTCTGAGATATCGGACCCCTTCACCCCGACCAGGCTCCCGTTCGCAGCAGCGCATCTCACCGGATCCTTCCACAGCGCCCTCGTCTGCGAGCCCGCACCAATATAGCTCTCTGCTAGGCCCCTCTTTCGCCCCCACAATTGTTTCATCTCCTTCTCTCGCCACAGTCACACCTCCGCCTTCGCGCCCCATCGGGAATGGAAATTCCCCACAAGAACTACGAGCCCCCCGCTCCCCCCAACCAAAATACTCCTCCCTCCTCCCACCGGCCTCTGGCCCCACCGGCCCACCTCCGAACTACAATGTCACAACATCAAGTTTACCCGAGCCACCACGAAGCCGTGAGGGCAAAGAGCGGGATAAGGCGCCCCGAACCCAGCGGTGGATGTTCGGAAAAAAGGCCTCGCAAGCATATCATGAGGGACATCTCGAGAAGAAATATGCCCCCT
Source organism: Tuber indicum (assembly GCA_006112555.1). Lineage (NCBI taxonomy): Eukaryota > Fungi > Ascomycota > Pezizomycetes > Pezizales > Tuberaceae > Tuber > Tuber indicum. The sequence continues at coordinate 181,191 of VBSK01000423.1, read as the reverse complement.
CGAAGTACGAAGGTGTGCCGTTGGAGTATGTTGTGGATAGATTTGGGAATCGGAAACGGGAGCTGAAGTTTGAGATGGACATAGGGGTGTCTATTACTAGGCTTGTCAGGGTGGGCGTTAAGTCGAGTCGATTTGGAGGTTAAGGTTGTTTGGGCGGTCATTGAGGACGGATTTTCCTTTTAACACTTTACCATGATTTTGCACGAGCTATACTTGTATTAGGCGACGGAGGGATGGCGGGGGAGAAACATCTGGGATGTCCAAGCGGTAAGCGAAGGTGACGATGATCATCTCACGAAACCTCATCCGATGGCGGTTTCCCTTTAATTACACCCGCCCTAGCTTAATTTAAGTTAAGCATAATTCTACTTGTAGACTAACTTTAGCCATCATACAAATCCACCGTCTTGATCTTCACGAGCACGGACACCCATCCAAAGCCAAACGATTGACCGACGTGCCACAATTGGGATGGGTATAATTTATGCACCGAAATACCCCCAGGTGATTTTTTCTGGAGAGCTCGTGGATCGGTTTCGATTGACTCACCTGCTTACTTGCCTATCGCTTGGGATAGTATTCTCTCTATCAAGTAAAGTAATAATTAGACACAGAATGTGAACTGCGCTAGTAAATCTACCATGTCCTTCTTATAGTCCACGAAATGCAAGCGCCGCAGCACCGTAATCATAGCAGTCAGAGTTCAGGACTTTCCTAATCGTGTCATACAGTGCTGCAGAACCGCAGGGATACGGTACGGTAGCACCCGTAGTCGATCACTTCCTGTTTCGTGAAAGCTTCCGTGACTACCTCGGCCCCCCATAACCTCGATTATCTTTAGGTCACTTCGACCCTCCCGCGTCTCCTCTTCCCTCTCGCCTTTACGCTTTCACAACAAAAAGTCATAAAATTCCAGAGCAATGGCCGGCCCAATTCGTCATCCAATCCCACTCGACTCGCTAACAGACTACATTCGCCAAAACGTCCCGGTTATCAGCCTCCCGCTCACCATCCAGCAATTTGGCTACGGCCAGTCGAACCCAACATACCTCCTCACTTCCTCAAACACGGGAGCGAAATACGTCCTGCGCAAGAAACCCCCAGGGAAGCTACTTAGCGAGACAGCACACCAAGTAGAGCGTGAGTACAAGGTCCTCAAAGCCCTGTCCGAAGCAGCGCAAGATCTTCCAGTGCCGAAGGTGTACTGTCTATGTGAAGATGCGGATGTCGCCGGGAGCGCGTTTTATATCATGGAGTTTTTGGACGGACGGATATTTGAAGATCCGGCGTTGCCAAGGGTAACACCGGAGGAGAGGGCCGTTATGTGGAAGTCGGCTATCGTGACGCTGGCTCGGTTGCATAAAATACGGCCGGAGGAGCATGCAGCCTTGAAGAGCTTTGGGAAGCCGAGCGGTTTTTATGGGAGGCAGGTTCGGACGTTGTCCACTATTGAGGCGGCGCAGGCTTTGGTGAAGGATGTACAGACCGGGGTGGAGGTTGGGAAGATTGCAAATTTCGACGAGGCGGTGGGTTCTTTGCTCTCATCGGCCCCTGTTTTTGTGGGAATTAGGGCTGACTATAGTTGGAGAGATAGATGAAGTTTTTCTCTACTACACAACCGAAGGATCGATCAACCGTGGTTCACGGTGACTATAAGATTGATAACCTGGTGTTCCACAAGACTGAGCCGAGAGTCATTGGTATCTTGGATTGGGAGTTGTCTACTATTGGTCATCCTCTCAGTGATGTTTGTATGCTACAATTTTTAGCCATTGAGTTTGCACTTACTAACAGTTTCAAGCGAACCTATTATCACCATATCAGCTCGCCCTTGAAGCTGGCGCATCTGTGATGTTTGGCGAAACAAAAGGTCTCATTCCCGGTGCAACTCCCGGGCTTCCATCCTGCCAGCAGGTTATCGAGTGGTATGCCCAGGCGTCTGGGTGGAATATATTACCTAGTGAAATGTATTGGGGGGATGCGTTTGGCTTTTGCAGGGTATGTTTCTCATACTTTGCGTGAATCGGTGGTATACTGATGGAGCAGGTAGAACGCGGTGATTGTTCAAGGTATTGCGGCCAGAGCTGCTAGACGTCAGGCTAGCAGTGCAAAGGCGGGAACGTATTCTGAGCGAACGCCGAAGTTGGTGGCTCTCGCTTGGAAGTATGTTTCTATCGATTTATTACATCTACGGTCTTTGGGCAGCTAACGCTTTTGGCAGACATATCGAGATGAGTGAGAGAGAAAGGAGGAAGGAAGGAGGACGGGTTAAATTATAGAGGCCCGGACACGGGGGGTAATTGGTCTTTATGCTTTGCTTTAGATATATCAATGGGACATTTCGTTACGTCACTGAACGGCTGTGGTTTCGTTGTGAGATACGCACCCCGCCGGCGCGTGTATTCTCCCGTAGGTTTCAAGGTTCAACACCACCTTAAACAGTGCCCTTTACTTTACCGCTCCATTATCTTTCTCTGCCCTTCTGCTAATATTCTTATCCCGTATATCACTTAATCCAAAGGGCTATCTACCTCTCCTCCTGCTAGCCCTATATTTGCCAATATTTTTTTTGGTTGAGAATGGAACCTCCAAGTTGGACTCCAATCGAATGCGAACCAACAGTGCCTGGCGAAGCTGAGGAACCTACAGCCGGGGACGCTGCGGGCATTCGCCTTAGTGGTTGGGCGGCGCAATCCTCTTATGTACAACCTCCTCCTCCAATTCATCACCGGCCTATCCCGCGTCCTCGTATCGAGTTTCGTAGACCTATTGCACTCCCTCTACAGCCCCCTCCTGCCCCTCGACTGGGCTTAGTCGAGTCTGTCGGGCTCCCTTCAAGGTCCTCTCCAATCTGGGCTCATTGTCCTCAGATGGCGAGAAGAAAAAGTGGACAGCTCAGTCCACCTCCTAGATTTGGCAGGAGTTCTTGGCCTCAGCCTGCTAGGAAGAGATTTAACCGGTTGGTTCGGGATACTTCGCAATTTCCAACACCAGACACCGGCGATGCTCACCGGAGGCTCTATCCGTTGGCGGACAAAGCGCCTAGCGGAGCTCCAAGCGCCACCTCTGCAGGGCTGTTCGTGCCGAGGAATGAGGACAGTATCCTTCAAGTCCATAATCCCGACCTGGCATCCGTTGCATCTACCCCGGGGCCTACTACTCCCCCTGGCTTTCTGCCCCAGGAGCATGTTAGCCAAATGGCCGTTAGGGTAGAACTGGAGTTCGTGCTATTGAATGTTGGATCATTCCACAAGACAATGGAGCTCGTGGCATCAGAGTGTTGGCGCCATCAGTTGAGATACCGGGGTACGTGCCTTATGCAAGACGGGTACAGGATCTCGACGGATGAATCCGTCCGCGCGGAAACCGAGCAAGGGGTCGGCGTGCCCCTCGGGGTCTCCACCCCGATTCTTTACAGTACCGCCTGGAAATTGGTGATACCCGAAATGCTCAGTATACTGGGGCGTTGTGGAACGTTCGCATTCAATACTACAACAGCACTACACATCCACGTTGGCATGCAAGTGGGATACCAAGATCATGAAATCCGCCGTATTTGCAAGGGCATCATCATCTTCGAAAAAGAAATTGACAAACTTCACCACCGAACCCGTGTTCCAGCTCGGGATGACAGAAGGTCGTTTTATAAAACATGCCGCTACAACGACACCTTCAAATACATGACCGCGCAACAGGCACTCTCACACCTGGATTCTCAACCTTCTGCACCACAATTGGCCTTCTGTATGAACCCAGACACGTGCGGATCCTCCCACGAGAGGACTTACAAGTATAACTTTTGGAGCCTGTGGCTTTATCAAACTATCGAATTTAGACAGGCAAGGGCCACAGATGATCCGAAGGAAATCCTGGAATGGATTGCCATGGTGACAAAGTTTGTGCAAGCGTGCTTGAATACAAGGAGAGGGGAGTATGTAAGAATGGCAGGGCCTAGCGGTATCACGGGAGATGACCTTGTGCGGTTCGGGGTCCGACCTCCACCCATAGCTAGGCCGGGGGGCGCAGGAAAGGCTAGGGAGGGGGGGGCATAAGAACTTGGGGGATGATCGGGGATCTATTCCCAGACGGGTTTGGGTAGCCTTTATATCTGCTCTCTTTTGCTCTTTATGTAGGTTGTCAGTGTGAAGACTACTACATTTCTATCATAGGGCCTCGGGGCAAATGGCTACGGGGGAGCAATTGGAGAAGGGTTTGAAGGACAGGGAAGATGGGGTCCGAGGGAGAGTAAAAAGAGCGCTTGGGGCGTGAAGGATACTTGTAACATACTTTAAGTTAGGTGCTGGGCTAGTTTTTGTATGGTTCTGTACGGGTGGTCGTACTCCCGGCGATGTGCTATGCCGTGGTTAGTTTTTGTTTCGGTTATTGGTGGAGGTTGGTTACTTGGGCGAAGATATTGATGTAAACCGGGTAAGTTAGTGGGTAGTTGGGTAATTGTGTGTGGGCACTTTCTTCTTACACCTTCTTAGTATTAGAACAAACCATCAGGAAATATGGTCTTGCTTGCCGCTGTTGATCTGGCGCGGTTGAATCCCTTGAACTTTGATCGCAGGATATTTATTGTCTCCAGCACTCACAGCTTAAGGACTGCACTACTGGTAATCTGCCCTTATAATAATTCGCTTGATGGACGTTGCAGGTTCTGTCCGACAGGGGGGGGAGTCGGTAACATAGATTGGCCGCTTCGGGGGGGGAATGCGTCAAGTGTGAGACTCTCGGTATCGCGGGTACTTTCGGGGTTTCGGCTCTTGGAACCGTTGATTTGGCCCGAAGGGGAGCTTTTCTAGTCCCGGTGCGCTTTCTGGCGATGGTGAGTTACCTCTTTTACCGGGTTGAATGTCGGGAGTACGGTACCGGATGGCTTGGGCTGGATGCTGTGAACTTAAGGAGGGGGGTTCAAGGCGGTTCAATTCTATTTCCGTGGTACGCGGTATCCTGTTTTTTTGTCAAGTGCTTGTACCAGCATATATTAGTCCGTCATATTATATAAGTCACTGGCAGTGCAAATCAATTTTGGGGCGAGTGGGGGGTGTTTGGGGGGTAAGGATGGGCACGTCGTACTCGAAGGTGCCATTTTAGGGGATCTTACGGAATGGGGTATATCCTACCCCTCTTGTTTCAAGGAAGAAATTCTTCTGGCTTCATGTTCGTGTTATCGGTGGTGTTTGATATCTTGGGTTTTTTTTTCTTTTCTTTTCCTAGCTTCAACGTGAAGTCGATTACTACCGTCTTAAGTAAAGACCCGTGTCATGCGCTGAGGAGAACCTAGCATAAGAATTATGATAGCTTTTACGAGGCTGGTAGGGGACACTCATTGAGGGATGTCCATTTTAGTACTTTGGATTTAGCCTGATACCTTCCAATCCGCGTCCCCTCCCTTTATGTCCCTTGGGGTGTTGTATTACGGAACCCCGGCTGTTGCGGTTCTGTATTTGCTACTGCCATTCGTCGGCTCCATATTGGAGACCATCCGAAATACCCGTGGACTGGTGTGCCGCACCACACTCCACCTAATACCCCACAAACTCACGTGAAGCGGCAAGTCCCTCTAAACCTGGGGACTGTGCACAGCGCCACATTAGTAGAAAAGCAACAACCCCACAAGTTTCCAGTATTTGCACCAAAGCACGATACAGTACAGTATTGATCAGGTGCCCATGTTTCCTGTCGACCACATTATGCCCCAAGCTAAAGAAGGGCACAAATACCAGGCACAGTCCTATGGATCTTACAATACTGAGCGATGATTCTTTCCCGAAGAAGGGGCAAGAGGAAGATCCAGAAATGTCTTTCGGAGAAGCTGGCCAATCCAGTAGAGAGGTGTGTGGAAATGTCTCTAACAGTTTAGAGATTTCTCAAGCCCTTCTCCCTCATCATCTATGATGATATCGCCTACCAATTGAAGAATCGACTGCAGAAAACAGTGGTAACGTGACTATCAGCACGAATAGATTAACAACAGAATCATCAGTCGCTGGTTATATGATACTTCAATTAACCGCACTGTGGTTGAACCACTAGCCCGTGCCCTCTTCAGCTCGTGCTAATGGAGAGGGGAGCAGGGAAGATTGCCAATAGCAAAAACAGATACGTCATAGCCGATATTACGCAGAGATATGCTCTGATAAATTTAGATGCCAGTAGGAAAAGGCGCGGACTATCCCGAAGAAGTATCTCGATATGGGAGGCACTCTACCGTATCTCACTTCACCTCTAAAATCAGGTTTCCAAATTGCAGAAAAATATTAAAAAAGCCCAATATATCATAGTTTTAGCGGCACACCGCTCAATGGACCCCAACGCCACCTGGTCTTTGGGATTGAGCAGGAATGCTTTCCGATAATACCGCGGTGGATGGGCCAGTTGGACTAAAGGGTGTTTGGACCAGAAATTCGGGCCAACCCATGACCATTGGTAGGCACCTCTCCACCCCACCAGAAAATCTTGTTCAGTCGCTCCCTTAATGCTACCCACGATACATAATATTATACACCCGAATTCCGTGTTAGTCTCTTCCCCAAGTGGTTGCCGGATATAGTAGAAATGCAGAGAGCCATGCTCGGTCGAATCTGGGGGGACGCGTTCTATGCTGCGGCGCGGGCGCTCGCGCGCGGGCTAGGTCGTGGTGCAATCGGCATCGGATTTTGCTGCACAAGTATGGGGAGGACTTTCTACTAAGGTTTAAAATATCATCCCTTGGCTAAATTTCGTCTCCTGCACCAGCACAAGGTGCGTCTTAAGGATACAAGTAGTCGCACTGTGCCCGAGCAAGTCTCGCAGCCTCCCGCCAAAGATGGAAACAAAGGAACAAGTGTGGGCTCGAGATTCTGCTTCCTTGTTGCCCTTCTGCCTAAGCACTCCTAGAAGCTACTTTTCCTTTTACTTTAGTATTATTTCTCGGTGGAAAACAGCGCTCGCTGGGTATTTCAAAGATCTGGTTTGCCAACCAAGGTGGCAATCATCAGGGCTGACTTGGCGATGCATTATCCCCAAAACATCGGCGTTGTCTGCCTGCGGGAAGTTTGTGTTCCATGCAAGGATGGTAAAGTAGGGTTCGCGGTAAACATGCCCGCATTGGAAACACTTTCCCATTTTTACATTGCATACTGCACTCGTACAGTATGGTTTCAACACCACAAAAGCCCCTTTGGGCAGAAGCAGGCACAGCAAACCTGTTTGCACCCGCTCTGCTCTCGTGACCCATCAGGGCATCCTCATGGCATATGGATATATTTCCTACCACGGCAGTGTTGCTCCCCGGACCCAATGCCGATCATCTACAGTAAAAACCTTGTGCTAGCTGAGTTCATGGTAGAGACAAGGCATCTGAGTCCGGTTAACCCCACTTTCGGCCCGCCGTGCGTTGGTGAACCGAGCTCCATCTGCACGACATGCGGGCCACTTGATTCCGCAGATCCCCCAACAGCTTCTAAAGGATAAGTGGTCGGGGACGTTAAGATCAGGTCTCCGCGGGCATTGCCACCCTTTGTGGAATTTACTTGGATAGTATGGTTTATCCGCTGCTTATATTAACTTGGCTTGAATTAATTCCATCCTTCACCAAAGTGTTCAGTGAGAACCTTGTTGGGTGGAGCTCTAGTCTATCATCCACGTGGGCGCTTCCACAGCGCCCAAGATAGGCCAATAACTATCATACAGGTAAGGGAACAATTACACCCTCGCCCATTAAAGTCCACATTTTAGCGAGCCTAACCCCTAGGTTAGACGAACCCAAAAGATGCAAGAAACATACTCGAGTAATAAACGAAAAATAAACCTCCGGGATAAGCGTGCTTCACCAGGAGCCAATCCCTGATCAATGAATGCTGTTGCGCAACACCGGCCACGGCACGAGATCAACACCCTTGCATCCTATCCCCCACCCTAGCCCCCCGCATTCACAAGAGCAGGGTGATATACCGCACTGCCCTACCCGTGATACAAGGGCATCGCCACGAGGGAGCGCCATCGCGGGGAGATCTTTAGAAACTCACACTCTAGGCAGTGCGACGAGTGATCTTTTCAATCATTACGTCGTACCTGCCGCTTGAGACCAGGGACAGCGGATAATTGCGCTTTCAACTACCAATATGGTCATATTCCGAAATATCCTGCAGCTATCCCCATCACTCTCAGCTATCCTCTCGAGCCGAAGCTGCAAAGATATCCTATTTAGAATTGGTGAACGCGGTTTTTTTGAGCTGTGATCAGAAGTGGAGGAAGCAGCCTTGGAGCTGCTTGTGTGTACAGCTTGTAGGTCATCACATACCATCTGCGGTTTTACCTGAGGGGATGGCAGTGGTGGGGGCAATTGAGGGCCGTAAATGGCGAGAGATACGTGAAAAGGTGTCTTGTCCGATGCGACAAAGTAAGGGATCGTCTAAGAAAGACTCGATCAGGCGGAACCTGCCTTGTCGCAGCTCTGGGGAGGTGACCGCGAGAACAAACATCTTCACGACACCTCCCGGAACCCGCTCACAATGCCTCCCAGAATTTCCGCTTGGAGTTTAGTACCCCGCCCCCCCCTAGAAGGTGGATGTCAGTGATCTCTGAGAGCGAGCCATCTCTGCGAATATAAAAGGCTTCATTTTCCATGGTCAGAAACACCCCCTCATAACCAACTATCGATTGAACGAAAGTGCGCCACTACGCCTGCATCCGTCTATTCTCCAATTTTCTAAAACGAACTTTGCAAAAACCCCCGTCGCAATGTCTACCCAATGGGAGGACATCGTCCTCGAACTCTATAACTTGATGAAGGAGAACGACTGGATCCTCAATTTCAACCAAGCCATTGCCGATGCCAAAAGGGCAAATGTCCCAGATCTTGACGAGATCAACGACCTAACCGACTACCTCAACGACATCAACAAATTCCTTTTCTGGAAGCCAACGGAGAACGAACGCGGCGACGTGGTCTACAATAAAATCTGCCTCTTCTACTGGATCCTGGAACAGCGCACCACATCAGTCCTCCAATCTGTGGTCCTACCCAACCAAGCCAACAAGCAACTGACAACCCTCTCACAATGGATGGTTGACTACGCAAATTGCCTCGGGGCCTTCTACGACACCGAAGACTCGATCAACGCCGAGACCATTGAAACATTCTACAATTCTCCCGCCTACAAGATGGATCAATACCTGCGTCCCGAAGGAGACTGGAAGACCTTCAACGAGTTCTTTGCCCGCCACGTTAACCCCGGCTTGCGCAACCCGGATGACCCCACAAACCCGGAAGTCATTGTCGGCGGAGCCGACTCGGTTTTTGACGGCCAATGGCAAGTAGACGACGAGAACAACGTCTTCTTCGTGAAGGGTGTGCCATGGAACATCAAAGAGCTCCTGAAAGGCAGCGACTACGCCGAAAGATTCCAGGGAGGAACCTTCATGCACGCCTTCCTCAATACAACCGACTACCATCGCCTGCACGCCCCTGTCCCCGGAGCTGTTGTCGAGGCAAAGGTGATCCAGGGAGCAGCATATCTGGAAGTCGTCCCCGTCACCGACCCAAACTCTGCCAAAGAGAACGGAAAGCCGACCCGGAATATGTTCTCCATGCGACGTTGCTTGACCAAAGGCAAGACCGACGCGAACATCATCTGGCATGAGTACCGGAAGGGAATAGTCCCCGGCTACGGCTCCAGTCGGGACAGTAAGGTTGCGAGGGGTTTGGATGCACCAGATACTCCCGGTTACCAATTCCTGCAGGCGAGGGGGTGTATCATTATTGATTCCCCGATTGGGTTGGTTGCTATGCTCCCTGTTGGGATGGCACAGGTTTCGTCGGTGAAGTTGTCGGTTGGGAAGGGCCAGACGGTGGAGAAGGGAGATGAGGTTGCGTATTTCCAATTCGGGGGGTCAGATTATATACTCGTCTTTGAGAAGGGAAGCCAGGTCAATCTCACCGCGCAGGAAGGTACCCATTACCTTACCGGGCAGCAGATTGGGACTGGGAAGGTGCCGAGTCTCGATTAGGTGTAAGGAATTAAGGGAGCCGACCGATGTGTGGTTTTGAAGGATAGCTTTAGGACACGGAAGTGCGGGGGTCGGGACGGTTCCCTGAAGATTGCGCGCAAGTTTACGTTCTCTGATGTGTTTGCTGCTCTGTTTATGGTTTTGTTTTGCGGGCTGCGTATGTGGGTTACCCGCGTACTGTGTCATGTATTGTCACGAAGTGGATCTGGCTTTAATGATGAATCCATTCCCATCTATAAGCGTGCTTAAAGTCCTCCTACACTAGTACTGCCCACTCACCATTGCCATTAATCAGTAATAACCCCTAAATCGACAGTTTACCTCCACTAACCCTGCCAAGAGCCACGAGTGACTCCCCATGAGCGGGGGTAACAACAAGCATTCATCAAGCATCACCCCTCCAGTAGTCCAAGTCCCCAAAAAACCGCTAGCGATAGTCCAACTCCCCAGAATCAGTCCAAGGGCGTAACGTAAATATCCATGGTCCCGACAAACTCGTAAACTGCCCACACATTGCTCCTCCTCGACCCACCTCCCAGTGGTTGTATCCAAGGCCATGAATACCCCCCGCCTATATTAGGCGCTTCAGCGATCTCACTAGATCCCATAAAGTCCACACCAGTCGCATTTTAGGCCCCGCCTTCCCTAGATTTCCCAAGTCGCTTCGATTCTCTCCGCCATCTTCATCGACCTTAATTAAGCTATACCGTGCCCACTCTATAAAGTGTCCGATAACCTTATATGTGCGGGCATGCGCTTTTCATTTCCTATAAGGTCCTGGAAAGTAAGTTTCTGGGCCATCCTGACAGGTGAAGGGAGAAAAAAATAACAGCTTCGTGATGCTCAATTCGTCTGCAGAATCTCCCGCGCTCTTGGAGGTGACGGGTTCTATATTAGGACCAAGGAGCGGGATCTGAATGTAACTGGTTTCAAATGTGACACAATAATTGCGTGGGCCTTGGTAAAGGGCACGAAGAACTGCTCAGGGGCGGGGTGATGTCAATCCCGGCTCGAAAAATAAAGATTACTGAACGCTGATCCTGCTAGCTCACGCGAGGGGGCGTGAGGGGGTCATGGGGATGCTATCTCGATGGTGGATGACCACCCTAGCAGGGTAAGATGACGATTCACTACTCTTGCCAGAGGCCTCGGCAGAGCTGGGAGCAAACCATGAAAAGGATATTTGGATGGAAAGATTCTATTATAAAACTAGCATTGGGTGACATCAACAGGTTTTTTTTTTCGTCTATAACTGAGCCATCTGAGCCACTTCTATCCCCGCCGAATGGTTCCACAGACCCCAATACTGGGGATAAAAACCAAGAACCCCTCTATTCCGCCTTGCAAAGCCCCCAGTTTAGCAAGCAGCTCATAGATACCGCTCTCATCACCCAGATAGAGCTTCTGACGGGACTAACGGTTTGTGATCGGACGTGTTGGATCGAGGTATATTTGCGCTTCGACTCGCTTCTCTCACTTCACCAACTCACTCTGCTGGCATCGTTCATTACTCGATAGACCTGCTGGACTCAGTGTTTACCCACTGCACAGGCCAGTTTCTTTTCGCAATGAAGCCAGTGAGTTCGACTGTGGGTCAATGGTGAATCCTGAGGGAGATGTACTCCCAAATTGGTTGTTGGGAGGATACGGAGGTTAGTCGGATGGCATGGTATTTAGCTGGAACGATTATATAGGTGGCTGTCTTCCCCGTTGTGAGGGTTTCTCCCGCAGTGGTGTGTGTGCTTTCTCTGCCTGTATCTTACAGCCCCGGACAACCAATCCCACCCAACCGAGTGCTCCAGGAATCGAGTGATATGTTATGATGCTCACAATGCAAGTTGGTTAAAAAGTAATACTTTTACACCCCCTAACTTACCAGCTTCCAAATCCTAACTATCCTGATCTTCCTCATAAATTTACAGTTCACTATCATCTTGCACCTCCCGTTTTAAGTCAATCATACCACTTTCTATTCTATATTTTATTCTTTTGAAACTCGGTTATCAGTTTCTCCCACATAAATCCTACAACTTCCATCCCTGTTAGCATACAACTCTTTGATGATACTTACCAATTTCAACTCCCGCCTTAACGTAGTTGTCTTTAGTTCCTGATTGCTAGCTCCCTCACACATTCTAGGGAAAAATTGATCAAGCATGTTCCTCTTTAATGAAAATGTTTTATTGTATAAAGGCTGGCGTATTTGCATTTGGATGTATCATATATCATTAGCGGGCTATTTTTTCTTTCTCTTTTAAGTGTACCATAATGGAATCATTTTTCACTTGATCTAACCTTACGAGTGTCAAGATCATAGAACATCACTCATCCTCGATTGCTTGGCATTTTGGCACATTTTGCTTGGCTCCTCGCTTAAGATGCCATACCGTACGAAGTGTTCCACGTTCAAACACTAATAGCTTATTCGGGAGTTGTTTTCTCATAATTTCCTCTAATCAGTATGTTTATTAGATAATTCCTAACCTGACTACCAGACAGATTTTCTGTATCTAACTTGCCTATTCTGTTGTGGTTGATCGTATTGCTGGTTTTGCGCTTCATGGGAGCGATTTCGATTGTCAGGCACCATATTATCGAGTGGAATAAAAATACTCGAGCACAGCACTTTGCTTTGGCACCATGACATATTGACGGTAGTTGCGACTCCAGTGAGCGGGGGGGCACAGCGAATTTCTTGTCCCCAAGATCGCACTATTAGGAATTCCCGATGGGGTCATTGAGATTGCGGAGAAGCTAAAAAAAGGTTGTATAGCCAGGGCTATTCGTTCGTTCGCCTGCCCCTTTGCATTTGTCCACAACGTCGGGGTTCGCAGCGGATTACCTTTTGCTTCCTTCCCCGCGGCGGATTACGGATATTTTAGCTACCGATACGACAGCTGGAAGCGGTCAGAGGAATCATTTTGTTTTATACCCATCCATATACAATAGTAACATCCATCGGCGACGGCACTGGTATGTCGTTAGGTAGGTGATGAGGTACCGGTACTTGTTTTGCAACTATACTAGGACAACGTCCTGTATTGTGCAGTACCTGCGGCGGGGGTGTGCGTGCGGTTTAGGTGGTACCTTATGGACCATGTGCTAGGTATCATAGTCCAAAGTTTCCCCCTCCGGAAAAGGGGTGAAAAACACGCCGAAAAACCCGAGTTTCGAGAGAGAGAAAACCAGAAAAAACACCAGACTAGACCTTACTAGGAGAGAGGTACTTGTAATTCCAACGGCCTCACACATGGTCCGGTATCCATTGTTCAGTGATGCCATCTCCAGGGCCCCAAATCCCTCAATTTCAGCATATATTGCACCCCGTTTTCCATTTTCGTCCACTTCTTTCTTCCTCCCAATCACTCACTTCCTTTCTTCAATTTGTCAATTTCCCGGGAAAATCCACCAAATTATGAGGTTCACTATCTCGTCCATTCTCGTATTCTCACTCCCTCTAGTTCTAGCGGAAACCTTCCCCGCTCCCTCCTGTCCAGTAACAAATGTGACCACCCTGTTGGATCCCGTCACCCAAGCCTACACCGACGCAGTCAGTAGAAGACCATCACCCTTCACATTTCCACTTCCTGAGATACGTGACGGATACCAGAACAATGTCTCAAACCCGTCAGTTGAGATCACTACCAAAATCCTCTCCCTCCCGGTTGGCCCGACTGGGAATGTCACTGCTTACCTTTACAAGCCGAAACCCGATGACATGGAGAAGGAGGACCCGTTACCCGTTCTCGCTTATTTTCATGGTCTGTTTATACTGACCCCGTAAAATAATGATGGACTGGTAGGTAGGAGTGCTAATTGGAGGGCTCGCGCTTTTTAGGAGGCGCCTGGATATTTGGGGGTCCAAAGAGTTACGAAAGGCTTATCACCGACCTGGTTCTTGAGTCAGGTGCCGCTGTGTTCTTTGTTGATTACACGTTAAGCCCAGAGGCAGTGTATCCGGTTGCGATTGAGCAGTGTTATGCTGCTGTGCAATGGCTGATAGAGCATGGTGAAGAGTTCGGCGTTGACCCTGCAAAAATGGGCTTTGGCGGGGATAGTGCTGGTGGTACGCTCCATTATTTTTTCTTCTCGATTCCTCGCCCCCAATTGCTCACGAGATGATCGGATAATGGTATACAGGAGAAATCTCGGCAGCCGTCAGCCTCCTCAGCATTAAACTCAAAACCCCGCTTCCAAAATACCAAGTCCTCATCTACCCAGTTACCGACATCTCCTGCGAGGGCACAAGATTCAGGGAGCTCACTCGAGACCCCAGTGTTACCCCCACCAGAAACAGCTTCGCGGTTTCCTTGTACGCGCCAGATGTGAACTCAAGGCTTGAGGACCTTGCCAGCCCCGCGCTTGCGAGCGACGAAGATCTTGCCAAATTCCCGGAAACCCTCATAATCGTCGCGGAAGTGGATCATCTTAGACAGGAGGGCGAGGATTTCGGAAGGAGGTTGCAGAAGTTGGGTGTTCGTGCTGCTACCCTTAGAGTTCTCGGGACCATTCACGGCTTTGTCAGCATTAATGCACTAGCCCAAACTCCAGCCGCTAGGGCTACCATAGAGCTTGTGGGACATCAGCTGAGGAAGGCCTTGTGCTAGAGGGGCATTGTGATGTATGGGTTAACTTTTCTCCCCCCGAATAAATTAACGAATTAAATGTTTATATATCGAGGCAATTATGGGCGTGTCTTGTACGAGTATCTCGAGTATAGTACGGTATAACTTGGGCTAAGAGACCAAGACAATAATGCGTCTTGGCCAGTGGCATCGGTGACATTGCACTGAGGACCATTAGACTACCCACCCACTGGGTTTCCACCTGCGATGCCCACCAGGGGTATTCAATGTTAAAAATGTGAACTTTGAAGCGAAAGTAAGGGTGATCCCGCATTAGTGGATAACACCTCATAGAGTGAGCCAATCGGGTTGATGGAAACAGGGTAAGATATTTGAGATCCCCGTCAAGGAAAAATAATGTGGGTATCATAATAATAATAATATGATATCATAATATAATTATTGCAGTAAGATAAGTCAGTGTACGATATTAGCATCGGCACCCTCCTCCATTTTACGCCAAAAGTGGCTGATTTAAACAGGCTCGACTCATTTTAAAGCAATAGGGAATTAAAAAAATCAATTCCATGGTATAGACAAACCCATCCTCTCCATTCTTCTCAACTTCACCGCTATCTATGCCTTATTCGGTTACAATATCTCCTTTTCTCATCGCGCGCCATCCCCCGCCTTTTCTTCTTCAGTTCATCCGCTTTCCCCCAGCTTTGCATATATGTATATTGCCGATTTTAGCCTTTTTTTGCCCTGTTGCTCCTTCCTCTGTCTTTTTCCCCTTCTCAGTCGAGAGCTTATACCCACTATCACCCATATAATAGTAAATCAAACTTCTTTTCCTCTATCTGGCCACACATACCTGCACAATCCGCAGGAACCTCATCTCCAGTTACCAGGGAGCCAGCAGGACCTACATGTCACCCCACATGCGGTACCGCCAGCAGATATAGAATCAATATGGGATTAGTGTTGGGGGAGGTCGGAGAAGCAGAAGCACAAACCTTTTCTTATGTCTTCATTGGACTGGCCAATGGCTTACATTAGCGACCAAACTTCTTTAGACTTCATCGCCCTTTCGTTACCCAGGCCGCTGTTTATATTGCATATCCTTTCACAGACTTCCGATGCCAACTCCTCCATCCCGCTCACAACGGAATCCCTGATGGGTCTTTGGTATCATAGATTCATCACGCCGGATGATATGCCATTACCACCATTGCATCATCAAAACTTGCACACAAATCTAGAGCAGGTAGATCACCATCGCCAAAGCCGAGCTTCACACTTTGCTAGGAAAGTGTGCCGAGGAGAGGATGCGCCACTAGATATACACTCAAGTAGGCAATAACTAACTTCAAGCCAGTTTACAATAATATCAATAGTAATACGCTTTCGTTACGGGTATCATACACTACATTATTTGTCTATGACTTGGGATATTCTCAAAGATGCCATTACTTGAGTCTGCAAATAAAAAAAACCGAAAGTTTATTCCAGAATCCAAGGCGTGGCTACAAGCTTCAACACCGAAACTCCAACCGAGCTCATTCGTTCGTACATTCATGCTGTTGCACCTGTTCTCAAAACAGATATTGGTGTGGACATAATCATGAAATATCACCCATATTTATACCTTAGCCCGTATCCTTTCATTCCTCCCCCGCCATTACCTACAGCCGTCCTACCATTACTCCTAAAAACCTCTATCGCACTCGGAAGGGCCCAATGTCAGAGCTAGAGGAGTGCCGTACGGGCACAATACTGCCACGAGGAGACTGCGAGAGGATGTCTAGTCTCATGTTTAATCCTTCACAGTCTCCGCGTAGTGCATTGTAAAACACTATAGTCATTTAGAACACTGAAGTATTCGATTTCGCCTGGGTACTGGCGATGCAAAGTTGTTCCCGGGCAGTTAAGGCTAGGGAAGAAGCGAGAAAGAAATAAGGGTTAGGCTTGTTATCGGGTGATAAGGTCATAATTTTTCGGTAGGTTGTGCTAGCAACCACGCCCCTCCTGGAGTCTTCTCAAGAGATCCACTCCAGTAGTCTGTTATCCCTATCGATCGTAACCGTCCGAATAGTGTAGGACAAGATTTAATATCTTTAGTAGAGGGATACATTAAATAGAGACTAAAAGCACTTGAGGACTTCCGTTAGCTTACTGAAACTAGAGGATGTTCTCCTCCCGTTCAGGAACCGCCCCACCGACAACTTCTAGACTATCTTCTGGAGCCTAATTCGAGGTATCATAATATAATAACCAACATCTGGTATATTGCATTACATAATGACCTATTGCGCCCTGTTAACAAGGACACCGACAGAAGGTTAAACAGGAACTTTCAATTTCAATGGATATCCGCAAATGACCAAGCGATAGCGGTGCTTTCAGTTTAACTTCCACTCTATCTCCGCCCCTACCAGTCCCTTTTCCCACACATTTCCCCTTTCCCCTAGTGAGTGCCTTGGGTACACATCATCTCCAACACGGACCGGTGAACCGACCCTTCCTTGTTTCCAACTGGAGATGCCATTCTCAAACGCTGACCCAGTCGTATATACTTCCATTACCACTTAGGACGCCATTGTTCCCGGATACGCAGCGGCTTTTGGGGAGATATAACTGATACGATAAAATGCATTTCAGGAAACCACTTCTTGGAAAAGTCCGTATCATAAATCAGACTCTTTACAACGATTTAGGGTTCGCTTTGGGCCTGAACGGCGGTTCGCAGTGTATGATACTTTTTTTTTTAAAAAAAAAAAAAAACCCCCCCCCGACGTGCCAAACGGGTGCTACGACAAACCACGGAAGTTGGCTTTAAGCCATGGTATGATAATATTATGATAATAATAATATTATATAACAAGCACCTCTCACCTAACATCTACAGAGCCTAGTAACAGAGGTGAGTGCTGAACGGTGATCAGGGCTAGGGCTCGCGTCGATCATTGCATCATCAATTTTTGATCAAAGGCTTTTGGTCCTGGGGGATTCATTAAACGGTCTTGGTGGTCTAGTCCTGGCGGAATCCCCCCCTCCCCCAGAAATCCCAAAACAGCTTGTCCAAGTCTCTACACTTGTACTCGTATTGGTTACTCCCGAAAATGCGGTATCAAACTATGACTGCTGCTGCTCCGGACAATGAAAGCGGCAGCGTTCGAGTATGTGAAGCGTATTTCCCGTTCCGTTGCTGTCTCCAATACTGTATTACCGCATCCGGATCAGTGCAACATCCCACAGGCGTTACCCCTACAGTACTTACTTTAATTATCTATCGTATCATAGCATTCCATTTCCGGACTCTGCCCTACAATACTGTACAGTACAGTACTGCACCCCCTAAAGAATCTGGAAGTCATATTACAACAATAACCATTGCGAAAGGAGCGAGTGACCGACCGTGAAAACAGAAACAAACCAAAACATCGGGGGTGAGACCGCCAAACACCAGATTAGATTAACAAGTCACTTTTTCCATCCGAAAACTTCCAAAGTCGCCACACTTTAACCCCTATTCCCACCCAGCTCACTCGCACAAGACAACTCTAATCAATCAACCAGGGTCGAGAATCATCCGTAATCTAGTCCTATTGAAACCTCCCGTTACACACGGGGCGACTATCAGACCTGGGGGTACTCGAGTATTCACGGGGGTCTAAGGAGGTGAACCCGGATGATACGCTAGCCAAGGAACTGGTGTTTACGAAGTGTCCACCGTGGTTTCGTCTAGAGCGTCTTTACTGGTAGGGTTCCCGATAACCAAAACCCAGGCATAAGACCCACTCGATCTGAAAATTTAAATTTGGAATGGCATCCCGTTGAGAGGACGTAATAGGATTTCCTCCGGTGGGGTAACTTGAATGGCGGTTTAGAACTTGTCTATGATTTTTATTTTTACCCAAGGTCATACACGAGGTTGTGGTTGGAGTCGGAATTGAAGTTGTTGCGCATCTTCACCAAATGGAACAGCACACTGCGACATGGCTCCTACTGTTGGTTCTGGTTTTGGAAGGATGGTGGTCGTTAGAGGCCTCGCAAAGGGGTTCTCACCAAAATTGCCAGAATCATTCCTTCAAAGATTCTTTCTCCTGAATGCTTATGATTCGGTACACTCGGGCTTTCCGAGAACTTTGGGTGGAGGGCAGGCTTTGGTTCACCGCCACTATGCAGTGCGGACTGGCCAATTTCAAGAGTATGAAGGGGGTCGAGAAAAGTTTGGCGAATGTGGCTAACGGAATATCGCTGTACAGTACTTGGCAGCCAAGACTCGCCATACTTTTTCTCACTCGTACAGTATCCGGAAATCGTGCCGCCAAGACCCACGGGTTTGGATGTGGCTTTTAGAGGCTTGGTTCTCAGACTTTGGGATACTTTTGATATGGGCTAGCGCCCGAGTAGGATATTGGTCCCTTGCTGTGCTAGCATTCGAGCAATGCTCAAGTACTCGTACGGCTATTCCCCTTTCGCAGAACTACTTAACTTAACCGAGGAATCGGAGATGGAGGGAATGGCGTTGCGAGATTGGCGAGCAGGGAGTGTTTGAGCTCGATTGAATCAGATTGGATCGTGGCGGTGGCGCGCAGCTGAGAAATGAGTTGGTGACTTGAATTTTTTTGTTTTGCCAACTCTGTGGTTTGATTCTGGCTGCCAGGTAAATTTTGTATTGGCGCTGAGATACGAGCAGATTTTTCACCATGATGCCGGTATTATATTTCTCCGATCCCTGATTCCAGGCTCTCGAGTACCTCTGGAAGGGAACGGGTGCTCAGTAGATAGAACAAGCGCTTCCCTACCGTAGGGTACAACTTCTACATTCGGGAGGTATCCCGGGGAAAATTGAAGAGCCGGAGCAAAATCAAAAACAACAAAAGATAAATCAAAAACAAGTGCCAGCAAAACCCAAAGGTCCTTGTCAAAGTGTGTTTGTGTCCTGACGCAGGATTTCATGCATCCTTCCAATCTCGAACCAATGAGACTAGCTAGAACCTTAGTTGTATCCCCTGCTGCACAGTACTAGTACTGCTTGAGCACCGGTGCATATCCGGCAATAGTGCAGACTTCACAAGAGAAGGATGCCGGGAGCTTGTGTGATGGACGTACGAGTACCAGAGTACAGTACTCGAGTACAAGTACGAGTATAACAGGATGCCAGTCGAGTGTTTGTGTAACCCTAAATACACAGTTCATCAACCACCGGAGATGGCACAGTATGATACAAGTACCAGTGATGGTCGTTTAAGGTGTGCGAGGGTTGAGGCGAATTACCGGTATTAGGGGTGCCAGACTCAGACTGAGACCAACACTGTTGTATCGCTTCTCGTGAATGCGGGTGGTCTGGAGAAGCATTGCGAGAAAAGAGGGGTAAAGTGCCAGTCGGTTGCGTGCTCCGCAAAAATTCTACTCGCAAGTCTGGCGTAAATTTAGGCACGGGAAGCGGCCTATGTGTTTGAGTCCCACGGATCTCCGGAGGCTCCGATTTCAGAGCGTGGAGAAATATTGCGATGGCTTTTCCGGGCGTCAAATCGTTCCCAAAGAAGGAATTTTCCGAGCACCAGGAAAACAGCAGAGAAGGAGAGTTGATCTGGAGCTAGATTTATTTTTGTGTACTGTACAGCAGTGCCATACTGTGCACACAAGCCGCAAGGTTGTTGAGGCGGCAGGATGGATGGTGGATCATGTTGTTTGTCTACCGGTATCGGTTTGAATGGAGTGGGGAGGATGAGGGCTGAGGGGTTTGATGTCGACTCGTTAGGGAGAGCTGTGATGAGGCTGGAGGTCTTCAGCAGTCAGATGGAATTCGAGTTATCGCACTGAATTACACTGCTGCTGCGCTAGTACTGTACAGTACTAGTGCAGTGCCGCACACGACACACAGCGGGCTGGATAGCTGGATATAGTGCCGGTACTAAAATCTAATTTCATTCTTCCTAGCCTAGTCCGTTACGAGTACTCGAGTACAAACTCACGGCAAACAGCACAAGACAATACACCTACCGGTATTGCACTTGGCTGCATCATCACAACCTTCCGCCTCTCCTACCGTGCCGCACTACCCTCTCGATAAACTATGGTATGGGTCAGCGTAATAACAAAGATGTCCATCAACCACCACCACCTCCTCCTCCCCAAACGAGGGCATCGAATTCCTTCTCGCTACCGGTACGGTACGAGAACTTCGTGTCGTAAGCGCATGCGGTGCAAGAATGGCCCCGATTGGGTCGCCCCCCAGTTATCTCTCTGGATCAGGCCGCGTTGGTCGGTTACACGGCAGACGGTCGGGAGAAGTAAATTGATGGTAACTCGAGTACGGTACTGTACTCGTACAGTGCATTACAGTACCTAGGCAGAGAAACTAAACCAGTGGGATTCAGAGACTGGAGAATGAGGCAAAACGGTGTATCCAATCAGACGGGTTGAGATACAGCTTGCCCGTGTTGTGCTGAGTTATTTTTCTTTGCGCACCAGTACTACACCGATTCTTGGGCACACACGCTGTGCAGTTGCTTGTGCCTGGTGCTTGTCGGGTACCGGTATGGGAGTTTGCCCCTGGGTTGGAGCGATTGGCATGGTTGATGATCGCGTGGAGCGCACGGGTTTGCGAGAGTGAGTGCCAAGGGCATCACGGGCGTTGCTACTATACCAGTCCTCGGGCTCTACCGTACGATACTGTAACCGGTAAATTTATGATAACTACGGCGTGATGGTCTCCAGGCTCGACAACCATTAGAGCGCAAGCACTTATATAGTATATCATATCTTGTACCTTTTTTTCCCTTAGTTTGCCTCCGCCCGACAGTGCCCGAGTACTTTATCGTACTGTACTCTCCTCACACCGGGATTTACGCACACAGTGGTAGTCTTAAGTAGTAAAAGTTAAGTGAAATCGGTTGAAAAAAGAACCACGGGAATGGCTCAACTGGATGGCGGTTGGCGCGAAAACGTCACCAAGACACGTGCGTTGTTCAACTGGAGACGACACGGGGAACGGGTGCGGAAGGTGAAAGGTGAGAGGAAAAGGTACTCGAGTTGAGGGGTGCCGATCACAACAGGGATTAGGTAGAGAGCCTTTTTCACCCTCAATAATCGCTGGAGCTTAACTTATCAGAGAGCTTCCTCGCCTTCCCCAGTGCAATTTTGATGGGGAGAGTCAGGAGAACAAGGATGGTGGTGCAATGACGTTACGTCTTTCACATACCTCTTGTATGATACTTGTACTCGTACAGTACCACCTTGGTGTCCTGACCCTGGGATAGGGCCAGCCTCAGTATCTCGGTATGATACTGTATATCAATGCCACTACCTGAAAACAGGGGGCATACCGGTATAGGTTACTTCGCAAATCCGTGCTTTCTGGTGCTTCTTGCCCGGGACGGGGGGACGGGCATCCAGTACTGTGCCAGCACAAGGCTACAAGCAATCCACTCGCTTCGTTATTTTTAGCCAGAGGGAGGGATATTATATTGTTTGATAGGGCAACAACAATAATAGCGATGATGGGAAGGAACCTCTACCCATTAGAAAACTTTTTTTTTCCCCTTCCCACCTCAAGTTCTCAGCCCGAGTAGAGTGCTTGTGCCTCATGGGGGGATGTATAATGTGGTGGTGTCGATGCGAGAATCCCCCGAAATTCATTCGTCCGACAAGATATACTTGAGCACAGAGTGGAGGCAAAGATTAGGCTCCCCTTATCGGGAAAAAAAAAAAAAAAAGTGAAGGGTGGAGCAAAGGAGGATTGATTGACCGGAGCTCCAGGCCAACCTGCTGCACAGCTTGCTTGCGGGTGCTCTCTTTATGATTCCACGTCACCCGTTTCCGTCTCACAATGTCCGCCGACTCCACGAACTTTTGAGCCACGGCCCCGGTAGTCTACTGTACTCCTTCTTGCAGTATAATTGAGCACGCCCGTATACACACAGGCACACACACACACAGGCACTGTAGATTATCATACAGAGAGACACACGCACACGGCATCGCACCGGAACTGATACTAAAGAACAAACCGCCATCATCGACTGAACCTTTCACGGAATCTTAGTCCAGCTACCCTAGCAAATGATCGGTATCCGTACAACACGACCCCCGTCAATTTATCACTATGCGGAAATAAAAGTGCCAAGAGCTGGTGCTTTGCACCCGAGTTCCATGATTTTGGTACTTCTGTTTCCGGATGCTGTACGAATTGGCCAACACCCGTATGTATACTTGGTTCAATGGATATACTGAATATTGGCAATCGGTTTGTGGTCAACCCCGCCGTAGCCCTGTCTCCATCGCTGTAGAATTGTCCTTTTCCCTCCACCAGTTCCCCGCCCCTTCTTTCGTCATCCTCATCCTCACCATCTCTTACCTTTGCCCCTCCCCCCTCCTGACCATACTCCCGTCCTATCCTATCCTATCCTGCCTGAATCCTCCCCTCCCTCTAGAATTTGGTAGCCTGTCAAAGTGAGCGTGGGAAAGCAAGGTGTGGAGATAATCTCTGGTTTGAACCGTCTACATTCGTTACTCCAATTGTTTGTTTGCTCCTCTCCAAAAGAAATTACACTTAGAAGGGAATTCGTGTTGAGAAGAGCGGAAATGAGATTATAGGCAATATACTCCCGCTCGCTCGCCCACTCGTTCCTCCCACCCATACTTTTACCGTGACCCAAGGCGATTGACGAAGGTGGCTCGGTTGGGGGTTTTTTGCGGGATCACCCTCATTTTTTCCTTTGCCTCCCCCGAAGAAACAACCCTTTTTTATTTCCTTACTCTGCTTGCGGTTCGCTCTGCTTTGCTTTTTCTCATTAGAGGGGGAAAGTCACGATACTTCTCTACCACCCAAAGGCTGAAAAAGGTGGCTTGACCTCCTCGTCCGTCCGCCTTGAGGGCAACGATATCAGATTTCGGTAGATTGAGGCTGCCGCATCACATTTCAGCTGCCGGAAGAGTTTGAAAGTTCTGGTGCCACTTAGCTCTCCGGGTTCGTGGGTGGCGCATGATAATTTTGGTCATTCCAGCGGTTTAAGTACAGCAAAAAGACTGACGACGAATTTCTCTCAATAAATCGTCCGGCCTTTCTGCCGTTTGACCTGCCTTTTGTCTAGGCAGCTTGGGTTCACGATTTTTCATTTTTCTACTTTGACTTTTCCCTTTTACCGCAACTTGATAAGCTTGGGTTGATCGGTGGGTCAGGTGGATGCTTTCTTTTCGTTCTCGTGGCACGTCTCGTCTCAAGAAGGCGGGACCAGGAACCGACGATGCGAACGGTGATGTTAGGCGCAGTATCGATAATGCGAGCACCATCGGTAGTGTTAGGACTAGAGATAGAAGGTCTATGAGCTTGAAGGAACGTTTCGGCTTTAGAGCATCGCCGAAGATTAAGGGGCCAGAGAGTGGGAGAGGAAGTGCAAATGGTATGGGGAGCGTGGATTGCGGAAAATCAGGAAACGATAATGGTGATTCTGCGAGGAGAGAATTGCTTGTCAAACACTCGGAGGATTTTCAAGGTAATAACGACGCGACGATCAAATCCGCGGGTGTTCGTGGTAATACTGCGTTGAAGCACTCTGAGGGAGTTGGCGTTAATAAGACTACCACGGTGAAACATCCTGAGGATGGCGACAATGTTGAGGATGCCAACGATAAGGGTGAGAGCGATCGGGCTGACAAGCGGCAGGGAAGTGGGTGGGACCCTGACAGGGTTGCCGCTGACCCTTGTGGCACTAGCCGAGAAGCGAGTGCAGAGTACAAGATAGCTGCTGTTGGCCCGAGTACGAGTGCAGGTCAATTGGAATTGGCGGGTACAGTCATTGGGTTTAATATTCCTCCCTATCCGCCTCGAGGGGCTACAAATTCCCCTTTCCAGAGGTTTCCTTCACGATCCCCGGGCCCGGGACAACCCGTGAGTGCGCAACTGCGAAGGTTGCCACCGAGAGCACCAACGCCCACAGTTAGACCTGCCTTTAGAGCTTCTACTGCTAGCGGCGCTTGTCCCCCATCTAGCCTACGCCCATACTCGGCTGCTTCTACAGCTTCTTCATCTGCTACAATGACTCCAGAAATGTATTCCAGACGGAATTTCCCGGTTGAAAATCGACAGAGGCAGTATCCTCCTTCTCGGTTCCACCACCTCCGGCAACAATCTCCTCCTCAGCAGTGTACGAGTACTTACTACCAGCCTCCGCAGAGACCAAGACCCATCAGGTCTGGGGGTAGTTTCCCTCTGTCGCATTCGTCGTCGTCATCTGCGAAAACGGGCAACAGCTCATCTTCTCCCACAACCCAATCGCTAGAATCTATCGAGTCTCCGCCCCCACTTGAGCCAAAAGCTCCTAGTACTAAATCCTCTTCCGAGGAGTTTATCACCCCGAGCCAGACCCCAAATCTAGAGAAAGCTCGAGCTTCCCCTGGGCCATGCCATTCCCAGGACCGCGGCCCTCCGAATTCCCAGCCCTCTGTTGAGCGTCCCCAGTACCCAACCTATCCATATCCTCTGCAGAAACGCACCATACTCCGCCCTTTGAGATCCGCTCCGTTTTTCCATGAAGGCATGTACTTTGCTCAGATATCGTACAACACCACGCCTGAAGAAGCGATGGCTGGCCCCAAATTATCTGGTGTTCGGTACCCTCCATTTCACCTCACCCATCTAGGTTGCATGACGCAGCACAGGGTAATGCACAAAGTTCACAACCTCCACCACAGCGTTCCTTGTATGACATGCAGAACTATGGGACATTGTGGCACCATTGGGGCCACTGACAAAGGTGACGATCCTGCAGAGTATCGTTTTGTTTGTGGGTGGTGTGCTATCCGCATTTGTGCGGGGTGCAGGGATGAACTCCGCTTTCAGGATAACCGCCTGATGGACCTGCTGCGGGTCATTCGGGCGCGCGGGGGAGGGGATGGCCTAGGAGATCTAAATTCACCTTCAGAGTTGAACATCAAAATACAGCCAAGGGTGCCCAAGATGGGAGATACACAACTACCGGCAGATTTGTCTGCTCCCACTCTAGCGATAGGCGCTGAGGAGCTAGAAAATTTGTCGCGTTTTGGACCACCTAACTTTTCGGGAGGCTCCACCATGATATCTCGTCCAAAAACTGGCAGTCCTGGGTCCGAAACTGGCAGACCTCGGAGAAGGTTGACGGAGTTTGAGGAGTATGATGGTGAGCCGTGTTGGCCCCCACCAACAAGGGGCAAAAGGGATCCGACCCTGAACCAGAGGGCTGAACTTGCAAATATCGAAGAATATCCTCGGCAGATACCATCTTCCCACCCACCCATTGGATCATCCGGTGTGAACTCACAGAGGAGGCCATACCAACGCTTGCCTGGCCCTCCACAATGGAATCAGCGCGGGCCGACGCCTCAACCCCGTGACCCGCTCATTCCTCGGGGGAGGTCTCCCAAAGCGGATTCACCGGAGCCGGGACAGGAGTCGGATAGGGAGTCAGAGGCACCAGTTGAACCGAATGATGGGAAACAGACGCACCAACATGTGCAACTTTCCCACCAGGGGTCGCCGCCACGTCAGCCATCGCCACTGGTTCAAGTATCACCCCCGCAAGAACCCTTGTCACCTCTTCAGCCCTCACCGCCCGAACATGAAGCTATTCCGAGCTCAGCACTAAAAGTGGTTGGGCAACAAGAGGTAACATTGACACCGCCGCCGAAGTCGCCGAGGCGTAAGGGATCTCCAGCGATAAGTATGGTTGATGTTCCGGGAATGCCAAGACGACGGGCTGGGGTCGGGCAACCAGAGGTCATCTTGGCGCATATTGAGAAAACGGAGATTAAGCTACCCAGGGCTAAGCAACAGCCAACTCCAGAGTTAGGTCGACCTCAAGTCGAGAAAAAACAAGAAACGCGCGCCAAGCCCCCACTGCCTAGCCCTATGCCACAACAGGAGCGGACCCCCGGACTCGATAAACCATCGCGATCCACTCCATCGCCTCGACCGGAGCCCGCCCAAGTGACAAAGATGGGAGAAAGGCTGGAAGAATCCGTATTCATGGGCAATGGTATGCCTCAGCCGGTTGAGAAAGCGCCGGGGTCAGAGGTGGTGAAACTAGAGCCGGTTCCTATACCGATGCCTAAACCGGCTGAGCCCATACCGGCGGCAAAGCAGGAGAAATCCGTTCAATCACTGACTAAACAGGAAAAGGCTTTACCGGAGCCGCCAAAACTGGTCAGCAACATGATAGGCGATCCTACGATTTCGAAGCCCGTCACTCCTCCTAAGCGACCGGTATATCCTACCAAACCCGAGCCTAATATCGATCTTTCGCACTTTAACCTCAAGCCGACTACAACACAGGAGAGGTACAAGTTACCGGATAGTATGCAGTTGCCTGAGATAGATTTCGGAGGCGCATTGGATACGATGGCAATCACAGACGGCCTTTTGGGAAGACCCACCAGAGCCCATCAGAAGCCACCGGCGGCACCAATAAGACTTGAAGGGGAAGAGAAGGAAGGAAGCATTTCGGGGAGCATGAAGGATAAAAAGAAGTGGCGGCTTCCAGGATTTGGAAAAAAGAAGGTGGAGAAAAAGTAGCGTTTAGTGGTTTGGATTTAGCGGTGATATTATGGGGACGGGGTGAATGGAAAAGGGCGGACGGGGAGATGGATAGAAGGAATGAGATGGGGGGATGGGGGGAGGGGGGAAAAGTTTGAATATGATACCTGGACCCACGGTTAATGGCCTTTTTTCTACTGCCTGCTTTACTTTGCTTTGCCTTGCTTTAACGATTTCTCTGCCTTTTTCTACTATCATGCTTGCCCGCCTACATACTGGGTACCTAATTGTTCCTTTGTAAATTTCCTCTTTTCTCTCCTTTCTTTCTTCTTTGATTTGCATTTTCCACGTTATGTATTGGATACAAGGACAGCAAAACACTTATACTACTCGAACATAGATAATTTCCTTTTGTCAATAGCGCTACGGGGGGGGGGGTGGGGTTCTTCCAAAGGGGTTCTTTTTTAACTTTTTTAACTTTCAATCTTACTTAATCTTTGCCGTTTTTTGTTCAGACGAGTCAGGATTCTCTTTGGCTTTTTTCCTTTTCTTCTTCACTTTTGTTTTATTAGCGGGTTCCGTTGGGTGGGGTTAGGGGAGTAGGTATATATGGGTGAATTGGAAAATGGAATACCGGTAGGTTGGTTCTGGAACGTTTCTATCATGTCCTTTTTTATTGAATACCCTGAGCGAGGTGAGGGATAATAATTTCTCTCGGAAGAGAAGCTGAGGTTATCTTATCAGGTGGGGAAGGTCTCATATATCTATTGTAAAAAGTGCTGAAGGGGATCGCTCTAGTGAATTAATTTATTTAAGGTTTCTTTCACTGGCCTCGCAGTGAATTCCCGGTGTCGTGTTTTTGTTTTTTTTTGTATCATAATATATTATGATATCACCAGCTAGCACTCCGGATTCCCCTTCGCTACGCTACGGGATTCGGAGGCGAGCTTCCTGCGATGCAATAAAGCCCGAAGTTTTACCCTTTATCCCTTTAAGGGAGGGTCAACATGTAAAAATTTGGTCATAATTTGACCTTAGTGGAATTATTTATATAGATAATTAATGTTTCCACAGGATGGCTTGCTTGCATATAGGGTTGATTGTCCGTGGGGTTTTGTAGGACTCGAGTGATGACCTGCAAGAGCACCGGTGCGTGGTATCCATCTCTGGTAAAGTGATTAACACCGTAAGTGAATTCGGCCCAGTGCTCCCGGTCGTCCTGTCACTTTGAAAGGGGTGAGGACGATAAAGTGCGAGAAAGGCTTGTATCGGGACGGGGTTGAGGGTTGTCCACCGCAGACGACTAGAATTGGTTAAGGCACCAATTGAGGCACACAGCAGCACTACTCGAACTTGTATACTTCTAGCGAGCCATTATGAAAAGTTGTGCCCACCTCGCCTGGATCGAAGTTGCGCCGTTATTCGCGCGTCGTCGCCGCCGGAGGCCAAGGGACTTCAACCCGGCAAGATGAGTAACTGCGCATCTACTATGCAGTGCTTAGTGGACTAGATGAAACCAGACCCTTTGCATGGGGGTTCCCGGCTTCGGAACTGCTGTGTTAGTATGATATGATACTGTACAAACGTGGTATAATATCATAACACAACTAAATAATCACCCCCGAGGAACAATACAAAAGAGGTTCAATCGACAATCACCATGTGTCTCTATCCCACCGAAGAATCTTTCACTTTACCGATAGGATGTCCCACCGGAAAAAGTAAAATTTGACCCACCCTAGCTGCCAAGTGCGTACCAAGTGATATACCATGTTAGGCCAAGAGGAAGGCACCCCCCCCCCGGGAGACGTGCAGGATCGAAAAGGGAGAAAAACACATGCGGGATTAGGAAAAGCTATTTCCTTCCATTTCCAGACAGTCCCGGTGTAACGATGGTGTTTACCGCTACCACAGTGGTATCTACTGGTACGAAATAGAAATTGAATGCGTGGTACCGGGCTCAAGTATGGGGTTCGAGTGGCAGGAGGAGTTTGAGGAGCTACCGGTGTGGCGGCCCCTGTATCATAGCCAAATGTGGAGTCGGGTCACGATTGAAAAACCCTTTTGGGAATTGTGTAATCATGATACTTTACTCGCTCATCCCAACTGGCGGTATATCTCCGTGATGAGGTGGAAATCTCTCAGTAGGATGGGATATATTATTTTATGGAAAGTGGATTCCGGAAAGCATCGTGCGAGCTGCTTGCTGTGGTTTCTGTCGAAATTTCTTGATTCGTTTCATAAGCTATATTTCCTTGATAATATCATATACTCTCTCTCACTTAGTTAGTGTTTCGGCATACCTAAACACCGCATACATTACTACAGTTAGGATATGTTTCTTACGTTATTTCATTAATATTTGGTGATAACGATTGGGGATTTATGCATGTGTTACTTTCATTGGTTTACGGGATATTTCATCATCTTTACGTATTTTCTCGGACTTTACAGCTGTGATTATTTCTTCAGACTTACTGTAATTTCCCTCACACCCTCTTGGATTCACACATGTTATACGGGAATATCTTGGTAGATTCTCAGGGTCAAACACATTCGCACTTATGTTTTTCCTACTTATGTTACGGTTTTACACGGTCACACTTATGTTTCTCCCTATTATATTTCTCTGTTACACGGGGTTTACACGGAGGATGCAAACCTGTATAAATAGATGCTACCGCCCGCTACATTTATAAGAGAATTAAGGACAAGAATCTCTACCAATCTGCCTTCATACCTCTTACCTCTTCACTAGAAACGTGCCCGTAATATACTCTTAATATTACATCCGTATAATCTACATTGCTATTAAGATCGTACCGTTCACAAATTCCAATAGTTTCCTCTTATCATATAGTGGAATGTCGAATGATCGGATCAAGTGCTGTATCATTCGTGGAATGGCTGTCATCTCTGGTACCCTTTTCCTCTCTTTGCTGTCTTGGGGAAGTAAGCGCGGGGGGGGGTGCCATCATTTCGGTTTATTTTTCACCATTTTTCCAAAGTGGGGGATTTTCGAGTATAGATAGTTGGCGAAAGGTTCAGTTATAAGAGGTTTTTTGAAGGCACCTGTAACTTCACTAGTCTCTACTGCATCTAGGAATATCAAATATCATACGAGAGCAGCGCGTTCACAGTTACGGTCCATCACTCGATGAGAACAAGGCAGCAAGCTCGTTTCGACCACCCCGATCCCGAGGCTAACCATAAATAGCAAGTACCGTTAAATAACAAGTGCCGTTCCAATAGACTTGCGGCACGAAATTATCTAGGAAAATGGTGTGAGAACAGAGAAAGTGAGAAGCTGTAACAGGGTATTTCGGGTTTGACCGATAAATAGCGCTCAGCTGAAGGGGAGAGGATAGTCTTTGACTTTGGCGTTTTGTGGGAGGGGAAGAGGGGAGGTGTGGTCGTATCATAAGCTTCGTTAAAATTGTTCCGGTTCCTACTGGCACGGACGGGGGTATGATATAGAGAAAACATGATAAAAGCATCGCATTTTGATCCTTTCCTTGGTCACCACATCCATGATATCTCCGTGACCCCGTAAGTATCCCCAATTTCTCCGCACGCTCCTGTCATAGCGAGGGAAAGGAATGTGTGTGGAGATTCTTCGTGAATTGCTCGAGGTGAGAATAATCCAACACACCCCCAAGCGATCCATCCACTAGGCTCCCACTGTGCCCTAGAACTTATAGTGTCAACCGTAGCATCTAATATCCTATCACATCCGGGTCCTCCTGTGGTAGTCAGGAGGAAGGGGGGTGGGGGGGAATCAAAATCTGAAGCACCGACGAGCGGGTTACCCTGGCTTTGCACTTGCAAAGTAATCGGGGGCTTTCCGTATCAACGGCGGAGGCCCTACCGTAATTGCTCTGGGTGATAGGAGGGTTCGCGAGGCGGTAGTCGACTGGTCGCTCTATGATTGGCAGAATAGCTTCGCATGAAATCGATCTTTCTCTCCAGTGTAGCCTTGGTGATTGGGTATTCTCAGGGCTAGATACAGGGGTCCGCAGAATTCCGCAAAACCTAAAAGGCCCACGAGCCTGGCCTGGCCCATCCGCTCTGGGAAGTTTCGTCAAAGCACGACAAAGCTCCCCCCGTCCGCCCCGGGATGCCCGTTAAGTACTGGGGTTTGCGCCACGCTCCAGCATGCGGAGAGGGGTACCAGATGCTGGGGCCTATCGATGGCCCGGTGGTAGTGTACACTCCCCAGTCAGGAGTGTTGGTGAAATTCTGAGGCGTCCTAGTCAGCATACTAGAATGAATATGTTACAAGTACAGTACTGTACAGTATGATACGTAGCAGAGGGTGCTCTCTCCTGTTTATTCTCAATAGTGATTCCAAAACGGCCGAAAAAAAAAAGACTACTTGAAGAGAGAGCCTCCCCCTACTAAGAACCCCTCCAGAATCTTTCAAGGAGCTGTGTGACTCCCCATGGAAAATAGAGTTGCTATCATACTGTAGATGCAAAGGGGTTGTATACAAAATATTAGTTTTTTATTATAAACTCTCAACAGAAGACTTGCAGGTTTTCGGGCTCTTTAGACTTTTATTTTGTTTTTATTCTGATGATCCCGTACTC
The DNA here is from genome assembly GCA_006112555.1 of Tuber indicum. Taxonomy (NCBI): domain Eukaryota; kingdom Fungi; phylum Ascomycota; class Pezizomycetes; order Pezizales; family Tuberaceae; genus Tuber; species Tuber indicum. Next base: position 149,521 of record VBSK01000423.1, on the reverse strand, counting down.
GACTTATTCTAATAGTCTTGTGAACGGGGCAGATTTGGGGTATCTACTCTGCCTGCTGCACGACAGACCAAACCACACCAGACCCCTAGCTATAGAGGCATGGACTACTCGCCAGTGTCAAAAACGGGCATATTTAGAAAGCTAAGGTTAGGGTTTTATTTCACCGATTTGGGCGCCTCCGGTGATGGGATATAGATGCACCAGATATAATGTCGTAGTATGGTAGATGGTCTATAAGAAAAGCGGGGGGCGACAACTTGGTGGTATTGAGAGAAATTAATAAGAGAAGATAGGCTTATTGAAGCTTCTAGATCGACGTTAGTCTATTGGGATAGATTGTGGAGGTTTCAGGAGTCTGGCGGAGAGTTCAGAGGTTCAATGGATCGGTGTGGAGGTTGAGAGATCGACAGGAGATTCTCCGGACATGTCTTTCCTTTGTTATCACGGGAGTGTACGGAGGAAAGGATAGCATGCTTGGAGAGATACGGATAGGTGTGGCGATTCATGGAATGATGAGGATACATTGTTTATGTTTTACTTATACACCTGGCTTTACCGTTAGTTTGGAGAAGAATGAACGAAGTTGTTTTTTTCCCTTACCTTACGCTTTTGTGCACGTCCTACTACAGCTCCCACATAGTCCTTTAGTTTCTCTCTATCGCTGCGCAAGTCAGTCATTGACTGATATACTCCTCAACAAGAAGGCTAACAGCTTGCGAATATATAAGGCGAGCGTCTCAAAGTTTAGTGTCTATTCCTACCCATTGCCCGTAATGGGATGTACCATACACCGCCACCCGGAAAGGATAAAACAAGTATTAACGAGGAATAATGAAAATAACAAGGATATGATATGTACCAATCTAACGGGAACCCAAAGAAAGAAAAAGGCGATCAAAGAAAATGAACAAAAGTAGATGGATAACAAATGGCGAGTCGAAACAGAAAAAAAAACACCCTCGATCAGGGCCCGTTAACATTACCGGGCAATTACTTATGGAGCTGGAATATTTTAGGTAATGAAGAAGGAAGAATGTAAACGAGAAAGGTCAAAAGACAAACGAAAAAGGCGATGGTAAAATACCGGTCTAACAGTCGACCGCGGGTCGGGGAATTGATCGAGTGTTGCTGGGCCGGGTGTCGGCTTTCCTGGGAAGGTGCTAGAAGCTTAGGGGGCTAAGTGGGGGGTAGCCCGGACTGCCCGGTTGAGGGGAGGTCGCTATCCGCGGGCTTGGAGGGGGAGCTTTGAGGCCCGATACTGGTTCCCGCCAATTGGAGTCTGCCGATAGGTGTGCTTGTCGGTTGTTGATGCCTGTGATATCTACATTAAGATTATCACCTCCGAATGGCATACCCACCCCACTCGCCCCCATGGCAAGCAGAGGGTGGGAGGGATGCCTATCCACGCGACCTGCTGTGTCGGAGTTGGCGCCATCCCCTCCAAATAGCATCCTTACGACTCTATCATGCCCTCTAGAGAGAGCCCTCGACATCGGTGTTTGGTTCGCGCTATCTATTGTGGCGGGGCAAATATCTCTCCGTTCTAAGAGCATCTTTACTACACCCTCATACCCGTTCTCAGCGGCCAACGAGAGTGGCGTCCGGCCATATTTGATGCATGCCTGGTTGGGATTGACATCCCCTCGTTCCAAAAGCATCTTCACTGTCCCGTCATGCCCGTTCCCAGCAGCCAACGAGAGTGGCGTCCGGCCATATTCGGTCTCTGCATGGTCGGGATTGACATCCCCTCGTTCTAAAAGCATCTTCACTATCCCTTCATACCCGTTCCCAGCAGCCAACGAGAGTGGCGTCCGGCCATATTTGGTCTCTGCATGGTCGGGATTGACATCCCCTCGTTCTAAAAGCATCTTCACTATCCCCTCATACCCGTTCGCAGCGGCCCACAAGAGTGGCGTCCGGCCATAGTCGGTGTCTGCACGGTCGGGATTGACATCCCCTCGTTCTAAAAATATCTTTACTATCCCCTCATGCCCGCTCCCAGCGGCCAACGAGAGTGGCGTCTGGCCATATTTGGTGTCTGCCTGATCAGGATTCACATCCCCTCGCTCCAATAGCATCTTTACTACCCCCTCGTGCCCGCCCTCGGCAGCCCACGAGAGTGGCGTTTGGCCATATTCGGTGTCTGCCTGGTCAGGATTGAGGTCCTTTCGATCCAAAAGCATCTTTACTACCCCCTCATACCCGTTCCTAGCGGCCCACAAGAGTGGCGTTTGGCCATATTTGGTGTCTGCCTGGTTGGGATTGACATCCTCTCGATCTAAAAGCATCTTTACTACCCCCTCATGCCCCTTCTCAGCGGCCCACGAGAGCGGCGTCCGGCCATATTTGGTGTCTGCCTGGTTGGGATTGACATCCTCTCGATCTAACAGCACCTTTACCACCTCCTCATGCCCTCTTCTCACTCCCCATATCAGAGCCGTATTCCCCAGATAATCGGTTGCACTAAGATCCCATTCCCTCTTCTTCAAAATAGCAGCTACTATCTCCACTATCCCGAAAAATGCTGCTCCATGGAGTCCTGTAAATCCGATAGGTCCTCTCCGCCCGTCAAAGTAATGGCCTGAAACTGTATATCTATTATGGCGCAACAGTATTAGTTGAGCAGATATATGCTCATCAAATCTATCAAAAAGTCTCAGTGCAAGCGCCTTCACATCTTCCGTCATCCCCCTTCCAGTGTGCTCCCCCCAGTAAACAGAAGCATATTCTAGAAATGGCACCGTTCTAGGAGCCGAGAAAAGTGTTGGCGAGAGATCCCGGACACATTCAAAATTAAGATATGTCAAGCAAACCTCCGCAATTGTTAAGTGGGGGTTATGGAATAGGGTTGGATCACTTGAGAAATACTCTTGCAGAGTATAGTGCACCAGTCGGACAGTGGACGAAGACGCCTCAACCGTGACAAGACCCAAACAAGATGCTAGGAGCGTCCGCAATGCAGGAACGTTTTCAGTATTCAGATCTGTGGATCCCACCTCCACCCCTAGGGCATGACAGAGCTCCTCGGCCCGTAATGGCCGTTCTGAACAAGACACCCACATCAGCACCTTCAGCCCGAGTACCGATTTGTTTCCCTTCTGCGCCTTCAGTCGGGTTAGAGTTGCTGTGTAGGCATCGCTCAATCCATTACCCTTTATCATCTCCTCAAGTTTCTTCCTTCTCTGGTGAATTGTCACCTCTCCCAGAATAGCGTCGATGTTTAGCGAAACAAGGAGGAACCTACACAACCGTAGGTGAGTATTGATAAAATGATAGAGTGGAGAATGTTAAATGGTCTTACGTATCAGATATCTTTTCCAGGATAATTCTAATAATATCTACCCGTAACTTATCGTTCATCGCCTCTGGATCGGTGTCCTCGCCCAACCTCATCTCCAGATAACTCCTAACCTCACGCGTGTTAGGCCTGATAGGTACCACAATCGCTTTGGTGAAATATCGCTGAACATCTTCCCAGACATGGGGTCTCCCGGTGAAGAATATTCGCGTCCCAGAGGACCCCTGAACGATATCTCTCAGCGACCCCAGCAGCTTCGGCAGATGCTTCGGTAAGCATTCATCCAGCGCGTCAATACAGATGAAAACTTGGGGTAGTGAAGCTATAGCGATCCCCAGCATTCCCATCAGATCCGGAAGTCGCGGCCCTCTGCCACCAAATTCCCTTTTCCCTTTTTGAAACGCCTTGCGCAGATAATCTGGGATATCCCCTCTGCCCGCCAGCTGCTTCAAGATGGCTCCCATCATGTTGGCGACCGTCTGCTCTTGCTGCGCGAGGAAGTCGCAGTACAAGCCTGTCACGACAATATCCTCCTTCCGCGCCTGGTCGCACAGGCTGTCAATCACTAGTGAACTTGTATTTCCGACCATCAGTAATTTTCACTTTCTTTCAGGGAACCCCGCCGTTTACCTTATATACGTCTTGCCCACTCCTGGATTCCCACTGCAAAACAAAACAGCCCCATCAGCTCCACCCTTGCTACCCCTCCACTCCCGAAACTCGCTTGTTTCCAACACCCAACCCCCCACACCGTCAATTCGCTCGTTGCTCACGCTTTGGTGTCTGTTATCTGGCTCCAGGGGAGAGAGCCAGCGCATAATCTGCGCATCTTCGTCAGACTTATAGATGTTGAAGCTACCTATTATGTTGCCGCTGTGGGCATTGCCGTCGCCGATCTTGATATGGGTAGTGTGGGCCTTGATATTCCGTCGAAAGGGTAGGTTGAATGTAGAAATGGTAAAATAATTTTAGGGGTATCGGGGGAGTTTACAAACCGGTGTGAGAAAAGCTGAAGAAAGCTGGGAGATGAGGCTTGTTGTGTGACACTCAATTTCCAATCGGTTGAGAGGGTTCATGACTAATATGAGACATCTCTCAAGATCATTTGCCCGAAGTGACTGTAAGCCAGTATTGTAATGTACGGTACTTAATATCAGCAACCTCCCGAGCTTTCTACCGTATAGTAAATCTCATATAGAGGGGTTTAGAGAGCAGGTTATTCTGATTCTGCGGTGAACAGGGGATTGGGTTGGATGGGACTGGGAGGTATTGTATGGTGGGCTGAAGGGATAGCAGAGTAACTTAGGTGTGAGAAACGAGAAAGATTCAGGTACTACAGCGACTCAACTCCGGAAGTGCCCATGATATGAGGCCTTGTTGTTGCACTATAGGGGGTCGATCAGTGGGGAGGATGGTGGGGAATTCTGGCTTGAAGTTGTCAACAATCAACCTGCGAGAGCAGCGGAGAAAGGCACTTATTAGAACAGTGTCATAAGGTAAAAAGAATCAAGATTAAGATTAAATGACAACAACAAAAATTAAAGGAAACAATACTGGTTAATTATGCAATTTTACTGATCACTCGGGAGTGTGGGCACTCAGGTGTTTGCGGATGTGTGGGTGGAAGGTGGATTGATTGGTATTTCCTAACTACAGCTCTAGGCTACTAATACAGGAAATGTGATACATGACTGCCAATCCACCACTCTGGATCATCCACAACCTTAAGACTATATGGATAGTAACCCATAACCAAAAAGAAGGACTTGGAGTTGAAAGGGAGATAGTGAGTCGTAGTTAGTCGTAGTAATTCTAGGAATGTTGTAAGTGGTTCCTTTCGTTCTAGAGTTATTTCTGTTTATGGGGAAGGCTCTCTAGGCCTGTCTCCCACCTGTTGTCGAGGAAGCGGGCGGGGAAATGGGGGGAGATTTACGCTTGATATATTCTTCTCTATTTACCTCCAGTTTAGACGCTGAACAAGGGAACGAATTTTCGGAAATCGGTAGATCCTCATGCGATAGTTTTCATTGTTTTTGCCGAATTTTTCGAATTTCGATGAATATCTAGGAATGCGGAGAGGTCAAATTGAACGTCAAGCTATAGAGGAGATGGGAAAACATTCTCCGACATTTGGGTAGTATCGCTGGAAGGCTCTGGGGAGATGGAGTTCTTTTCTTTTTGTTGACTTCCCGGTAGGCACTAAAAGGCAGGCATGCATAAAGGAAGGATGTTAGGTGGGGCTATCGATAGAGGGATGGGAATAGTAGCACTATGCTCTATTAATACCCCTACCATTCATTGCTATTCGCTACCGTATATCCTATTGGGCCCCCTAGAACTAGGTTTATGACCATACCTTTCCCATAGCCATTCCAGAATACTTAATTACGCTCCCTATGCTCTACCAGTATTTACCAAGGGTCCCCAAAGAATAGTATGACCGGGAAGAAGGCTATTATAAAGTGATAGACCCGGCCATGTCCTAGCCAGGAAATTTTTAACTATCGTAAATAGTTCGAGCAAGCAGGGCAATGTTCTGGAGGGTGAAGAAAAGAGAAATTCCCAAACTCTTCCGAGTGGCAGTCATGTCTCTTCTAGATGTTTTTCCAGCCTCCTTTCCACAACATACATATCCAGACCCATTACCCATTGCCGAGAGGAAGGACGAGGACGAAACTTGAACCCTTCTGCCGGGAGGTTCTATATAAAAAACTGGAGTACTTTCGGACCCTGGAAACTATAACTAAGAGGAGAATTTAGAGCCATAACCCAGAGAGTCTGTACGCTTGTAGCTTCTTGTATGATTTTTCTGTTAAAATTTAACGATGCCGATTGCTAGTGAATCGCCGAGGGTGAGAATTGATGAGGCGGAGTTTCTGGGCCGTTTCTAGGGGCGGGTGGCCTATTAATTACCAGCGCCATGTCGTTTTAGGTGCTCTCAACCCCCATTCTCCACGATGCCAATGCGGGCACTATTTAAGTCCGGTTGTTATTTTTTCGATCCGCGGTATCCAATCATGCTGGAGTGTTCTCGTGCGGTGAATAGCACCCGGACTAGAACAGCAGTATCAAACGTATGATAGGGCGATTCCAAAGCGTATCAGGAAGGGAGGGGTAGTTAGTCCAAAGACCTAAAGCTTATATATATGCTCCAGGTCTGTGCACACTATGGTAATTGATCCCGAGCGCACCTAACCCTCAGTATTCCCAAAGCATGACCTTCAGAAAGCGCGCAATCACTATCTCAAGCTCAACCAACTCTACGCGCTACTCTTAAGCACAGTTGGGTAGCTGCTCCGGACGCGATACACTCCCGGCCGTATCATACACAGCGGAGTGCTATTCTCATCCCCCTCACGCGAATTTTGATCACGCAGACTCCACTCCGGAATGAGGTAGCAGGCCATCTGATGATGCATTCATCTTCTCTTTTCTTTCTTTCGCCACTCGCTACAATGAATAGTGCCCTATACCCATCGCCCGTACGAGTGCTAGGAGAAGAAAGGTGCACGCTATCATAAAGGAAACGATTTGACGGACCCACCCCTATTAATACCGGCATCCTTTCCCAAAAGTGTTAGAAGGAGACAGCTTGCTCGGGTAAACTCTAGAAAATAGTCCCATAAAGCATTCTCCTCTGAAGAATCCCCGTTCCCTCATATTTTAACCGGAGCGGGTCACTGTTTGGAGTGGATAAGGCCGGCTCCAAAGTATTTTCACATCTCCCCCGCGATACCCCCATCCCAGCAGGCGAGCAGTAGCCTCCAAACCCGCACACTCTGACGCCTCACCACTCAACAAGAATGAACCAAATGAACCCCAATCCCCTCTCTCCAAGATCTCTGCACACAGGGAGACTCCCTCAATCACCCCGCGCAAGGCTATGGACCGGATATCTGAACAAATCGTTGTTCCAAAACCCCCATGCCGACTCCCGTTTCGCCCAGCGCCGCTTTCGAAACATTTGCCCGACGGCCCAGCGCCCCTCAGGCCAATCCCCCGAGTGACTGCCGATGATTTCGGTGAGGATTGCCCATCCGACCCCACTTCATGCGCGGCAAAAAGCGACATGTAACCCTTGCAAACTCGGTGGCGTATCGGGGGCTTTTTAACGCGTTATGATATCGTATACCGGTACTCGAGTAAAGTGATGGCTGGTTGGCCGGAAGTTATGTCGCAAAATGCTCGCTGGTCCGTGACCCGCGCCACGGGCTGGTTGCAAATTTCGCTCCTTTCCTTGCTTTTTCCTTCACCCTCACGAGCAGCCGCCGTTTGCGCGGGGGGTGGGGAGGGCAATGCGCTCTAATAGGGTCGCTACTTGATGGGTTGGAAGCCAATAAGGAGGAATCTGTAATAATGGCTTATTGGTGTAAAGATGGTAAGCAATATCGTGTGTATGGGGAAGGGTAGGTGTGGTGTTTTGCAGTAGTGCGTACCGTACAATACAAACTTGCGGGAAGACGCGGTAAGTTTATTTCGGCTCGAAAGAGGATTCGATAGCGCATGTGTGTGGGCCGAGTAGTGTTATCTCGGCCATGTTAGGGGCCCTCGGACTACTTGGTGGGGTTTTGATATATATACTTTGCTGCTATGATACCCGAGATTTTGCGTCGAGTTCCATGCATAGCGCGGTGCCCATGCTGTGCCTCATGCCGTTCCGGAGAATGGGATTTTCACTGCCATCCAGCGGTCAACATGAGATGCCCGGCGCCTGTGTACTTGAGTATCTACACTGCCGCTGATGGTAGTGGCACGCATAGCGCATTGTAGAGATTCACCCAGCGGGTAAGCTATTTCCCCCTGCAGCTAGGACCCGGTACCTTAATGCACTGGCATATACTTGGTTCCTAGATCAAGCTCTCTACTCTCTACCATGGCGGGGTCTGATGGTTCGCGCTGCAAGGCTAGGCTTCAGGCACAGTACCGATATCCCCCGCGTAAATAATCCAATGCGTTCCTCTGGGGAATCGCTGTGGTCACTTTGTCGTACTTTTCTTAACTCCTAGAAAGAAAGAAAGAAAGCGAAGTCTCAGACCACGCTCACCCCACCTCATCGGGCATCTAGCGTCCCACTACTATAACCACTTGATACCTCCTACCTTCCTTGATCCTTACGCTGTCGCAGGTGGTATCTCCTGTCAAGAGCATATCCGGATGTTCCGGTTTCAGCAAACTGACACAAGTCAGTTTCATGCCTGCCGACCAAGCAAATACCGAGTGATTTTTTATGCAAAACTCACCTGTAAAGGTGCTAGTCGCAGCCCGGGACACCAGACTCCCCAGCCTTAGGATACCGGTAAGTCTTTTTTTCCAAGTTTGGCCAGGAGTAGAGGAGTTTTTTTGATCCCGGGACTCCGGAGCTCGCCTTTGTGCTGTTGTCGGGCGAATAGCCATCCCTTGAAGACAATCCGTAGGCCGTTTTGACCCGCGTGTTATTACGGCACATGTCAAGTCCTCACTACCAATGATGCGAGTATCTCAATTTCCTATCAACTTATACAACAAATAAGCTACATGTCTCCACTATTCGCGGAAATCCCAAATGGCCCGGGGGCTAGGGCGTTCCAAGCTATAACTGAATATGGCTCCTTAGAAAAATCTCCAATTTTCAGATGATGTTCTCACGATACTTTTTGAACAATATGAATATCTTGACATATCCGGCGCCCCCCGTACTCTTAACCCCCTTAACCTTGCACAATTGCACAAGCAAGAAGGAGCAAAAAGCAATAGCCCAAACTCCGCCGAGACGATGGCCAGCGTGAAATCCTCTCCGTTCACGGACCAGTCCGAACCACAACCCGTCGAAAAACCCCGCGGTACCGAGAAAAACCAAGCATTCAGGAATTTCCAACAGAAAGTGAAGGACAATCGGTCCCTCATCTAGGACGAGGTTTTATTATATCCCACCCCAAGTTGCCCAATTCAGATACCAATTTGCTCTTCACGGACGGAGGAGCCCCACCATTATTAGTCATGGGAATAACTAAAATTCGACAGCACCATTTGTCCGGCCTTTTTTTTTTTTTTTTTCCGGGGAACTGGGCAGCAATATCCAGCCAGCCAGCCACTGGGCGCCCACTAATCCAAGCTTTGAGACCCTTCTTCATGAGCGCCACCGAGAGGGAGGGCGCCAACCTCGCCCGGGAGCCGAAGTCAGCTCGACGGCGGAGGGATGTACTGTATCGTAGGAGTTGTCAATATTCGCGCTCTTCAATATTGACGTGGACTATCTTATGTACTCCATTCGACAAACGAGAGTGCAGTTCGCCACCACCCAACCCCGACCACGATTGCGATACTGTCCAAAGTCTATTTGCGTCTGCTTCTGGGAGGAGATAAGGATAGCGACCGAGAGGGACTATTTTCTATAATACTATAGCTGTTGGAAAAGAAAAGAAAAAAAGAAAAAAATCACAAGCTCTGGCTCTTGGTAGTAACCGGGAGTTCGCTCGGGATATCATTAATTAGAAACAATCCACTCATTCCATTTTGGCCAGTAGTCTACCGGTAATTGTACCATGGACTACCAGTCGACGCCTAAAAGCCACAGGTAGGAAAAACACCACAGTTTTCCACGCGAAACATCTTCCTCCTCTCATGGCATGATAGGGTAGCCTTCAAAACAACCAACCATCAACCCACCTACTGTACAGTACCCCTCACCCACACTTTTCCAATACTGACCGACGAACCCACCCACCCAACCAACAGCCAAACCAAATAAACACCCCCACAGCACCAGCCACCGAGTGACCCCCTATGACAACCACCCCCACGCAAATTTATACTTGCTTCCATCCATCTTCCATCAATCCCATCAATCCGTGATCCATCCGCCAATCCATCCCAAAGTCTAACCGCCAAGCTCTCCCCTCCCTCCCTCCCTCTCTTCCTTATTGCAAAAACCCTCCCTCCCCCATTTTTTCCCCCTCCGCAAATTTCCCTTTTTTTTTTTTCCTACCCACCCACCCACTCACCACCCACCACCCACCCCGCAACCAAGAAGAAAAGAAAGAAAGCAAACGGGCAAACCATCAAACTCATCAAACTAAGCAAACAAGGCCCCCCTTTTTCTCAAAAGAGGAAAAGAAGAAAAAAAATTCCTCCTCGGTCCACTTTAAACCACCAAGCTGACAGGCGTGCTACAGAATAGCTAGCTATTGTACAAGTAGCTACTGTAGCTAGCTACAGTAGCTGGTCAGATCTTGTCCAGCCATGGCGCTCGTGGAAACTTGCTGCCACCGGTAGATGTGACCGCTAGATCATTTACGGGTTAACTTAGAGACAACCGTCGGCTCGGTCCCTCGGCTTGACTGCTGTGCTGTGCGATTGCCGGGGATGTGACCGTAGCTTCCTCGGCTTTATCATTTAACGCCCGGCGGTGAGATTCCTCTTCTTGATTGTACCGTATGTAAGGAGCTAAGGAAGAAATTAACTGGGGGGGGCAATGGAGGGGGGTTCTCACTTTGCCTCCTGGAGAAAAAGGTGGGAGAAGGAGAGGAAGAAGAAGCTAAATTGTGTTGAAACACTGGACACGTTTTGAAGATTCAACTGGTCCCTCCCTCCCTTCAATGCTAACTCTGCTCATCAGAGAAGTACCAGTACAGTACTGTACAGTGCACCATCCTATACAGTACCGGTTGCAAAAATCCAAGCGCTCAACCAGCAAGCAAGCAAGCAAGCAAGCAATCCAATGCAAGGAGCTCACTCTCTCGCAATAAATGATGGACGTGGGGAAGGGGAAGAGGAAATGATAGGATATTATAATCACGTGTTATCGCATCATCTATCAGTGATACTAGATATGATCCCATATCCGATGATAACTGTCACCGCGGCCGTAACCCAGTGTCCAATGCGATACTTGAGCACGGTTACTTTACAGTACTGTACTCACGCCCAATGCACACCCTGCAAGTGCGATATCATAAATAGGAGAAAAGGATAAAGTGAAGGAAGGGAAGAAGAAAAGAAAAGAAGAAGAAAAAAAAGTCAACATCATTGTGCATTCTTAGTTTTTCCAAAAGTAGTCACCCGTTTTGGTTTGTGGATGGAGGGGTTTTTTTCTTTCACTTTTTCACTTCACTTCTTCACTCTTCATTAATTTTATCATACTGTATGATACTTTATTCATTTCATTTATTTTTCTACCCTCACCGCTTGCCCTTCCCATCTATTCCATCAGTGCTAACCCTATTGGTATACGGCCGCTTGAATCTAAATAGAAATCGGGAAGAAAAGGGCAGGATGGGGGCGAGAGAAAATTTTGGCTTTTTTTTCCCCCTCTCCCTCTCTCTCTCTTTGGAAAAAAAAAAAAAAAAAAAAACTGCATTTGATGAACAAGCTAGGCACTTTTAGTTACATGGTATATCGGTATGCGCATACACATACCTCAAACAAACTCCTATGAACCATCACACAAGATAGGAAGAGTGAAGCAGCAAGACACAGGAAAGACAAAAAAGTATAGAAGGAAAAAAAAAACAACTAACTTTACAATCACTCCCTCATAATATCATAGTTGTTGTCGTGCTTCACGTGTAGCGACCTTGGATGACCGTAATCAGTATCCCTTCAGTCGTTTGAAAAAACACCTGCTGAAAATAACATACAAGAAAAAAAGTGTAAAAAGAAATAGGAGAAACAAGACATGATGTTGCAAACGCCAGAATGCGGGTGAGAAAAAGAGGGGGGGGAAACACCCCCAAGCCCACAAAATAAGAAAGAAACTTCAAAACTTTTAGTTTGCTTTTATCGGACAACAATTCTGAGGGGCTTGAATTTCCCTCCAACAGCTCTGCATTCGCCGCAGCTTCCCCTTCTTCCAGAGTTGAAAGCACATTCATCGCAGAAGCCGGACATACATTCCGTACACGCGAAAGCTTCGTGGATCGGTGTGAGGTTATCACAAGTGGCACACAAGAGCCTGCGGGGACCCGACATGGGGAATTCGGAAGCTGAAGTGGATGGAGGTGAAGCGGTGGGTGCTAGCGAATGGTGAGATGATGATGATGCAGTCGCGGGAGGAGATAGTGGTGTTTGCTGTCATAAATGTAAGAAAAGGTTTAAGCTATATCAACATAACCAGGAAACCCACCGGAGCATGGCTGTATTCGTGATGGTGGGATGGATGATGGTGATGGAAAGGCTTCGGGTCAATTGCTACAGCGCGGGTGGTTGCAGCTTCGATGAGCTCATCCCAACGAGAAGCGTTGGAGGACTGAGTGCTGGAGTTGTCGGCGATGGCGCCGGTCTCGGGGCTACTGGCAGCATAGGGTTGACGCTTTCGCTTCAAAGAGGTTGGGTGCTTGCCGGTTCGAAGGGGAGGGAGTTGAGATTGCAAATGGTTGCGGTGATGGTTGTGGTGAAGCAATTGATGACGGTGAGGGTTATGACGGCCATCGTCGCTATCATCCTCCGTGTCCTGACGGTGGAATATTAGCTATCAAATCCCGAGTGGTAACAGGTTTGAGACAGAATATTATTAATCTGCCATGTCAGAGCACACAACGAAGCTGGCGCACCGTGCATGGAGTTCGCACGAGGCACTGTGAGACCTGATTTGCAGTCACAAACAAATAATAATTTGGGACTGACCAATGAGAAGCATTCAAACTGCCATCATTGCTGGCGGAGCAGAAATGCTCCATCATTGGTCCGCACCCCGCACCACAGGGTAGGAAGAACGCTGGCTCTCGGGAATCGAGGAAAAAGGGAAGGCACTTACGATATCGCTGCGTCTAGAGCGCATCTCCTCCTCGAGGTCATCCTCTCCCATAAAATCGTGATCCTCCTCACAGTCGTGCTCTCCATAATCGGATATCACGGCTGGGAACTTTGAGTGGAAAGTAACGGGATTTGTAGACAGGGATATCGAAGGAAGGGTTTCTGATTCGTTTGCTGGCGATGGAGGCGACATCCCATCAACATACTGCTCATCTTCATGCTTGGGAAGAGCTACAATGGGGTTAGTGGGAAAATTCAACAGTCAAATTCCGAAAGGAACCAGGTCATCTCGCGACGAAGATGTGTGGACGCAGAGAAGAGCCTTCGAGTGACCCAGTTCTAACTAACCTTTTCCAGCCTTTCTGAATACCGGCATGGCAGAAGTGGCTGGTATATGCTGAGGGTTCCTCATATGAAACTGAGCGTTCACAGCACTCGCCGCTAGACCTCTGGATGGTAAATTGACCATCTTTGCGAAGGTTTCGGGGCTCGCTGGAAGCTTTGGAATCCAGTTGTCCGGATGTGCCCGTCGAATGTGCTCACAAATGGAGCGGTAAGCAAAGTTCTGAGAGACGAAGAAGGGTTAATATAAACCCGCCCTCGTATACATATGAATACCCTCCCGGATCTCGAGATGACTTACACCAACGCACTTCTTCCTGCATATCGAGCCGTCGGCATTGAACAGCGGGCACACGACTTCTCCGTGTCCACCATTGCCGACAATTCCGGCTCCAGCGTATATTTTCTTCGCGACCGTGGCCGGATTCTTCGAGTTCAATGGGGATTTGGCCATAGCTGGCATATCGTCGATTCACTCGAGCAAGAGTTTGGTTGCCGTTGAAGAGATGGGACGGCGACGATCGAGTGATGGAGAGGACACGATGCAATGAGAGAGGGTTCGGACGGTGTCTTGACTCTTGGGTTGCCAGTCGGTTGGGGAGGCGGAGAAAGTGCAAGACAGGATAAAGAGCACAGAAACAGAACCCGGGGGGGAGGGGGAGGGAGCAAGGAAAAAGTGAAGGAAAAAGGAAAAAAAAAGAAAAAGAGGTATAAATCGGGGGACAAGAAGGAGAGGAGAAACTGGCCGAATTTGGGCGATAGCTTCCTCTCCCCCCCCCTCCCCCAACAGCTAGCTCTTGCGCGGGTCTCGCGTTTGATTGGCCGAAGCTCCGGGGTGACGAGCTGTGCGTGGGGACTTGGCGGAGGTGGGGGGGGAGAAGAGAGCAAGAGGAGAAGAGGGACCGAAGGGAGAGAAGGAATGAGAGGGGGGGCCAGACGGATGAGGGGGGGGCTGTAACTGTAACTGTACGTAATCGGCAGTTGCTATTCTGTGTCCCCGCGGCCGACGACGGTGGTGGTGAAAAATTTTTCCCCCCGGCTGGCTGGCGCTGACTCCACCCTGCAAACAAGGAGCTCGAAAAAGCTGTAAGGTTAACTCTAGAGCTGTTATGGTATTCACTCTCGTGATGTGTGGTCGGGTTGGCACTCGAGCACCGTTAGACTACGGGGTGTAAACATCATCATGAAGATGGGTATACTAGGTACCCTAACCGCATGGAGATTTGAGACTCAACAAGTCCCCCATATGGTAAATTATCGCGCTCAAAACTCTCTTCTATGATACGGTGTTCATTGCTGCTTTGATAAGCTTCCTATGATGCTATAATATATTATTACCCATAGCCGTATAGTGTACTGTACGAGCACAGTACCCATAATTAAATTTTCCAATCCCTTTTTTTTTCCCCCTCTTTTTCTTTTTCTTCTTTTTTTTTTTTTCTGGCGTGTCGCGGCCTTATGGCACGGGTATCAATATATCATAACGGACGCAGCTTTCCCCGCCTCTTCGCATGGTATCGTACAATTCTCGTATCGGCATATTCCCTTCCATTCCCAGCCTCGAGGGTGAGGAGTCGAGGAGTGGAGTCGGTTGAGGAGGAGGAGAAAAGCATTTCTTTCTTTTTTTCCTTTTTTTCCTTTTTCCATTTCTTTCTTTTTCTCCTTTTCCTTTTCCTTTCTCTCCTCTTCCCTTCTTTTTCCGCCGTTGACTATGACACGCGCTGGATGCATGTCAAAGCTCCCTGATAAGAGAGCTAAAGTAGCAGCAGGAGCTACGGGCACACCACCCCCCTCCCTTTCTGCCCACCTCGGGTATGTCAACCTGGGCCTGACGCCATTGTTTACCCACATATTATAGCTCTGAGACCCCCTTTCCACCACACGCGTGCACGGTGAAAAAGCTTCAACATGATCAGCGAACAAATCAATTCCATCTCCGCAATTGGCCATGATACCCTCTTGCTTACCGTGCCGTGCATATATAACAGAGCAGGTAGGAGATCTTGACCACAGGTCTTGTCCTTTCAAAATGTCTGAGGGTTTGCAGCGTACTGGTACTTGGGCCAGTAGAGCATTTATCGTACCCGGATATAGTTCTCAACCCCAGCCCAGGGGGGGAAGTAGTAGCTACCGGTACCCTGTTGTTGTTGTTGTTGTTACAGTGCTCGAGTAGTGTACTCGTACCGGTATGTCGTTTTTTTTCTCTCAACCCCCCCTCCACCCCCTTCCCTTCTCCCAGCCGAGTGTTTAGACTACCATCGTCTCATCTCCTATGCTCTCGCACGTGGTTAGGGAAGGTACCCGCGTGGAGCTCCTGGACTTGGTAAAGACCCCCCCCAGGCGAATACTCGAGACCGGCACTGTAACCTCCTCTCCCAATTTTATCTGCACTTGGACCAATTCCTAATCCAGCCTCGCCCACCCCCCCTCTCTCCAACACTCCAACCCGCCATTCCACAACACCTTCGCCCAAAGGGATCCTCTCGGGCAAAACAATTCGAACTTGGTTAGCGCTCCTCCAAACATGTTTGTCCTTCTGACATTACAGTGTGTTATTATCATCGCCTTACCCGAAATGGTACGTCGTACCGTACTCTTGTCTTCGCGTTAACCGCTGATTCGCTCGTTTCTCCTCTCACATTCCGGGGCGCGTTGGGCGGTGACGATGGGTCCATTTCAAATGTCTCTCACCCTTCCCTCCTCTGCCCGATGCCCATCGGCTATATGGGGTGCATCAAATTTGCTGTATTTTTATACTTTTTAGTCGCTTCCGATACCCGATAGAGATGCCGGCATGGCAACAATCATCATGCATGCCTCAACTACCGCAGCAGCACATCCAAGTAAAGCAATCAATCAACCAGAGAAAAGAAGAGCAAGGCAAGCAGGCCTGCAGCTGAGCAGAACTTAATTCTCTCGTCGCGCCCAGAAGGCGCCCATCTCAAACCAATTCACCAACACAAGTTTGGTGCGAGGTTAGGCCAAAATAGTACCCACCAGCGCCTTTCCGGTACTCGAGCGCAGTTATATTATAATAGGACCATGTTAGTAGATTCTCATCCGGCCTTAACAACTTTGTATCGAGTTTCGAGCTCAAAATTACCTGCCTCCACTCCCCCAGACAAACCGCTTTCTGTCCACCCACAACAAAAAAAATTTCCCCTCGGAAATCAAACTTTGGACTTGCTCCCCAATTGACTTCCCCACCCATGTAAGGATTAACGTTTGGAAAAATAAATCGCTGCTGTTGATGTCTCTCTTCGAGCCGGTTTTTTGGGGCCCCGGCTAGGTGTCGCACACAGCGTAGTTGAGCATTATTATATGTATGATAATGCAATCTAAAGAAGGATGAAAGACATGCTGTGCGAGTACACCCATGCATACATAGCCGGCACATGGGCAGAACTTCCAATGGCTTTCTCCGAGCGAGATGAGGCGATGGTGAGACTTTCTTGACTCCATTGGCCTTGTCATGAATTGAAAACCCGAGGCATCAGAAAAAAGACACACCGTTAGAATAGCAACCAGTTGGGTGCCAGTTGCTGTACCGCGCTTCCGTAGTACCGTATGATACTTGTAAAGTTATATCATAACAAACTCGAATGTGGCTTGGGTATGATCTAGCACAAAGATCTCACCGCCGTGAGGTGGGCAGATAGGGTAAACCGATCCGTAAGTTCAGGGATTCTTCCATTGAAACTTTTGGAGAGGAAAAAAGCCCCAAGGTGAGATGATGCTTTTCCGGAGAAACAGTCACAACCTATCACATCCACAGCGACAGGTTAAAATTAGGCCCCTTCTTCATCGTGTGATTTGCCCCGCTATCTAGGTTACCCCACATCGTGAACCGGAGAGCGAGAAGAAAGAGAGAAAGAAAGAAAGAAGAAAGAAAAAAAAAAAAAAAAAAAAAACTTCTCTTCTCGGGGACTTTATTTTTTATTTTATTTTTCCTTTCTTCTGCAGATGTGCTGACCCTGGTTATGAGATGGCTTAAACTAATCGTAAACTTACCTAGCCGGTCCAGGATGATATCACCGCTGAATATTGGTTATGAGTTCCGCGCTGCTTGGAGATGGCCGAATTGTCTAAACATGGGACTTGGCCCCTGCGACCTTGTCTCTCGCCCAGTCAGTTGCTAGGAGCGGTGCAGGGAACTTGTTAGAATACAGTAGTCAATTGCTTCGCAGCAAGTCTTCGGGAGCTCAGGACTTCTAAAGTGTCTTGAACACAGGGTAAGGGTTGAGTAGGAACAATCCGCGACTCAAAAGACCGGTATAGCAAATTTTTTTTTTTTTTTCTCTCTCTCTCTCTCCCGGGAGGACGGAATGGGGACCGCCTGTACGAGCACTGCACTGTACTCGAGTATGATAGTATCGTAATACTGTATGTAGAAGATCACCGCATTAACCGGTGCGGAGGTGGTGGGGGGGGAGGCTCCGAGTCGCGCGTGCGTTGGAGTCGCTTGTTTACATCGATTGTCACTCGTTTTTCTCATCCTAACAACACGCCCTTTATCAGGGTCTGGCCTGTCGCA
Source organism: Tuber indicum (assembly GCA_006112555.1). Lineage (NCBI taxonomy): Eukaryota > Fungi > Ascomycota > Pezizomycetes > Pezizales > Tuberaceae > Tuber > Tuber indicum. The sequence goes on along the minus strand of VBSK01000423.1, from coordinate 131,618 downwards.
TGTGAACGAGGTGGCAGGACACAGAGTACATTTCCCCCAGGGCCCTCTAGTCTACGGTACTCGCCAGGGGGTGGCGGTGGGGACTCGAACCGGCTGGTGTGGGGTGAATTTCCTTGAGACTATTTACTAGTGCACCGTCGCTCCAGGGACCTGACCTAGTGCTTTAACGCCCCCCTACTCGAGTTAGAGAAGGCGTCGCTTCGGCGGTCAGGGGGTTAGTCATCTGCCAAAGGAACAATTTCTCTTGGTGGGAGAAGGAGCTACGTGTTGCACTAGTACCGTACTATGCCCGTTCCGTACTCGAATGTTGCTTTCTTGGCTTACGTGATCGCGGGCCAGGGTAACAACGACTTCATAAAGGATCACCCGCCCTTGCCTACGGATACATACACCCTACAATCTTACTAATCAGTTGACATCTCAACCTGCTTCTCCCACCGCTTTATCACATCGCATACAAACGACGGCGCCGAGAACGGGGCTACGCCGACACGCTTAGGTGACTTGGTATGTTCAGCTACTTGGCCTGGAAATTCCGGACCGGCGGACAAACTCTCGCTGTTAGCCTCCACAGCTCAAGTGCCCGCATCGCGCCGATTACTGGCTTTTACCGAGAACCGACTAGGAGCAAGCTATTTCCTCCTACTCGATTCGATGATGATGCCTAATTTACAGTGAGGGCGTGGGGGTGGCGGGAACTTTGGATCTGGCAACGTTTCGGTTCTCGAGAGGGAAGGGGGGAGCCCCAGTATTCGGTTTCGGCCCCCGCCGTTGCACCGGAGAAGCGCAATTTCCCGGCAGCCCAAGTAGTGACCACCGGACGGTAATTGTTGGTTGGCTTAGAGCCTCCAACATCTATTAGCCTTGGGGGCTGGGGGAGCCCACTAATCTCCCCCCCTCCTTAAGCATTGCGAGGGAATGGTGGGGCGTGCCTGTAACGGTACGGTACGGAGTCAGCGATGCTCTTGACTTGATGCTACATCCTCTCTAGAGGTAAGAGGAGCTACCGGTGCCTCGCTGCTCGCGTCATCCTACCGGGCAGACTTGACACCCACCTTCTTGGATGACAACACAGGGGGTAAAAGTACCGGGCAGCGGTGGGAACCACTACCGTGGGCTTATTCTTCCCGGTCTCTTGTAGAAAGAAGCTCGTGCGGTACCTGAAATTATAGGAAGAGAAGGAAAAACGGGCGGTAATGGTATGGGAGGGTTAAATTGGGTTAGAACGGACGAATCCCAAAGATGTAATTGGCGCTATTTCCATAGGGATTGGGGTGGAGGAAAAGAGGGCTTTACAAATTCCAAAGAGTCATTGCGATTTGCTTGATGTCTTGAAAAGTAGTTGATTTCGAGTGATGAGACATGAGTTTGGGGATAACAGGGGTATTTGTAATCTTTGTGGAGAGTGAGAGTCTGTGACTCAAGTAAAGGTAGTGGTGCGACAAGGTTTAAATGTCAAGTGGGTGTATATTATGTTAATATATGGGAAAGGAAAATCTGCTAAGAGATACTCGAGATAAAGCGAACGATGGGAAATAATATCTGCTGATCTGCTATTAATGGAAAAGATAAACTTCCTCAATGCACCAACCAGTCGGGTCGTGTCATGCCACGATCTAGGGTATACCCCACTTGCTAAATTGTGTGAACTGCATCAAAACTCCAAAGCCCCTAATAGGCCAGAAATGATACCCTCACCGTCTTCCCCTCCCACCAGGTCCCCGAATCCACTGCCTTCGCCGCCGCAATCGAATTCCTCGCCACCATATTCTCCACCACCCCACTCTTCACCACCGTATTCCTCGCCCCCGTATTCCTCGCCGCCGTATTCCTCGCCACAGTACTCTTCCCCACCATAACCTTCGCCGCCGCACTCCTCTCCACCGTATTCCTCCCCACCATAGCCACCTTCTTCATAGCCGGTTTCCTCGTAACCACCTTCGTATCCGCCCCCATCACAACCACCAGTTTCATCATAGCCACCATCTCCGCAGCCCTCTTCGTAGCCCACTTCGGCTTCCATATAGACTCCTTCTTCAGAGGCATACACCTCACCCTCCATGTATAAACCACCTTCTTCACCGCCAGCATATGCCTCACCTTCCAGATACATCCCCTCTTCGCCGCATCCTTCTCCACCGTATGCTTCTCCCTCAACATAAGCGCCCTCCTCGGCATACATTTCTTCTTGCTGTTGCTGCTCTGCTATCATTTGCTCCTGTTGTTGCTGTTCCGCCATCATCTGGTCTTGTTGTTGTTGTTGCTGCATCATCTGCTCTTGTTGTTGTTGTTGCTGCATCATCATCATTTGCTGTTGTTGCATCATCATTTGTTGCTGTTGCATGCGTTGCTGCTGAGCCGCGGGACCACCCCTACCCCTACCCCTGCCCCTGCCCCTGCTACTTCCGCCTGTTGCACTATTTCCCCTTCCACGGGCTGGGGTCCCACCTCTACCGCCGGCAGCGGCCCCTCCTCTGCCTGGCCCGGGCCCTCTTCCGCCTCCGAAAGCTTGACCAACTAAACCTCCAGGGGCAGGCCAAGATATCCCTCTTCCGGTGCCGGTACCTCCCATCATTCCACCTCTAACTGGTGGTGGTCCTCCTCTTCCGGCCCCAGGTGGTCCCCCAACCATCCCACCACCACGCCCAGTGACGGTGGTCACAGTTGTAGTCTGCTGTTGGTAGATCCCTCCAGGCATTCCACCAGGCATGCCGGGCTGCATTACCGGTTGCGGGCTGTTCATATTCATTGGCATACCCCCATTCGTTCCACTCATACCAACCGGTGTAGGACTGTCCATGCCCATTTGCATGCCACCACTTACACCAATTGGCGGCCCGCCATTCATTCCGGCGCTGATTCCGCCGCTCATGCCTACGTGAACTCCGCCTATTTGATTCTGAATGGGACCCTGCATAGGACCCTGCATAGGACCTGGTATGGGGCCATGCATGGGGGTAGTTATCATAGATGCAGGAGCACTGTACATTGATTGAGATCCAATGGGTGGTGAGCGAGCAGTAGTCGCACCACCCCTGCCGACAACCATGGCCCCTCCTCTCTTGCCCCTGGAGCCCCTCGTGCCACCTTGCGTCATACCTCGACCCACAGGAGCGCCTGTTCCAGCCATGCCACCTTGCACACCTCCTCTCCCTCTACCACCCATCATCGCGCCGCCGCGGGTTGCGGCCTTAGCCGGCTCTTTGAGCTTCTTCTTCGGCACCCAGAATGATCCGGTGTCTTCGAATGCTTTTTTGATAACAGTTGTTGAGGCCTTGGACATGGTCTTTAAACCCTGAGCCGCCATCGCCGCTCCGCTAGAAACGGTGGCCCCGCCTTGCGCGGGGGGTCTCGTGGCCATTGGGCGGATGGTAGTCTTCTTTGTAGTTGCTGTCGTGGTTGTTGTTTGTGGGGCGGTAGCGACCATCTTGCGGGGTTGTTGGAAAGTACCTTGTGTGGCGGGAGCCCTTGGAGGCATGTTTTGGTAACCTGCTTGGTATATTGACATTGGGTTTTGGGCTTGCTGAGGTGGAAGGGTAGTCATTGGTCGGGGGATGGCTTGAGCGTGGTGTTGTTGCTGGAATGAGTGAGGAGTTTGAGCAGTTTGAGTAGTTTGAGCAGTCTGAGGGTATAGCGGTTGAATTTGTGGGGTCGGGCACCCAGTTTGGCCAGGAGGAATTTGCTGAGAGTGGGCCCCTACTGTGTTGTGATGGTGAGGGAGGGAGGGAGAGTTCGCGTTGAAGACAGACTGGGAACTATTTATCATCCCCGGAGCTGGGGTTCGAGAACCCGAAGATAATGAAAGGCTCCTGTCGTGGAGAATTGGAACGTTAGTTGGGCCAGGTGGCACTTGTGGCATGGGTTGTTGCAGAGTTGGCGCTACTGATTGTGACCGGATCTTCGGTGATGGAGAATTTGGCACGCGAATGATGTTCGTTGTTTGTGCAGCAGCTGAAGGAGGCGGAGATGTCAGACCAGTTGTTACAGCGATATCCGTGAACATCCTATCGTCCTCTGAAAACCCGTTGAATGTAGCTGATAGGTGGACTTTCTCTTCTATCTCCTCTTCCTTTTGGGAGACCTCAGGAGTGGGGGATTTAGCCTTTGCGGGGGACGCTGGCTTTGGAATCGAGGGAATTGGTACATCGCTGCCGGCGACTTCTGCTATGCCTTGTTGTGGGAGCGGAGTTGAGGATGAGGAGGTAGATTTCGTGGGTTTACGAGACGGCATGGAGGTGACGGGGGAAGTGTAGTTGGTGGGAGCAGGTGTTTGCGGAGCTCGAGGTTCATAGTGGTATTGAGGGGCCGGAGTCTGAGGAGGTAGATGGTTAGGTTGTATTTGCTGTTGGTGATATACTTGTGGTTGCAGCTGCTGCTGATGTTGCATTTGCGGTTGGGGTTGTAGTTGCTGGTGCTGCAGTTGCGGTTGTCCTGCAGCAGTGGGGTCAACAGGAATGATCGGTGGGTATTGATTGTGCTCTTGATATGGTGGAGCGGGGGTGGCCGAAGGATCAGACCCCTGGCCCTGCTGCTGCGGGAGATAATAAAAGTTTCCCGATGTCGGAGATGCCAGTGGAGCAGTTTGCTGGGCTAAGCTTGGCCATTAGAACTTCATCGCATAACCGGTAGTTGAATCGCTGCAGAGCCCATCACATAGAAGTACCTGGGCACCTCTAGGCAAACACAGCTATGTGATCTCTGCTTCATCCCAACCTTTGAATAAGAGAGAGAGAGACTCACGGTAGTCCCAGGTAACTGCTCCTGTCATCGAATTATGAAAGTAAAACTTCTGCTGTGACTGATCCCAATGTGCAGCCCAGCCCTGCGGGACAGGAGGGGGCATCGGGGCACCTGGGTTAGTAAAGCCCGGTTGCTGCATCGGTTGCTGTGGGATAGCCTGTGTTTGGTACATTTTTGCAAGCCGGAATGCCCTACTGAAGATAAAAAAGAGATCGCGGGATAGGGGTTATGGATGGGAGAACATCGAGGTACGGCGGAAGAGAGGGGGAGCAATGGAGGGTCGATTTTCAGCCGCAGCCAGCGATGCCACTCCCCTGTGCTCGAGTTGCGCACACGAGAGATGTCTCTGTGATTGGTTGACAGAACCCACAGTTTCTAATTGGTGGGGATTAACCGAATCTATCCAAGGTGTTGGTAAAAATGCGCCACTTTCCCCTTGACAGTCCCTTTTCGTCAATGTAAGGCCCTGTGTCACCTTGTCCGAATGGAGTGCATATTCTAAAGTTGGCCTGAAATTATCCTCGAGTGTAGTACAGGTATGGGGGTTTGGGGTTCGGTGAAGCGATTCTTCCTCGTACAGACCCCCCATCACCAGAGTACCAAAACCGATCTCCTTTTTTTTTCGTGGGTTTGTGGTGCAGTGGTCTCCCTCTCTTCGAGTGCTGTTGTGTGTAGAAAAAAGGAGAATCTGAAGAAGGGTTTCGCAGGGATGCATGGTAAATCGGTAATACAGGCGACAAAGCTCGCTTAAATGAATAGTCTGGATCATTGTTTTTCCGGTATTGTATCCCGAGGCTAAGAAAAGCTTGAGTGAAGCTCATCCAAGACTTGCGGGAGTCTAAGCGGTGGTGGGTCATCGTGGTCGAGATATTCTCAGGTACTGAAGAGAGCACTAAATTGAATAGTGGAGGGAGTATCATGAGTCAAAAGTTAGTTGTTGGTTTGCATTGCATACATATAATCCTGTGGAGTTCGGCTATGGCTACTGTGGAGCTGGAGCCGGAGCGTTGAGGATAATAGGCGACTTAAATGAAACTCGGGGTAGTTGTTAAGATATCACGGGACATCTGCCCGTTCAGGGTCAAAGTTATGATATAAATACCCTGGTTTCATGACGGGTCAATCTAGACCTGCCCAGAAGCCTTCCTATTTTTATTTCATCCAATTCGCCATTTTTACATCTAATAGTAACGGGAAAACCATGACGGGTGGCAGGGGCGTTTTGGATAGCCACAGATGTGTATGTCTTTGTGAAGGAAGCAGTGATACCAGTAGCCCCAAGGATCCATTTAAAGAAACTGGAGGTTAGCTTGACTCTAACCTAGTGGCAAGGTTTAAATTATGATACCTTGTAAGAGTCCAAAGTCCGGAACAAATCAACGTTATTGCGGAAATGATCAACCATTTTTTCTTCCAAAGAATACGCAGAACATTAAGTGCTGAGAGTGTTGACGCAAGTCCCATGTTTGTCCCATACGTGCTTCCAGGAGGTCTCATCGTTACCTTGGTAGTCTTTCCGGTACTGGGCCAGGTAGCTGAGTAATCCGGTCTCTCCCAACCCCTGAATACCGTATTTGTAAGAACACCGGTGAATTCCCTGGATGGATAACGGTACTGCCTCCAGGCTCCATCGCAATTGTTAGGCCAGATTTCATGTATAGTCCAAGAGTCAACTCCAAGAACAAGCTTTATCCGATTACCCAATAGCCACCCTTCAACACCTACCGCACCGCTGGAAGGGTTTGATTCCAAAACTGAGGCTGTCTGCCTGGATTGTTGAAGCAACATTTGGGAACGGCTGTCGTATTCTGTTAACTTACTTTTAAATACAGGGCAGCTTGAGCAGATCCGAGAATACAAATTATAGAACACATAGAAGGAAGCACTGCAGTTTCTCTTCAAAATTTCTTAGCTGGGGACTTCAGAGTTTGCCTTGTTAAACTATCTATCCCAGAGGCGATAAGGTAATTTCTCGGGATGCACACATGGCCCACATGGCCCACAGATGAGGGTTGAGAGGAATCATGAGAGGAGCTTGTCCACAATTTATGATATATACAATGAGAATTGGGATAATTGAACACCAGGCTATGATGTTAAAGTTGCTTCTTCTAGTAAGGTTGGTTATATTTTCATTCTTTATTTGTATTAGGGGGGGGGGGGCTAAAAGTTACTTTTTTTTTGGGTAATTCATCTTGTCCATCTGAAAAGACCCCTGGGGACTTTCCCAAATCCGAATCCGACACCGGGTTTCCATGACAACAGTTACCCAATGCCACGGGTCGGGCCTATAGCCGCCTACCAGGCCTCATAACCTTCTGTAGGCTAATGGGATTCGGTCTATATTCGACTAGGTTATTGTTCCGAGCGGCCTACCTTGGCCTATAGGCTAGCCTACTAGTAGCGGAACACTGTGCAGTTTAGATGTCAATTATTGAATATCGCAACTCGACCCAGACCCTGGTTGAACCTGGGTACTACTACTTCCGCTTGCCCTACCACTGTAGGATTGACTCTCACCGGTTCTTGGATCGGATGCAAGGCTCTAGGTCTTGTAAGAAATTGTGGCGTCACTGGTTTTCTAACCCCGAGTCAAATCCCTGTATCGGGCAGTTTTGTATAGGGAGGGGCATTGAATTGAATGTCTGCGAGAACCAGATACAGGGGTGAAAGGTGCCGACGGGGTATTCTATGCGATGGTTTTTCCAGTTGTGTGCAAAGGGAGAAGAGTCTGTTGTTGTCGAGAGCTGTGGGGTGGGGTGCTTCTTTGGTAGGGAGCATACACCCCCATTTCAAGATACTCGTCGTCACCACTGTGATCAATTCGTGTACCTGTTGCTGGTGTTGTGTGATGAGGGGGTGCGCAATAGCCGCAACACTCTGAATAGACCACTACGGCTATGGCACAAAAGATTTATCCATCCAGTTTATCGGAGCCACCTCTATTCCTACTAGGTGAAACCCAATTCTCCAGTAAGTTATGAACAGCTTATATCTAAACTACTTGTATCATTAATACAATCTCTGATCGCGCATCCAAGTTTAAAAGCTACTTTTCGTCCTCCAACCTACTGGTATGCTATTCAATTCGCCGGCGAACTCTAGTTGGGTTATAGAAGGAATCGATGTGACGCTATCGGGGGAGGGCAGAGTTTATGAAAATGGAGTAATATTAGGATAGTGCTTTGGGGATCAGGATTAACTCTTGTTTGTATCGCACTGTCATGCTATCGCGGGACAATTGGAGTTTTAATTGGTAGGATTCCCGTCGGTTCAGGTAATTTTTATGTTCCACTCTAAGGGATTTCACACAGGCGGTTCACCGCGATTCAAGGAGCCGGTTCGCAGTTCATGAATCGTGAACTGGAAAAGTGAACCACAGTGCTAGTACCGGCTCTGGAGGTGGTGGTACTCAGGATGGTTTGGCGGTTCAGAAAGTGGTGGTACACTTTGACTTGCACAAGAAAAAGGATCAATCACCAGCCACTGGTGGTGAAAATTTCGTCAGCGTAAAAAAAGCTTCTCCTCGCAACAAATGAAGGCACAAATATGATAGTGTCTTCCTTTTTCAGGCTGGCTAAAGAATTCGCCCTTGGCTACAAAATATGCAAAATAAGTACGATAGTAAACCGGTAATCAGCACAAAGTCTCACACCATACTGAAATGAACCTGCCAGAACCGCAGTACGCATCCCGGACATGAACGGCCGGCGTGAATACCCCCTTCTGGTTCAGCTTATAAGTGATTTACACCTATGATATGTGCCCGTTCCACCCCCATGGCATAGCCAACCCAAATTTGTCATAGGGGTCAAGTAGATCACTTGCCAGTTTGGATATCTCAGCAATGAATGTTGTCGGGAATGCTTTTAGGCTGGTGCCACTATCCTGATCGATGGAATGATGGTTGGTGCCGTGGATTGTGGTATGGGTCTGGAATGTCTCTTGGCTTGCGGCTTTCATTCTTGGGCCGGGAATGAGTGGCCCGTGAATGAAGGGCTACTCCTGCGTCTTTGCCAAAAAAAAAAACAAAAAAAAGCCGACTACCGAATTTTGTTGAGAGTGAGAATAACCCCCCCAAAATTCAGCAGTCTCCGTTTTTCTTGGAGAGGACGGGCGAGTAGTATGGATCGATAATGGCTGCGCTGAATTAGGATGTTTGTATATATATACCATTTGTATCATTATTACTGCCGTGAAATGGTACCGGATATTCTATTTAATTTTAAGGTTGACTTTGGTTTTCAATTGGAGGAGGGCCAATGAAAGAGTGATAGGCACGAGTGATAGGACATGAGGATGGAGAATAGTTCAAAGTGCCAGTGATTTGGGGATTGTGCACAGCGGACGAGAGATAAGGGCAAGAGAAAGAGATAAAACGATATTGCGTTCAGGCTCATCAGGCAAGAGGTTCGTTGCCTCTTAACCGGACGAGAGAAAAAAGCTAAATATACTAAAGTAGGAAACTCTAAAAAGATATCCTGCTCGCTCCAGGACCCTTTTTTCTTCCATAGCTTTTCGAACAAATTACACAGGGATGAATCCTCTCCATGGCCCTTCACAAAAAAAGAAAGACATCGCGAGTACTCCCACTCTCCAGATATTTCCGCCAGTGCCACAACAACCTCCGGTGTCCTCCACCGGCTACTCCATTTCACGCTCCCGGAATAGCTCCATCCGGAATCAACACAAAGCACGATAAGGGGGGTTGAGTAATTGCGCAGACAAAACCATGGAGATGCGGAAGTAGTATTATTGGGAGTGTATTCTATCTAAGGTCTAGGGATGACTTATGGTGTCCTTAGTAATATGGATAAAAGTTTACTTCCTCAAGTCAAAAATCTGCCCATTCATAGAGCGGTGGTTGGATATTTTTTGAGCTTTGGCGGTCTTTGACAAATGGAGGACCAATGGCGGCAGATCCTCTTTGTCATTGGATTCTTACTGAGGGTTCGTTCAGGTTGTTCTCTCCCTGAGAATTGCTCACAGGTGAGTTCCTCGCCACCGAGCCCAAAAGGAGCAGGGTTAGAGGCCGCATGCGTGGCCCCCAAGTTGAGGGGGGCGAGGCCGTATAACGAGTCCCTGATATATCGCCTTAGGTAAATGGGACCAATAGGTCACTGTTGAGCGCCATAGCTAAGAATGAATTAACAAAGGGCTACGCTCTTGAGGGAGGAAAGCTTGTTGGTAGTATCGATAGAAGGTATTAAAATAGAGCGTTAAGACAAAAAAGTTCTAGTTCGATGCCCGTTTGGCAAATATTTTCTCAACCCTCGACCAATTCTGGATTCCACTTTGGCCCCGGTCGAACTTAGAAATAGGTATCGAATAGTTCTTAGCTAGGAGAATTGAATAGGAGGTTTATGGAATTGAGAAACCTCTAATAGCCTGCAAAATTGTTACGGTCATATGCTGTACAGTACAGTACTCTTTATATGGATCCTCATACTGAACTGTATTACAGGGTCTCGAATCACATTTGGATCTTACCACAGCAAAGTGTGAAACATCAGGTTTTTATTTGATTTGCATGCATCATACTCCCATTATGGAGAGGAATAATTGTTTTCACGATTTTTTCACCTTTTTGAAATTTCTTAGCTGGGCACCGCCGAGCTATTATTCCCCGAAAATCGTTACTTTTAGTTTAAAATAGCCAAGGGCGCTAATTTTTCCGCCACTTATTGTGGACTGAAGCAGGAGAAACCCCGACGCCACAGGTGGTGTTCTATTTATAAGCGGCAGTCTACAGGTACAGTATCATACCCCTCAAGGAATACCTGAACATTGGCGAGTATGGGGGAAGTAATTTGAAAAGGGTATGGAAGGAAGTTGTTTTATTTGGAGGATATAAAGGATAGAAATTGTAAGAAGAGAGATTAACGCAGATACTTTAGTATAGTGAGAAAGCGCGAAATGAAGAAGGCTTTTTTTTTCTGAAAAAAAAAAAATACCTGAACATTTGTGTCTGGATTTAGTATAGGCGCACGGATGTGCACAGACAATCCTCCGTACAAAATTTTGATCCCTGTGTTCGGGTATAATACTACGGTATTTCTGTTTTTGTTTTTTAAAGAAAATAATAACTTTTTCCATTTCGCGTTTTCTCACTATACTAAAGTATCTTCGCTATCCCACAAACTATCCTTACAATCTAATCCCTTATATCTGCCCCTCCAAGTGTTCAGGTACTACTTGGGGGGTACTTATATATTGTCGCAAAACCTCCGGCTCGCCTGGAGGGTGCGCTCCTGATCTCAGTAGATTTATTGATTTAATTCGTCAAACTTTGCTGGAAGATGAGAATTTTAGTAGGGTGCTGCCACTTAGCCTAGCCTTGCCTGCAGCAGCCTTCTATTCGCCAGGTTCTGCATAGGTGGGATGAGATGGCCGCGCATTCGGGTTTATTCACGAATCTGCCCAGAAAATTGTGAATTGAAGGTATCAGTATCATAACGAAGCCGGGGCGCGCAAGAACCCAATCGGGAAGATGCTGGTAACGGCTGTCTATCCATAGAATAAGGGGATCGATCCATGATACTTGGTATCACTGGGGTAGAAAGAACTTTCCACTTATCTGGCTAGGTGGACACATGAGAGTCTTTCTTGGAACCCCCCACAAGACGCAATATTCACTTGCCAGTTGCCACGCAAATCCAGAGAGTGTGACCAGGAAAAGTTCGTATTTCAGTGGTACTGTGCATCTACCAGCTTCTGCACTCAGGGTAGTCCTATCTGGCGCTCGTTAATTAGCGTTCCCGCAATCAGTTATCCATGCTCACAATCTAGCACGAGTGTAGATGTAAGACACTCGTTACAACGTCTTTTGTAGCACTCTAGGAGTACGGAACAGGGGCCTTTCCCGCAAGCATGAACGCTGTGGAAGGGCATCTGAGACATGCACTCTGCAAATCTGGCTATGCAAAGTCTTAACTTACCCGGTACCTTAAAACTCTTCTTAGCGTTTCTTATCCCTCAGGGGTAACTTAACTTAGACTTACGCCATATGCAAGTTATTTGAATACCGTATCCTGAACAGTCCCTGCCCTAAATAAATATCTAACATCCCATTGACTTGTCTCAATTCCGTTGGAAAGATCTTGTCTGTCCGTGATCCTTGAGAATGCTGCTGGGTAAATACCTGTAGGAAAATTAATTCACACGCCGGGCCCGGTGGGTTGAGGGTACTCTTGGTAAGCGCTCTGTGCACGGTGGGGTTGTGGCGGCCCTTGCAGCCGATCTGAGCGCTTTATCACCTGCGGGACAGCGGAGCGGACTTTCCCACACTCCCACTCTATGGGAATACCGGTATCGTTGACTGCTGCACAAAGGTTTGCAAAACCCGCCGGAGTAGGCTTTACTGCGTTCTTTGCCCTCGGTCTTAGTTTCCCTGTATATAATTCATTTGCGATCACGTTCTCACGTTCCCATCGCTGGCTACAATGGCAGTCAAAGTATCCTGCTTGAGTAGGCAATTAGGGTAGGTAAGTTCATCACTTCAGGGGCCAATTCTACTTTGAATGTTCCCCAGACAGGAGTTATCAGCATTGGGATCAACAGACAGTTCATCCGTGCCTAAGTGAGTTTCTTGGCCTACGGACCCACCGCATCAGGCGTTTGGATCCTGCCCTTCCCCCCACGGTGGAGCATTTCTGCCGGTTGGGGACTGCCTAGCTACTGTTGGTACGAATCTAATGCGGTGCAACAAGTCCTCCCAAAAGCGAAACCTATCACGTGATTTAACCCCACTGGCCACCCAATTCGGGCGGATTTCAGGGAAACCATTAAAGAGTGCATAACTGAATCCGTGTAGAGCAAGGAGGAAATCCGAATGACAAGCTAAACTTCTGAGATGTGATGTTTGTTGAAATGTCTTCGCACTCTGAGCGCCCCAATGCACGTGAGCACCACTCATGTGGGTTGAGAGACCTTGCCGGATAATGAGTGTTGAGTACGTTTGCGGTCTGTGGAATGCCGACAACCTTATTTTAGTATGCAATAGATCGCTCGAAGTGCTCAGGGCGAGGGATCGGTCAGTGTTTCCGTTTGAGGCTGTGTCCTGCGGCGGTGAGGCGCAAAGGGTGGAGCCCCGCTGTTGCGGGAAGAGGAGCGGGATTGAAATCTCGGTATAAGTACCGATAAAGTGCTCTACCGGTATCATATGTACATCCCCTGGGTGTGCTGGCGTAACCCGTGGGGCGGACCTAAGACCTCTGAGCAAACTATCCACAGATGTTCGAGTGTATCGAGGGAGTGATCATCTGGAATCCCTAGATAAGGATGTCAGAGTGGCTTCAACACCCGAAGTGCGAGATCTCATGACACACCGAACTTGGAGTTTCATAAGTGTGCCGGGGGCCTCCTCGTGGGATTGAGGGCCATGGCTGGCGCCTTACGGCAATTGCGCATATCTACTGGGATCGCTCCACTCCGAAGTCCGTTGTTGAAAAAACCCAACACCTGCAAAATCCATGCTTGAGTATTGTAGTAAGGCGGAAGGTACAGATTGGATCTTGGTTTCATTGGTTTGGGATTAGGAAGATGAATGGAGGCTCTGCTTTTAGAGCACAAACACACTTTAACAAATACCTATTCCAGTTTCATTATTTCTTTTATTTTGGTTCTGCTTTGGAGTTTCATCTGCCCAGGGATTTTTTTTCGCATAGAAAGGTGCCCTTAGAAACATCTGTCATCTGCTGTACCGGTATTGTAAAGTACTAGTACTGCACAGTACAGTAGCCTACCCAATATCAAACCGTGGAATTAACATAAAAAACAGATCTGGACACTCTACCGCATTTCTTAGGGCCTGCTAATAACTGCTCGCAGCAAGATACCTTTCTCAAGCAGGTCCATGTACTGTATACTACTGGAACCCCTCGTAGTCCATACAGAATTAAACGTACTGCCTACCCCGGCCTCTCCTCCGGTTCTATCCCGATGTCCAGTATGGTTCGCACATAACACCAGACCGCCACCTTTAGGCACAATACACGCGCGAGAAATTACCTCCTGTGCTCTTTTTCCGAGCCCGACAAACATCGCTGTTCTGACACCTTATTTAATGGCTCGGTGTCATTTGAAGTACATAATGTACTCGCGAAAGCTTTCTTCCCATTTCTAATCAACTTAACCGTTAAATTAGCGCCTGTGGAAAGAAGACCATGGGATGGGGGTGCTATATACTGGTGTTAGAGACGTGGGGGGTGTACAATATGGTATTTTCCAGTTTGGAATCCCAGACTATAAACTATCGATATCTTCTAGTGTTATTTTGCATTTGCATAAATAAACGCTCTTCGCTTCGCAAACCCGAAACCGGTGACGCAGGCAAAGTATTTCACGAGCTTAGAGACTACTGGAACCTTTCTATATGATACCCTGAAGTAGGAGCCTAATTATTTGTTCCAAACATGTGTTCGCCCGTGATAGAGAAGTTGCGTTCCTGGCTTACAAATAGCTCAGAGGCTTGGCTGTCTTCGCGCACTTTCAGACAGGGTAGTTGCCCATTAGATAGGCGTCTAGAGAAGTCCGGACAGCAGCGGGGGGATTTGACAAACATGGGGTAGCCCAGTTACGGGAATTACGCGGGTGAGATGTAAGTTCTATTCTCTGCCTTGACACTTCCGGCGACGCACCCGAAATCTTGGAATATCTGGTGGGGGAACACTTGTACGTGCACGGATTTCCCCGAAGCACTTCTGCCCCTCATAGTAAACAACCTTAAACTGCCGGCTTGAGTATACCGTAGTACGGTACCCCGTATCGCTTACACGCCTTAGGGTACTTAGGTGGCGATCCTGACCCCTTGCCCTCCATGCTCCTCTTGACAGGGCAGGGCGGTAACACCGCTTCCGGGAACTTATAGTATCAATGATCACTTCTGGTCCCCTATCACCCACCCGTTCGGCCATCTACTGTGTTCTTTTCGAGTAAGGTGCCTACCCACTCCACCACTGAGTTGTCTCCCGTGTGGCTACTCGGCTGAGGTCTGAGGCTCCGCACCCCCCAAGGAACCATCATACTTCTTATGAAGTTCTCTCCATAGGCTAGAGCAAACAATATGTTAATATGGCAACTAATTATTGGGGTTAGAGGAAAATTATTAGTAGGTGGTGTCCAGAGATATGACGCGAAATATCCTAGATTTAACTTACCGTAAAAGCTTGAATAATTAGATGGTGTGCTATGAAGTCCAGAATTACCCCCTCTGGAAAGGGGGCAAAAAACACAGCAAAAACACAGCCCCCTTCCCACTTCCGAGACAGAAAAAAACAAAAAAAAATTCGTATAAGTGGAACTTGATTGGGAGACCAGAATATGAAACACTAGATTGGTGGTGGAGGTATTACTAGTGTAGAGGATTTCCTTCCTGTGTAACTACCGGATAACCAGTATGCGACGGTGCAAATTATGTTGTCATGAATGAGGACGCCTTACTCGGCATCATCGATGATCGATATCTTTGATGCTTGGATTCCTAGATGGAGGAGCTCAACTCTTATTTGATATAGGGCTAAGCGCCCATGAATGCTCAGATCAGATACTAGGACAACACAAGCAGATAGCAAAAGAGACGCACGCGGTCGAACTCGGATAACCAGCAACCGATTAGAAAGCGATTCAAGACCTGGATTACATGCGTGGGCGTCTACCCATGCGGGGAAAAAGGTGCTGACGATCTTGACCAGGGAAGGTTGAAGCCCTTCCACTGCAAAAAATCGACTGGCAAGTGACCCAACTACGAGAACAATTCTAGGAATTTGAGAAAAGAAAAGTTCCCTGCGCCAGTGCTCCAGCATCTAGTGAGACAAGAATAGTAATTCCCGACAGGGATACTAATCTTTGACATTCCACAAATATGTATGATGGTTTCTTCATGATTCTCGGCAAAAGCGAATAATCCGACACCGCATTGATCTTCTAGAGGAGTATGGTGGAGGCAAATACTGTATATCAGATCTCATAAAGCAATATGGAGCTCATATTTTCCCTAGGTCATAGAGAGCCTGTATGATAGCATGAAATTACATGGAAACTTTTTAGGGCAAGACTCCCTTGCGAACGCTCTCACAAAGATTTTTATTATCATAACCCACTGGATTCGTGGTTATTATACTAAGTCCTGGTGCCACCCTAGACGACCACTCCGCTTCCCCAATCCACAGCAAAAGAAGGTATACACATTGCCCCCATTCAGTCCTCCAGATCTGTGGCCCCCAAATGCTTATCTCTAGTCAGAAAAACGTCGCATGGGAGGTGCGATGGGTTGCTGACAACTCTGGAGAGATGGCGCTTGCAAGATTATGTGAAGAGGAGGCGGTAGGAGCACAGCATAAACGACCCCACCACATGAACTTACGAAATACCCTAGACCAATCCCCCACATTTACTCACCTACGGTACCACGCACCCTAAACGTCCTTAACGCTCTAGAGCAAACCTTCTATCATGGTATGACGAGTAGTCACCCGTGCACACCGCACAGTGTTACCGGCCAAGAGGTGGGGTTGATACAGTATCCCCCAAGTTAACCCAATGAACGACCCCGGGCTAGACACCCAGCAGTTTACCTACTGCCCCATCCACAGCCTCGCTGCAAAAGCCAATCCAACGCCAGCTCACAAGATGGCGGGGGAAACCATTCATATCAAGAACTGGGCTTTACAAGCCATCAGAGCTCAAAAAGCCTTAGTGAAAACATATATCATAGAAGTAAAACTCAAGGTTAAATTACCCCCAAAACATAATACCCACAGTTTAGTCCTTTCCCGTTTACTCAGGACAGAGTGGTGATGCTAGGTGATGTCTCTGACCACCAGATTTATTATGCAGTACCAAGGGCGAAGGTTGTGAGATGCCTCTATTTGCGAGGGTAAAAGGTTGAACATCGGAAAAATAGCTTACCAATTTTTCGTGTCAATCCATGTCATTGTTGAGGTATTTTTCTCCTTCCCATTTAAACTATGATGAAGTTGCTTTGGAAAAGCTTATGAAAGAAGGTAGAAATTACACTTAAGTATCATTACCGATGAACATATCATTTATTGAACTTGAAAAAACATAAAAAATATTCTACATACAGTTTACCCTCTGCCCTTAGAAATTGAGGCGTTTCACGGTGCAATGGGTTTGGTGTGATACGATACGATACACGTTTTGGGGGCTTTGCACCATATCATAATATTTTCATTCAAATAATTCTGACAAGAAGCCACCCCAACACCCCTGCTCCGTATCATATCATACTACTTTTTTATGCCTGACCCTTGCATAGCTAAACTGGAAACACCTTCTCGAGCCCTCCCCCGTAATACCTTAATCTTTTCTTTTTCCTTTCTCTTTTTATCTCTCTGTTCCTTTCATTTGTACACTCTTCCTTCCAGAAATTTGTTTCCTTCTTAATACAATTCATTCCTTTCCCTTCGGCGGTAATGATAAGATCCGACGAGTGAACGATAAATCCAGAAAATGGCAGGCAATAATGGAACCCGCGACTTTCTAGAGGGCGCTGCTATTCAAGATGCGATTACACGCATTGCCGAAGTGAACGGGTTGTCTGGGTTCGAAAAAGGATGGACTCTAAAGGAGCATACAGGTCCTCATGTCATGCTGGGAGGCAGAGCGCATTCATTCTTCATAGCGAATTTGGTGATGACGATATCTGCTATTGTTATCGTTTCCGGGAGGATTTATGCTCGGGCATTTGTGGCTGGTGGGTTGGGGGGTGACGATTATGCTATGGTTGCGGCGGCGGTGAGATTCTCTAGAAAATGTGGAGAGAAGCTTTTGGTTCTGGCGCTGACAGCCGAGTGGGGTATCGTAGATTGTTTTGATGTGTTCGGCAGGGATGATGTCCTATGGTTAGTTATACGGAAAGCCATCGCACAATTTGAAGCTAAGCGGAGAATAGGCGTCAAGCAAGCCGGCATCGGAAAACATCTGTTTGACTTGGACCGCGATGAGATATTGAACCTTCTAAAGGTTGGGAAACTACCTACATAATCGGTAGAGAGCTAACCTTATTACCTGTTCAGATAACCTATGCCCTGCCTATCGTTCACACGCTTGGCCTATTCCCTATAAAAATGTCCTTAATACTGTTCTACCGTAGATTATTCGGCCCAAACCGTTCCATGCAGCGGGTAGTTAAGGGTTTCATTGTTTTCGAGACTATTCACACATTGGCCTCGTCCATTGGCTTTGTTTTCATTTGCACCCCAATACACTCATGGTGGAATATCTTGCGACGTGCCCAGGACTGCCCTACCCTTCGCCAGACTATGGCTATCTATATTGGCGTACGGGCGGTCAGTGTGTTGACAGATATATTGATTGTCCTCCTGCCAATGAAGTTTGTGTGGGGTTTAAAAGTGTCGGTAGGGCAAAGAATCGGGTTGGCGACGATTTTCGGGTTAGGTGTGCTGTGTGTCTTTCCCATTTTTATATCCCCCGGGAGGCGGGGGTATGGACTAACACCGATAGAACATGCATCGCTGCTATCCTGCGACTTGCTTTCCTGCCCAAACTTCTGCTCTCACTAGATATTCCTTGGAACGTCGTTCCTGTCTCCGTACTCGGCCGGGTGGAACAGTGTCTGGGCATGATAACCGCTAGCATTCCAGCGCTCACAGCCCTCATTTCAAAGTAACGCGTGCCCCTCCACTCCGCTTTCACCATCAAGTATCACCTAACATGGAATGATAGGTCACGCGGTCGCCTCCCCCGTCGGCAAAGAAAGGGTATCGGATCATCCTACGAGCTCTCAGGCCCCGGAATGGCCAAACATCCAGTTCAAAGATTTGACCTCCTAGCCTACGCCTATGACCCCGACGGAGTGAACATAGTATACACGACGGCCTACGCCGGGAATAGCCCCGGGCGTCGCGGCAGGAGCGCCGGATCCAGCGACCAGGATCTCCTGGAAGAAGGTGTGAGGTGGACGGAACCAAACACAATTTCCAAGACTACTACTGTAGAGGTGAAGATGTCCTCGCGTTGATGTTTTGTTTTTTTTCAAATAGAAATGGGCCTGCTGGAGCGTGTGTATTTTATCTTTTTTATTACAATGTCGTGGCTGCTTGGGTTCTGGACACGAGTTTTCGTTGTGTGATTCTTTGGGGCGCATTGGTCATAATGTGAGAGTCTCTTTACCCTTGCTTGCGGGGTAAGTATCTTATTCACCCGGTTTATAAAATCCTCTTTGTCGATAATCCATAGATGAATCAATATTTCTCACTCTTGTTTTCAGGATGCCTTCATAGTTAACGGATGAATGGCTCCACATTTGGATCTCCGGAAATGCAGGTGTCTTGCTTGCCCTGCCAGAGCATTTGGAATTTTGTTGCAGCCCCATCCGGGCTCGAGGAACCCGCATGAACGGCTCCCAATATGCCCGGCTTTCATGATATCTAATATTTGCTCTGGCACTGGCGGACCCCAAGCTATAACCTCCGCCCCTGTACAGTCGTGTCCGAAAAGTCCCCGCACTCTTGCACATCAACGGATACTAGTTCATAGTCTACCCCAATCTTGAAACCTTTTCCAATAAAATCAAGATGTAAATTGAAGAAGAAAAACTACGTACTACAATTTTGGCTGCGACGCCAATCCTGGGTTGTCCATCCGTAACACCTGGAAAACATGCTACCATACCCTACCTTGTCAGTTACAGTACCCTAACTTTAAATTCCTATCAGATTCTTTATCCTATCAGAATGTGAATACGTATGATACGTCCTCTAGGGTCCCAAACCCCATGGGCTAACAAATCCTGTAGCCGTGGGGACATAGTGAGGATTCACAAGAGTGACAGGTTCTATCTGAGTCTCTTGGCAACATGTGCCAGGTTGCTGGTTTCCGGACCCCACCCGGGCACCTGCCACTTCTTCGGGTGTGATATGATACAGGCATTTGAGGATGAGTTAGTGCTTTTCCGGTCTCTTAGTTAGCGATCAAGGCACGCCGTAGCCCTGTCCTTTTGCAAGACAAATACCGTCGGGAACCACTATTGTCCCTTGCCAACTTCAACAACGACAATCCTATCATGGAGAGATCCACTGTGGGGCCAATGAGGGGCTTGAGGTTCGTGGGGGATCTCCTGGCACATGTCATTCCTGGGGTCAGAGTGATGGGTGTCGAGCGCTAACCTTCTACGGAGGAGACCCGGGAGAACTGTCGGCACCTTTATCGTTAGCCTTCGCGGGGCATCCCGCGCTGTCCAGCATCATTCAGAATCTTGAATCAGGGTTATGATACGATATCCGCAACGAGTACTGTGTGATAGATTGTTCCGCTGAGAAGCCTGCACCATGGAAACTGCCTTATCTCTCTCCATCTCTTATCATACCTTCTCAGATATAGGGATCATGCGAACTCATGCGACCCCCGACTTTCATGCCAAATCTCAACGGGCACATGCTTCTAAGTAGACCTCTCTTACTGGGTTCTTGGCGTGACATTTGCCCCAGCTACAAACTGTGCTTGCTGGCTGACCTCCGCGATGCCCAAAAATGGATCATGTGAAAAGGGTTTGGGACACGCTATTATTGGTCAATTCACAACCCTGGTCGCCAAGATACCGTTTTGTTAACCTCCAGACTACCTGTACCTGCACGGTAGAGGCACCCAGGAATATGTTTTCGCACAGTTAATTTAGGTTAACCCGCAAAATAATCCCTGTCTTGTACTTGTACGAAAAACATATTCCCGGGGTGCTTGTACTAGTCCGGTACGAGTACAGGTACTGTACTGTACTCGCATAATAATAGAGCTCTTCCCGGTCACTGCCAAAAGCTTGTACTGTACAAGTATCTACCCAAATTCCAGAACAAGTATCACAGTGTACATCGGCTTACTTCGGACCATGTTATATCACCTCAGTCGGTACAAATAGACACGCCCACCATGAATCGAATCCGCATTATTCCCGAGATCGGTTTCACGCATAAGGGATGAGATTGTATCGTAGCGACGGGATCAAGAGGCTATTGGTTGCCCACGGCGCGGCAGTGCTTCGAGATGTTCCCCTGCGAGGGTCCAAATTGGGAATGGAACGGATAGATACAATGACAAACTCTACTCGAGTAGGAGCGGTGCAAACATTGCTCTACTCGTATCGTCCTCCGTCAACCCCGTCGCCCATCTTCTGCAGTGTTCCTGAACGATGAGTTATGTTGCTGCGCCCCGCCTGCCACACCGATTACCCTACAATTCCCCTCGGCACTTCCCCCACATTGAGACTTCTGGATTCTCAAGGGCGAGAACACTTCCCAAATATTGTCCAAGATATGTTCCAGCAATAAATGGCCCGCAAACAACAAGCGGCCGGACATCCTATGTATCAAACGAGAGCATCTTGGCCCATGTTTAAATCAATAAATCAAGATTAGCCAACACAGGAACATATCACGCGAAAGCATCCCGATAAACCCCGCAGAGTTGATATCTTTTCCCAAGTTAATACTATCATAGTAGTGAATGGAGACGGCTAGGGCCTAACCTCGCTGAGATTCGCGCATCCTTATTACGCCCTCGGATATTCAGGGAGAGAACAGTTGAATCCGGTCTCGCACAGCATATGATCACTCACCAAAATAAGTTAATCCCCGTTGCTGTCACAGGAGAATCAGGGGAGTTGCTAAGTGGAAGTATTCCAATACGGGCCATGGTCCACCGGGCTAACAAAATACGTCACACAAATCATTGTGGTCGACTGCTTTATCTAAGATAATAAATATCCCCAAACATCTATGGGGATATGGTTTAGTGGTATAATACCTCTTTAGCATAGAGGTGGTCCGGCGTTCGATTCGCCGTATCTCCATCTTGGTTTTTTTTCCACGACTTTACAAGTCATTTTTAATCATGTCTCCACCCCCCTCTTCCTTTGAGACATGATAATGACAGTCTTTCTTCCGCGTATCCCCCTCCCAATCAACTAGTGTTACCATAACGTCAACCTTCCGCCATCATATCCAATAGACTAGTTGCATCTCCATCACACAATTCAACCTTATAGACAAAAAACTAACCATTCAACCCAATCAATCAAAATAACCGGTCGTTCAAAAACAAAGTTATGACCATCTAGAAATAGTACCCATCACACCTAAAAACCTAGCACGGCCCTGGACCTAATTTCTACAAAACAATCCCGCAATGTCCATGCCTCATCGGGTCAGCCCAGGGGGGCAACCTCTGTCCGATGCATGAATACCCCATACAACACCTATGCAGCATATCGCAGCTCTCCCTAATATTTCGACAGCCTAAGAGAGTTAGTCCAGGCTGCCAGCCTAGCGGTGTTATAAATCGTTACCTCCAATCACCCATTCCCAAACTTCCACCTCGACACCCTCCGGCACTGGTTCGGGTGGAAGATTCACTCCAGCGGCTATTGGCCAGTAAGCCGAAGCACTAGAACCAGCCACAACTACCCCTTAGCACGCGAGCTTTTCGGTGATGGACTCACCACTTGTTTCTTTAGCCGCAGCTAAGGGGCCCTCCTGGGCATCATACAGAGAAGTGGTGATCTCCGGGGGTGGCCCCGGCTTCGGTTGGACATCGCTGATTGTGAGAGCCATTGGACTGTACCGTTCGTTGGTGCTAGCAATCCGGATCCTGCCATTTCCCACGGGGTGTGATAAGGCTGTCTGGAGTAGAGTTAAGGGTATTAGGGCGACGTAGAATAGATTGAGGTTCGTAGACTTCATGGTGTATCAGGTCAAGATGTGCGGCAAGTTATGAGGGGCGGGAATGGTGGGGGAAAGATAGGCAGCGGGTGGTTTATAGGACGTCTAGGGAGAGTAAGTCGTGCTTACGTATCCTGCCGACAGGATTCGTAGTCACTGAAGCTGGAAATGGTAGGTCGCAGTTTTCTTCGTTTATTTTCCCGTGCCCGCTTTTCACCACTTAATTTTACCAAAGGTTTTGGGCTCCTATTACCGCATTTCTTAGCTATCTGGTTTCCTATCATTAAGGTTTGTCATTAAGTTTTGTATGTTTTCCTCTCCTTGTCTAATCATCTACACCACATACTCGGCCCTATTCCCCGCCACCGTCTCCGAAACCGAGTGACAACAGATGATACCCCATGGGTAAGCGATCTTTTGGACAGAAGGCTTTTACATATCCATACCGGGGCTGGTACTGCAAAAAAAATTCGACTTTTGGGTGGCGGTACTTGTGATAAAGACTCTAAAGTTTCTATTTCACGCCGATTGCACATTCAGGCTGGCAGGCCGTGTGCATAATTCACTTTCGAATGGTTCAACTTAGGGGTCAGCTTCATGTAATAGCGTTCACGGATAGAAAAGTCTCCCGGAAAGTGTTTAAGACCTCTGATACTGAGCTTTGACAACTGTTTCCACAAACTCCAAACGTGGGAACTCTACAATCGAAGCCTATTTCCAAGGCAGTGTATCCCACGATCAAGAATTGAACCAGCATACGTCTCAAAGCGATAGAAAGCCGGCACCAGTGGGAGGGGGTCTCGGCGTAGGTACCAAAGAGCCTTATAATTCGCAAATCCTCTTCCTACAACGCTCCGATTCCTCTTCTGAGTTTTCCCAATGTCTCTTTCGAGTATTGTGGAAACTTGTTGACTCCTCCAATACGCCAATATCCCTCTGACCCTCTTCGCGAGCTTCCTCCTTCACAGCCCTTTTATTACTTTCCGGTTCGTCCTCCTTAGCTTCCACCTCACCCATAACTACAACGCAAACCCCTGTCAGCAAGAGAACCATCTACCGCGAAAATAATGACGGGCGAGAACAAACCTTGATCCTCCCTGACCTCACCCCCCGGTTTATTCTCAGATCCCTCCTTTCTCAGGTTCATAACCCACCTCCTCACCATAGACAAATCCCCATCTCCTTCGAACTCATCCACCCTATCGCTCAATTGAGTGAGGAAAATACTGCGCCCCTCGTGTACGCCACGGTTGTATTCGGGGATGAGCGAATCGCGTGTAGCACGGTGTGTCTCTGCAACACCTGCAACCACCTCCTGAAAATGCTGGGTTACTGGGTTCATTGTCGTTCTTAACGCAGCGCCGATGCCGGTAATGGCTTGCTGCGCACGTGGAGGTTGTTGGCATGGAAGTGGTTGCTGGCGGTATCATAGTGAGGTTAATATACATACCGATGGCTATGAAGTGATTACGTGGATGAGGTTGGGGTTGGGGCAGAGGGTATCATCGGGAATTCTTCTGTGTATCATACTCAATCTTAAAAGGTGAATACAGAGAACACAGCTACGGAGAAGACAACTTCGGCAAAAAAACCATGGCTGAAAAGCCTAGAGAACCTAAGCTCAAAATTGATACTCCTCCAGAAATCTACAATGATACTAGTACGATACACCCTCCAGTACCCGACCCCAGCAAATATAAGAAATCTGATACCACTACCCAAGCGCCAAGCAATTGGCCAGAGTCCCCGGTTCGTTGCCGAGGTCACCCAACCTGTATTGTACCTGCAGAATTAAACGCCTTAGAATTTCGAGAAGTGATTAGTAAGAAACTACCTACTTCATATTTGGCTAGTGAAACCCATCGTCTATATATCCATCGATACCCAAACATAACCGATGCCTCCAAACCCTGGCTCAGTCATCTCCCATCTAGACAGACCCGTACAGTACCAACAAGGAAAACCAATGTAACCGGAAGATTCTCCAAATATAATATCTTCCCTCGCCTCGTCCACCTAACCAGGCCACCAATGAACAACATAAGAATCTGAACCTCACCCCACAACTTACAACACCATCTCAACTCCTTACACTAACTGTTGCCCCATTGTTTTCCAGAGAGGACACCGGTACGCTAGCTGACCTTCACGCCTTTTTTTCTACGTACAGACGGATGAATGAAAACCTCAACCGCACATCCGAAGAAATCACGAAGGTGAAGTGAATTAAAGCAGAAAACTCATGAGGAAATAGCAATTGAGAAAGTACAAAAGGAGTAGGGAAAGGCTACCGGAGAAGGGGATGAAGGATCAAGATGGGCCAGTGAGAGGGAGAAGGATAATCCGGAGGGAAAATGAAGGTATGGGCAGGGAGGAAATATGGGATGTGGTAACCGAGAGCAATTGTGATGGCACAACGCTCTTGGAGGCTTCTGGGCCCAGGTACCAGTATTTGTCCAATGGCCGGCAGGACCCGTGCGAGATGGAGTCCACGGCGGACCAGTAAACCCTGGTCACCTTTTGTATGATATCATACCGAAAAAACCCTTTACTCGTACGAGTAAATCCACCATCGCAGATCTCCAACAGAAATTAGTATGATATCTAAACCACAATAGACTTAGCTGGGTAAGTTAGCAAAATAACGAATACCTGTTAATTAGATCCAGCAAGCTCGGACTCCCCAAGCTATACTCTGTCCGGATAACACTAGTCCTTCTTAGAGTGTCCCGTTTTGAATTGCGAGGCTTGAAGCCACGTTGTCCGATGGTGGATTTAAAGGGTTTTTGCGTATTTACCACTCCACCACAGCCCTAACTCATTCCACTGCACAGCGAGCCCCCGCCATAGTGTGTGGAGTAGCAGCCATCCGCACAAATATGATACTAGCCACTATTGCAATCCCGCCTGAGGTTTAACCAATGGTATTGCTCAAACCTGCATACAGCTCGCGATCACGGGCACCCTCTATGCGATGGAATACGTTACACTCCGCAGGCAGGCGTGATGACATGATAACATAATTATTATCATAATAATAATAATAATGGTGATGAGCGGGCGGGAGGCGATCTCTGTTCTATGATGATTTTTTTGAGGGTCAGTGATCTACAGGGTAATTTATTTGGATTTTTTTTTAAAGCCTTGCCCCATAACTTAGGGTTAAAGAGAGAAATTCCTTCTATATCCTTAACTACACCTATAGACCTCAGGACTCAACCGAGTTTTAGTATTTCTGCGAAAGATCGCGCAAATATTCTCTCGGTGGGAGAGAAGTTGCCCCCTAACTTTAGTGTTGTGCTAAGAATCCAATAAATTATATCTACCAGCACACCACGCTAGTACACCGATTACCACTCAGTATCCAGAGTCCTAAACGCAGCTCGACGCGCATTCATACCTAAAAAACATCCGGTATTGGCTTCACAACAAATACCACATGCATCTCCACACGGACTCTAATATTCAATCGTTGCTTTCCCATACGACTTCCCATCATACACCAAGTCCAGCTCCAAATCGGCTGACCCAACCTTCATGTCGACACTGAAACTGGCCCTCGAAACCGGGTCTTGAAAAAATAAAAAAAATCCGGATCGCCTGACTTGGAACGCTGACGGTGGCATCGTAGTCACGTCACAGGTGACCGTCCCCAACGTATCCACCACTTTTCCGTTGTTAGTCTTCTGTCAATTCACAAAGGGTAGGATAACCTACTCCAGTGCTTAGCACTCAGAGGCGGACTGTCAAATTTACATCCCACGAGGGAGAGTTTTACTCTCTGACCATCACCCGGGCGGAAGGAGACCCCGCAGGGTATCGAAATTACTTTTTCATCGCTGGCATCATCGCCCTATCCTTCCTTTCAACCTTGCATCTAGTCAAGTGCGGCGGCGGAAGAGAGCGTATATACCTTTGTTGCCAGCCACTCAACGTTATCCCGGGTGTATTTCGTCCCGTAATAAGGATCTACGAAGGAATCTTCTTCGTCGTGTACACCTGCTTCAAATCTTTTGGCTATTATTACGCCGTAATGTTGCTTCAGCTTCCGTGTATGGACTATGCCCTCGAGGCCATGGAGAACTGCGCCCCGGACTACGGCAGACCAGCTGTAGGTTATCAGTACACTACTATAGGAAATTGACTTGTGGGATTTCGGCGAGCTTACCAAAAGGTGGGATTGATGACTCGGATGCTGTAGGACTGTCGCTTGGCCCAAGCCTGCACTTGTTCAAAGAGATACCCAGATTCGCCGAAGCCGCCAACCAGGAAGATTGTCTATTAATTAGTTTAAGGCATAAAATAACAGGCGAGGGATATCATACAGATATTTTATTTGTAGAATCCAATCTGTTAGAATCCCGGACCTGCTGCTCTAATAGGGATATTGTCTGGTTGACGATTGGATCGAACAAACCCTTCATATCGGCCCTATGCAATACCTTAGCCCCATCGGCCCATATGGGTATAGGCAATAGCCAGTTTACGATACTCACACCGTCAATCTCAATTCTGCATCCTCAATCCCATTTTCGGGATCATCTCTCACATACCCAACGGGGATCCGCAAGAAGTCTGTACGAGCGGTCGTTCCAAACCCTTTCTTTGCCATGTCGAATGTAGTCATAAGGGAGCTCTGTGGCGCAGTCTTTCGAGCGGGCCACTCCCTGAATCCGGGTCCAATGCGGGATTCTAAAAGGCTAAGGAATGCTCTGTCTACCGCAACCGACCCACATTTCCCACCAGAACCTATAGCGGCTTCGTATAAGCTTAATCTAGGACGCACCTTCTCAACCGTGTAGGTTATCAAATCCTGGAAATTCAGCAACTTCTAAAGCTAGCGCGTTTTCCAAGCTAACTTACCACTGTCCCGCCCCCGGCATCGCAAATAACGACTCGCTCACCTGGCTAGGGTTTCGTTAATATTAACCCAGAAACGCCGAAGCAGAAGAGAGCCCACCTCGAGAGGGCTACAGGTATCAGAGCGTTCGTGGTAAATCTCCTTAAGACAATAGGACGCCGCAGCCTCAGGTTCTGAAACCATTGTCAATGTATCCCCAGCTCTCGATGTAAATCCAGCATCCCTCGCTGCTTGACAGGTTGCGTTCTGCGCCTCGTGACTCCATATTGCCGGCGTCGTCAAAACGAATTGAATCGGCGTATTATCCAGCGCATGGATGTTTCTTTCGCTCAGTGTCTTCATAAGATGCGTGTACAACATTTTGAGGTAATCCGTCGTGATTTCTACTGCAGTCTTTCCCGCGGGCAACGGGATGTTTGCGTACGAGCGTTCCATGGATTGGGGGTTCGATGCGGCCAGTCGAGGGTTGTCGTACTTTGTTGCTGCGGCGTTCGCATCTAGGGCGAGCTTAAAGAAACCATGGCGGAGCCCGCTCACGGGAATATCATAGCCCCAAGTTGTGCCGTTGTTTGAATAGCTAATTTCGGTGGGGACTTTGTCATAGTTGGTGTTTCCCCGACCTGGCCAGCTGGTGATCACCTCTATACCCTTGTAGTCGGGGTTTGATGTGTGAATATATGCTAGCCCTGGAGGTACCGGTTAGCCATGGGGTATCCGGTTATTGAAGGTCAGACGCTAGTTACCAGAGTAGGTCGTGCCAAAGTCCACTTTAACCGATGGATTAGAATATCGTGGATTAAAAGCTAAGGGGGAACATACCACCCACTACAAACCTATGGCGTTTATTTGACATTTCGGATTTGTAGTCTCCACTGTTGCTGTTGCTGCCGCCCCTATTGTTGCTATAAGTTAGCGATAATTCACAGTGTTGAATGATTAAATTGGCCCCAAGTTTCCTATGCCAAGACACTTTGCTCTGGATCGACCATCCAAGCCTTGTACAAGTATCTTACGGGAATTCAGATGGAAAATCAATACACCACGCCCTCACTCCTTATTTTTTTTCCCCGCCGCTGCCTTGGGGTCTTGATTCTCAAACTAGTTCACCCCCCCCTCATCCAACTCTCATACAAAGAAACGTGTCGACAGAGCTGTATGACGCCTGATCCGTCGAAGTAAATATCTAGGCCCCGCCTCAAGACCGCAGCAATTAGGATCAATTCCCTGCTCGGGCTACTGGAAATCCAATACGAGCAGAAGCAGTGCTCGACGCGTTCATTCTTGCTTTTTTCCGTGCGGGGAAACCCCGTCCTAACTTGTCTACCTGCAGTTTACTCTCAGTAATTTACACCCCGTAACTCCTATTATCCCATTGACGTATGAGACATGCAGATTCCGGACCTTCCTAATCCGGGTGTAACCCAGTGACTTCCCCTGTTAAAAATCATGAAATCTCAAGTGGAAAAGTCCCTCAGCCACAGCATAGACTACCGTAAACGGAAATCCTGAATCTGCATGTATCATCCGTCCATGGGATAATTACTTATTCCATTTCCAATTGTACGATACAGTAACTGCTAAATCATCCACACTATTGAAGATCATGGATGCCGCTCGGCATGCTCAAGGCTTTGTTCTCTTGTCCGCTGGCATATCCATCCGCCGGAATCTCTGCCCGTCCGTTGGGATCACTACTCGTCATTGGTTCTTTTGTCGCCCATCCATCTGCCCGTCCGCACATTCGCTGTGCGTTCCCGGGGCCGGCCGTTTGTCCCACCACCAACACTTTTGCTCGGCCGTCTGGCGGTTCTTTTGTCCGGCCGTTTGTTCGTTCCTGTCCGTCCACTTGCCCGTTCCCGCCACTTGTTGGCGCATTTGCTTTGCTGGAACGGAGGTTCTCGTTGTGCGTTTCAGAAAAGCGCTTCCGACAGAGAAGGATACGAACGTCAAGGAAGCTATAGACCGTCGGGAGTCTTTGTTCCTATATTTCTTTTGTTAGCAGTAGGAGCGCGGAAGGCAATTGGAGCGCAGAAGGCAAATTGGTGAAAATGTGTGTGGGGGGTGTTAGAGATACCGGTATGCGGTGACCGCAGGAAGGATAGGGATAGGTGACCTTTGTCGTTTATTTATGCTCCTGTTTTTTTCCTGTCAGTTAGCTTAGCGGATCTGTAGAGCTGTGGAGTCGTGGAGCGAGAGATAGAGAGTCGTTGAACAGAGCGAGTTGCGGAGCGATCTTGGTGAACTTCCCCACTTTTGGTTGTGCAGAGTTTTCACAGCGCATTTAGTGATCGCCGTTTCGTTTCATCGTCGCTCGTTCGATAGTCCTAGCTCCAGTTAGCCCGTTGATTCCTAAAACACACTACTCGTTGAAAGAATTCTGGACACTGCGCGCCCAGTACCGATATCTCACGATACTCGCCGCCCCCCCAAACACGGAAGAGAGCCGCCCCATTCACACTAGAATACTAGAACACCATGAACCAAGGCCCACCCGAGACCTCCCATAAGCAGAGATGGGGTCTATCAACTTATCAAGGTTATTTTTCTGTAAGAAAAACTCTTCCTTATATCCTAGGAAAACCTCTAATCCTTCCCCAGGGTACCCACAAAGCCAATGGGCAGCCGGAATTAACCAGCAAGCCAGCTGAAGAAAAAGCATTCAAAGGGGTTATTAAACGTAATGGAGTGCTAGAGGCTGAGCTAGTGAAGTTAGAAAAGCAGAAGGCAAAAGTAGACGAAGCTAACGAACGTCTCCAACGCGATAACGAGGCACTCAAGACCCAGGCCACAGTGTTGAAAGATGGAATTGCACAGCTCAAAGGTGTATTAGAGGAAAGTGAGAGAATCCGGGAAGCACAAATGGAAGAACTCCGACAGCTTCAGGCTCAAGACTACGAGAGATCGAAGGGTGCTACGGGGGAGCTGCACGAGGCCATCAGCTCCCAATTCCGGAAGATATTCGCGCAGTGCTCGCGCTGGGCGAGGGACTATTTTAACATTAAGATGGTGGACTTTGATATCAGTAAATTCCCGGAGTTCAAAAGGGAATTGGAAGAGGTGTCCTGGAGTAACAGTGACTGGGGCAGTAAGGTGCTCTTTAATGCTTCACACTTGGTCCAAGCGGTGCTTGGGAACATGATTTGCGATCAAATCTTCTCTTCTCCCTTTTCTGGCACACCGCAGGGTTTTCGTCAAGAGTTCCAAGATATGTATGAGATCAAGTATAGTAGTATGTCTTCCTCTTCTAACCCTGGGGTCCCATGCTGATGGGTGCAGTTGATAGAGCAGAGGCACAGCGCTGGCGGGCGAGCAGTTTCCAGACACTTTATTCGAGCAAGAGATGGCCATTAAACAGTAATGAATCCCACTCGCTCCGAACGTACAAACAACACCACGCAAATGATATCTATTGGTACATCGATGAAGTCCTCAGACCGATAATTACTGCCTACTATCCCAATTTATCCGATCAGGAAGCGGACGTGCAGAAAGAAAGGCTCCTTTCGATAGTCGAAGACGCCAAAGCACTCGGTGAGAAGATTAGCAAGCAATCTTCCGAGCTACGGATGCTCTCTAAGTCCTGGTTCAGCGAGAACAATCGACTTTTTACCCTCGACGACGTTCGAATGGAGAGTAGACTCGGCAACGATGAATACGACCCTCAAGACGATTTACGGGTTGACTTGATTCTTTTCCCAGGGTTCCTCAAGTATGGCAACGACAATGCGGAGAACTTAGACGATTGGAATGTATGGACGCCTGCAATCGTGGAAATAGATGGCCTACTCCCACCGCTACCCCCGAGACGGCCGGCACCACCTGCAAAAACACGGCCCGCGTTTACTACGGGATATCCCGAGTTGCCCGGGGATGGGCACGAGCCGGAAGCCGCCTCGCCCAGCACCACGACCGAACAAGAGCACTACAAGGACGGAGAGTACGAGGATGTACTGATAGATGCCCCCATGGACCCATGCCCTTATGACTGTTTGGGATGGCATTAGGGGTTTGACTTGTTTTGATAAGAATCTTTTAAGGTTTTATTATTAGTCTACGATACTTATTACCCACCCCCGTTTTATAAACAAAAAGTCGTGAGCTTCCTGATTCACCCCCCGCCAAGAAGGTATCGGTAAATCCGTATGTTCAGAAGAATAATAACCCACCACCAACAACCATCCATCATTCACCGATAACATACCGGTAACCATCTCGCTCTCAAGCTACTTAAAACTAAAACTTACCATCGCACTCGAGCACGGTGCTTCGGACCAGTTAGCCCCAGATTAATCCCTTCCATGAAGCTAAAAACTACAATACCGGCTCCCCACAATTCTGATACTGACCAAAAGCCTCGAGCGACCGGCATTATGCTGGTACTAGTACCGCAAAATCTCGTAAAATCCACAGTCCCCAGCACCCCACAATCCACGTGACCAGGCCATATACAATATCCTATGAGGTGAAGCACAGCCTCGCAGCAGATGCCACGATACCGCATATAGTAGCCGCTATTCCTTCCCAAGTAAGAGTTTCGTCAGGCGGAGATACTGTACCCCGCTATCTTCTACTCGTACCAATCATTCCACCACCCCACCATTCTTCTACACGTGTGCTGAACCGATTAGGATACCCGATTAACAACACAGCATACTCGTACATGTAGTATCATACAACAGCACCGCCCCCTAGAGCCCCAACTCAACGAATCCCAACCTCATCCGCTGCCTCGCATGCCGTGACACCTCTCCATGGTATCATACAGTACCGGTACCCGTACTCGAGTACTTGTGCTGCCATGGTATCGTTATAAGCAGCCCCAGTCACAGTACCGGTACTTGTGCTAGTACAAGCAAGGAATAGTTCTACAAGTACAGTACCCGCGGCCCTGGCGGATGCCATGCCGAAGGTCTACCCGAGCGGGTAACAGCGGCATATCGATCACCGACGTGGCAGTGTGTTAGTCGTTCCTAATGCGCACGGTCGTCAAACTGATGATGCCCCTCACGTCGATGTGGTTCGCGTAGGCTACCGCATCGCAGTCCTAGTCCCCCCCTCAAGGTCAGCCGCAACCAATTCCATAAGCTGGACTTGATAAAGCTGGTAAATGCACGATAGAAGTATTGTATTTATATTGTACGGTACTTTATTCAATAGCCCTCAACACAGTCGGCAAAAGAATGGCCAATAGCCCATCCTCCACTATGGAATCCTCAGTTGCGAATACACCACCCTCAGCATGGGATGTTGAAGAAGTCGATTACAAGACCCTCATGGAGGATGAGATAGTGATAGCAGTGATGGGTGTCACGGGCGCTGGGAAGAGCCACCTTATACGGCAAGTCACAGGACGCAACGAAATTGCCGTCGGGGACGGTTTAGAATCTTGTATTCCACCCATTTCCCTCCCTTCCATCCCAATCCATCCGGCACCGGAAACAAGCATATACTAAGAAGGGTGGTTGTAAAGGCACCGACAAAATAGCTTCCTACCGATTCAAACACGACGGTCTAAACATCACCCTCGTCGACACCCCGGGATTCAACGATACCTACCGCACGGACACGGATGTCCTCCTCGATATAGCAACATGGATGGAATTCAGCTACCGGGAGAACTTCAAACTCTCGGGAATAATCTACCTACACCCCATATCCGCCGTTAAAATGGAGGGCTCGGCGCTCAGAAACCTACGCATGTTCCGGAAACTCTGCGGAGAGGATGCCCTCAATCATGTATTCCTCGCGACAACCCATTGGAAAAACGTCCCCGAAGAGCTCGGCCACAGGCGCGTCAAAGAATTGAGAGAGAACCCGGAGTTCTGGAAGGGAATGCTGAGTCGTGGCGCTAAAGTTGCCAAGTACCTTGGTGATAGAGAGTCCGGTTTGGACCTCATCGACGTGCTCGTCAAGATGGGCCGCGTGACGTTGGGGATTCAACACGAGATCGTGAATGAGGGTAAGGAATTATACGAGACTGCGGCCGGGGAAGCGGTGAACGCGGAGCTCGCGCGGTTGCAGAGGAACCATGAGACGGCTTTGAACGCTGTGAAGGCGGAGTGGATGCAGGCGTTGAGGGATAAGGATGAGGAACTCAAAGAGGTCCTCTCCGAGGAGAGACAGAGGATTGAAGAGAAATTGGCCCAGGTGGAGAATGATAGGGAGAATTTGAGAAGGGAGAGGAGGCGCGAAATTAGAGAGCAGGAGGACGAGTGGCATAGGCGGGTCAAGAACATGGAGGGAGCGCAGCAGAAAGAACGCGAGGAGTTTCAACAACGATTCAGAGAACTGCAAGCTTCTGTTAGAGATAGAGAAAGTAGGATCCCCTGGATGTCGCTGATAGATTTGGTGGCAAAGGGGTTTGTTCATTTCATGAATTCTAGGAGATAGTTCTCTTTTTTCTTATTGTCTCTATTCTGGCTTGTGTTCTAGCAATTTTACCCCTCTCGGATCCTTATGTGAGTCCAATAACTAACGGTTTCCTCGACCCTCAGCTCCATTCAGATAGTGATTCGCAACTTGGGAGATGGGACGGCATGAAAGGCGCGCAGGGAAAGGGGGCATATTCGTGCTCGGGGGGGGCTCGGGAGAAAAGGAGGGTATTTTTTACATCTACTACTTGAGTGTAAAGAGGAACCCGATGTGTATCTCCCAAGATACCGCCCCTACTAGTACTCGAGTAACGTACAGTACCTTACATTGTAACCAGCCCCATTCACTTCCAGATGTAAATATATTGCGATTATCCTCTGCTTTTTTTTTTTTTTTTTCTTCTTCTTTTCAAACCGATAATAAGGCGATCTGTAGCATTCCCATCCCTAAAACCCCCCAGCCTACCTAACGTCCCTCCTCCAATGATCACCTACTGTTGAAGTCGCCCTGGAAATGCTCCTACCCATCGGATGCGCCAAGCGATGGATCCGGGAGTCATCCAAGCCCTTATCCAAGAATACGCCCCCGACCACCAGGCACCCTAGCTGACTATCTACATGTCAGGGGCCTGACTATTTTCCAAGGCCTTCACTATTTATGGCTATGATACTATATTCGCCACCTAAAAAGGGCTGCAAATCGACAAAAAACCCCTCTCGATCCCAATTCCACACGAAACCCCAGCCCTCTCTTTACCAGCCATTCCGCTGGTAGGCCAAATCAAACTGGGAAACCGGCGGAGAGCACTTTTCGAAAAAGAAAATTGAGAGGTCTGTGGGATCGAGAAACCGCCGAGTATCTACAGTAGCAAAATTGTGGTTAGCATTCCGGTATCCTTCTTCGTAGGACACCCCCGACAAGTAAAAGGTCTCTAGTCACTTTCGGATCTTATGATATTCCACCCCATGGAATAAAGCATTACAAGTAACCAATCTACCGTTTTTCTATCTCCAATAGAAAAAAAAAATTTCTTCTCATAATTCTCTTGAAATTTCTTAACCCCCATAGTGTCGAGCCGTAAGTCTCTGCGAATGGTTGGTCTTCGTGTAAAATACCCAACGGCCCGAGTTTTTTTTGTCTCCTCCCTGTAGAACAAGGCGCTTGTCATCTACTGTACCGTACTGTACTCGTACTGTACCCCTTATGGCATCCCCATACCGGTATTACAAATCCCAAGCTACTTTTCATTAAAACATCACAACTCGTCCATCTACCGTACTCGAGCACCGGCGCGGGCCCCGCACTTCCACCAGAGGAAGAAATGGTTGCCTCTACGATTATTACAGTTTCATGAAACTCCCGATCTAGGTAGTACTGTACCACCTATGAATCTCGGGAACACCGGAAGAACCCGAATAATACAATCTCGCACCGAGACGTCTAAAATCCCCCCCCCTAGTTAGATCGGGGGGGCGAAGGTACTGTGCTGCGAAAACTGACCCCTCGCCCCAGCTCAAGACAAAAAGAAAAAAAATTCAGTACACCCGCCAGCAAAGGCAACTCCAGTGTCCTAGCGCGAGATTCGGGTATTGGAGTTAGCACTGTAGCTGTATAAAGTCGTCAGCAACCGAAGATTTTTGTCAACTTAAGTAACTACTAGGATTCTCAGCTACCAGTTTGGTCAATTTGTTACTATCCTCTCAACCTCACAGCCATACCGGTATAATACCCACTACTGACGAAGGATAGTCGCGGAATGCTATCAAATGATGAAAAATATCCTCCAGCCGATGGCTGCCCCTCTCTACTAGTAATCGCCAGATATGTACGAGCTTGGGGACAAAATTCGCTTATCCCCCCCCCCCATTTTGCACCAATAATGGGTATTTTTCACATTGCGAAACCCCGGCCCCATCGCTCTACGAAGAATGGAAATTTTTTCTGAGTATCTAGATATTGTTACCCACATGCGACAAGCTTTGTTAGTGAAGTGATGACGGTTGGCAAGTGGTATGATACCTACAATTTTATAAGAGGTTACCTGACAAAAAGTACATGGCAGCAGTATTATCTTACCTGGACGGCTCTGAGAAATCATGGGGAAGCAGGAAAATTCTCATAATTTTTACTCAGAGAGTCTGGGTACATTATGATAACAATTCAATTAATTCTATACTTCCCCCAAACGAGTCTTGAGTGCTCGAAATCTGCCACTTCCGGTGTAAAACGGGGGGTCAGCGAATTTTGTCAACAGGATTGTACAGTACAGTACAGTAACCAGCGTAAAACTCCAAATAGATAGTCTACCTCAGCAATGGTATTATACTTCCTACTCTTGAGTAACATTCAGAGAGGATAAAGCGCCAAAAAGCTCCTCTACCAGACCCTATGTTAATATATCAGAAACAACAAGTGAAAAGCCAACTTTACACCATCAAACTCTAGAGTATTCGTAGTGGCATAATAATGCGCAAACTCACCACTAGTTCCACACTCCTCGCCCGGGCTCAAGCAATCGCAATCAACCCACTCCCCCGCAAAAACGCACGACCCGCGAAAACATTCCCCATACCGGTAATTCAGAACCTTGGGCACCAACCCCCGAGTCCCCCCGAAAGAAGTTGGGGCTCCCAACGTCCGGGGGGTTCCGTCTGCATCCGATTGAAATGGAGGATCCAATGGGTGAAACGGCAGAGAGTAAGCACAGAGCGAAAGAGCCACTCTCATCAGTTGATATCTTTCGGGAGCCCAAGTTTCTCAGGTCATTATTTGCATCTCAGCCCCCCCCCCCCCCGACCGCAGAAACCCAACGAGGGCGGATAGATTCTCCCATGCGACGACCTAGCTCAAATTTATCTCTAATTTAACTGTTTTTCTGGAGTGCCGTCGACCACACCCAACACCCCCCTACCATTAGAACAAACCAATGAGAGAAAAAGAAAGAAAACCCCCATCCCATAGGCGTAAAGTTCCGGAACCCACGCCGCGAACAGCCATTCTCACTGACCTACTGGTATCAAACCCCACCTTTAGTCATAGCAAAAACAAATTATAATGTAAGTTAACACTCATCGGGATAATAAATCGGAGTTTCTCGAAAATAGCCCCCCTCTTCAAACTCCAAATACTGAGGTTAGTAGTAATCAGTCAACGGGACAGTAAAATCCCACAAAATTACAACCTTACTGCATCTTTCTTGACCTACCCATCCTGTGAAATATAACAGACTGATAAGAGAGGAGGAATTGTGTAAAGTGATAGATAGAGTGAGATTCAAGTTCTGGGATATTCATGATAGCAGAAGATAGATTATCAGGTTCGCATGCATTTCTAACCATGACCAGGTCCTTCTTAATAGGATCTGTTTCCTCCAATATCAAGTCCGTGTGGGTGAAAATTTTCATTCCCAAGTAAGGGAGAGAAATATTTTCTCCCGCTAAAAGAAAAGAGTCTCACCAGTAAGGGGTAGAGAGTTTCAAAGGAATGAATGAAACAAATAGCTTGGAGATATCCCAATCTCCTAACTTCGCAATAATGAAACAACCAAGGAGACTACCAAGTGTTTGAAAGATATGATAACTGAGGTGACGGGGACCAAGAATCCAACACATCCTACACCATCATGAACTCCTAAGCCTTTCGCGAGAGTTAGTGCTCTACCGATTCCACCTTATACTAGAGGTACAGAATACAGCGGCTAATAACTCCCAGCTCTATCCTGTTCGAGATCATATCGAGTGTGTCCTTTTGTCGGCTGGGGGTTATGCTCGCCATTTTCCGGCTGCTCGGCCGGCCCGTAGGAAAGGTTTTGGTTTGGGATACTATTATTCTACTACTAGATGTGGTGTCTAACGACCCTCTGGAGGGGGCTGTACGTGGTCATGGTACTCAATAACACGTTCTTTTGGTCACCTGACTTCCCATCCCCCCGCCCGCCCAGAGATTAAGTTTTTCGGAGAAGATATAATAGGTATAAGGGTGTGTGCATATTAATGTTGCATACCGTCAGAGCTACCTTTGCCAATCTCCCCACGGAGCAAGGTTAAGTTTTCAAATCCCACAGAAAAGCGCGGATAGTTAATAGCCTACCCGGCAGTGGGATCTCCCCCGTCAAAAAACAAAAGATGCATGTGAGCAGAATTCAACTGGATTACAGAATTGCTATCCTATTGGTGGGACCCCGAGCCCTGGTAACATGCCCTAGTATTAACATAAAGACAATATCATTATTTCAAATTTGTCGGAATATGTCTTCCTAATGCGAGGGTAGCAGATGGGGGTAGGGTAGATACAAATGCATATGTTAGTACTTTGGGCTTTTCTTTACTTGACTTTTTGGAGGAAGTACATATTGCTAGGATTACCATGGCATGGTTGGATGAGAATGATGTGGAAGTTTTGGAGGATTGGTCACCATATTCCCCAGATCTCAATCCTATTCAACATGTTTGGGTACACCTCAAGAAGCTTTACCATGAACATTATGCTCACTTAGCTGAAGATACCAGATCAGCAGATAAGGTAAAGCCACTCATAGAGGAAGCCCTTATTCATTGTTGGGAGCTGATACCAGACCACTTGTTTGAAAGATTGGTAGAAGGTATTCCTAGGAGGATTAATGCAGTTATTAAGGCAAAAGAATGGCATACTAAATATTAAATCGATATTTTGTATTTATCCCATCTATTCTATCTGTTATAAGCAAAGGTATACGTCTCTAGGCATATTTGATGTTACATGAGGAGCTGATTTTGGTGGGTCGTGGGCGGGCGAGCACCGTTGTCACGCACGGCAACGATCAATTTTGTCACCGCACTGTATTCATACCAACCACCCATGATACCCACCAATGCGAAAAGGTTAAATCTCAAAGAAACTTTTATATTTCTTCGGCCGGACAAACAGACAGCGGAAAAGTCTATGTTTAACTACAATACAAGTACCATCTTCCCCGAAACTTACTTACCCCTAATCCACCCACCCAAACGCCTTGCATATCATACATCACAACACATCACTCCCGATCCCTATAAACCGGAAACCCACCCTCTACCATCTTCCCCCCAACGAGCACCCTCTCAACCTGACTAATCTCCTCAGACAGAAACTCCTTCCCCCTCACACCATGAAAGTCCCGCTGTGCCAGCCTCTTCCTGTAATTCACTGGCCCACGACAGCGTTCAAGCATAGCTTCTATGGACTCCGGCTGCTCTTCACCGGGTTTTTCAAGTCTCTGCACCTGTGGGCGTGGGAGAGGTACCAGCGGTGAAATCTTCCTCTCTCTTCCCTCCCATACCGGTACATGCGTAGGGTAAACGTCATCCATAAACCTCCACGGCCCCCCACCGCCCTCTCCCTCCTCCTCCCTCATCCCACGACTAAGCAGCCCAGAAGCAAAGTCTGCAATACCATCGTCCGAGAAATACGTATTCACCGGGAGGGGCCCCGGTTTGTCGCTTTCGTGGAGGAAGTGGACGCCCAGGGATTCGTGCTCTGCACGCGCGGCTTTGAATGCCCGGAGTTTTTCTTGCTCTTCCTTCTGCCACAGGCGGTCCTGGCCGGCAGCTCGGCGGGATTGGATGTAGAGTTCCCAGGCTTTTGGAGTGAGGTTTGGAGAGCTGTGGTGATGGCTATGGCTGTTGTGGTTGTATCGCGGTTGTTTACGGCGCTTGCGGTTGCTGGACGTTGGTAGAGGGATACGGCTAGGGTGAGTAGCCATGGATGATGAAGGACCGCTGTCCCTTTCTTGCCTATTAGTCGGTTTGTTTGATAATAAGGGGGCAAGCGAGAAGGGGGGCTCCTACTCTCTAAGGAGGAGTAATAGATCTCCACACCTAGATGTATAAATTGAGTCGGTAGTGGGATGATCAATTGACTATCCAAGTGATGGCGGCTCTCCCGGGAGATATTATTAACTGTGAGAAAAAAGACCCACTCGGCCGACGACATAGGGCTCAATTTGAAACAAACCATGAAAGCTTGCCCTCGTGCCGGAATACACTACTACTTGCCTCTCATGAATGATCACTCGTTTTGAAATCGTGCCCTGTGAAAGCGAAACAAGCAGGGGCTATCAGACGGAATATCCACATGAACACTAGCAAAAATTCCCATGAACTCCAAATATTGCTATCCAGCACCCACTATAGAATCTGGGTGCATTTCAGCGAAAAATGGTAAACTTTACGGTTGCCAGAAAATAAACCGAATCCTTCTAAGCCTTTAGTACCTGGAAGAGTAGCCTGTGACCTTCTCAGAATATATTTTCCTACATAGAAAGATTGCTGGCCTTGAGAAGCACCTACTCAGAACTTTTCAAATATTTTCAAGAGTGCAATTTGTTGTTATTATAGAATTTATGAAGCAATATACATTGAATTTGGTGTGATCTGAAATATATTTTGGCTTTTTTCTCAACATGACAGTAAACTAAAAGTGCCGCTAACTCAAAACAACCAAAATGCAAGTTTCCCAGTTTTCGCTGAAATGCACCCAAATGTCAGTTAATTTCTTAACACCACCTTCGATACACACCACTTGTACGCTTCCCCTCGCTGGACTCCCAACCGAGTGACACTACATGCACCAAACCCCAACAACCCCGCAGCCATATGAATAACCACATCGATAATAATGCAAGTATAATTAATACTCGAGTACACATGTCACTTGTAGGAATTGGTACGGTTCGTGCAATCCAAAACGCGCACCAGGCTACCACTTGTCAATTGATTATATCTCACTATCAAGACCTGTAATTACTTTTTTTAAAAAAAAACTACATTATTCTCTTTAGTATTCCCAAGACCGTGGTGGTTTTTTTGTTATCTTAGTAGAGAGGTATAATCATTTAAAAATGACAATTGCTGGTGTACGTTTTGGGCTGCACAACCATATGATACCCCGCGCTGGCAATATCACGTCCACCACACCCGTACCAACAAATACAGTACCACATTATTCTCGATTGGTTTCTCCTTCTACCGAAGCGCACTATTCTGTCGACCAACCGACCGAGAGGCCCCACGGGTTCGAACCAAACATTACAAGAAAATTCACAAGGAGAGGTAAGGAGTGGAAATAAAATGAAAAAATCAAGCTAAATGAAAAAAATTGAAAAAAAAAAAACATACACAGTAATCTCAAGGGTAAAATGGTTGTAAATGAGAAAAGTTATAAAAACACCCCAAATGACGAAAAAATGATTCATAGTAGTAGCAATAGTTTTAATTCCAGGCACAGCGGTATTAAGAATGTATAAAAAAACAAGGGCATTACAGAGCAGACTCTCCTCTCAATCGCATCCCTACGCTCTCTATTCCCTAGACTACTGGCTGCTGTCCACTCCCGCTGACACTCGACAATCCCCCCCCCACCGACCCGGAACCATCCCTAAAGAAAACGCGTAAACAAAAAAAAGACACCCAGAACCACCCTTTTACAACCCTATACAAACCTTTTTTCTTTTTCTTTTTCCTTTCAAGACTTGACAAGCCAGTAAGTCAAACTCAACATTAAACCCAACACAATCGCAGTCAAAATTCCTGCTCCAGCCTTGTCTCCGGTCGTACTTGGGTCTGTCTGTAAGAGGTCGTTGGGATCCGCACCATCCCCTCCGGCGGCGGAATTACCAACACTGGTTCCACCACTGTTAGCAGTGACCGGGGGCTTCGACTTCGGTACAAGATTGTTCTGGAGAACCTCCATGACCGCCATGTGTTCTCCCACTCCTCCTTTTGAAATACCGTAAGGGGCGCCGTCGTATGTCGACTTGATCCACGAGAGTCCGCAAATCGTGCCACTAGATCCACCATTACAGGACGCAGCTGCAGCGAGCGCGGTAGCTTTCAGACGAGGAATGATAAATTCAG
Source organism: Tuber indicum (assembly GCA_006112555.1). NCBI lineage: Eukaryota > Fungi > Ascomycota > Pezizomycetes > Pezizales > Tuberaceae > Tuber > Tuber indicum. Next base: position 90,081 of record VBSK01000423.1, on the reverse strand, counting down.
AGGTGAATGGTGCCATCTGGTAAGTGTATCCGAGGAAACGAGCAAAATAAGCCTTGAAAGAACGTTGGTCAGTGTTACAGGTGGGATCGGTTCCGGTAAATCCGAATTCACAAGTAGACTCCTGCATAATATTCGGTGGCTCCGTTGAGAAGAAGGGCTCTGCAGTAGCATTCATGAGCTTCTCTATTTCGTTTTTCCATTTTTGATTGGTTCCGTTGGTCTAAAAGGGTTGGTTAGTGAACAAGCCATAGAGCGAAGGACGAGTACGCATACAAAGTTATACATGTAAGCAGCACCGGAGAGATAGACACCAGCATTATAAGTCCACTGATAGACACTGGAAATGTTACATTCCGGGATATGAGCACCATCGAAGACCTTGTATTCCGGGCTGACCAAACCAATTTCCCTGGACCAATCATAAGCCTTCTCAGCCCAATCTGCATAAGACTGATTCCCAGTATATCTTGCCAACCGGGCGCCCATGTGGAAGAAAAGACCATTGGAAATGGCATTTTTGTAATCATATCCCTTGTTGGTTGACACAACCTGCCATCTTAGACCACCCTTACAATGCAGAGTATCCCACCGAGACGCCTGTCGATTGAAAACGGCCTGAGCTAGCGCAAGCCACTGAGGCTTGTCCTGTGGAGGATTGGGAAATGCACGCTCAGCGGCTGCCATGGCAGCAATACCCCAGAACGCTTGATCGTCATTGCCGAGAGAAAGGGTGTGTGCCTGTGGTTCGTAGTTTGAATTTTCACCAACCTGGTGCAACATGGCCTCCGTTACGATGTCATTGAATTGATTGTCACCAGTGAAATGCCAGTATTCGATCCAAGCCTGTTTGTTTGTTTGTTTGTTTCCGTCAGCTTTCGTTCTGTTGATCACTTTGTTGTTGGTCATGGTGGCGGTTGCATCGCATCACAAGGAACATGCACTCACCCCCATCGCGGCTCCTGCCTCCCACCAGTAATATCCCTTGTCATTCTTCCCATCGGCAGTCTGGATCAAACCAAACTCGCCAGGTACGAACCACGTCTCGTTGGATGGATACAAGGCACGGAGATTTTCGGCAACAGTCTTCGCAGCCGATTTGATGGAAGCTAGACGATACCGAGGTCAGTTTAGACGTATAGAGAGATAAAGGGGGCACCCGGAGTGCAAAGGGATGGACCAACAATCACTATCCAGATCAACGACAATAGACGACCCAAGGGTGGCAAACAACAGCGAAGAAGCTAGCAGCCGTAAAGTGGAGGATACCTTCATCTTGTATATATATAGGAGAGGAGAAACCCGGGTAGGGGATTCAAGATGGGGTTACCGATAAGAGAAGGTGACCGGTACCTAATCCCCAGGAAAGATTCGAGCGAGTTCAAAAACGAGCGACCGGTAAAGGCTAGAGAGAGATTCGAAGCGAGCGATGAATCTAGGCAAAGGCTGAAGAAGGAAGTAGAGGAAGGGAAAAAATTGAAATGTGCACCAGGCGTTCAAGTTCAGCACCGCATATGAATAAAGTTGGGGAGGAAAGTTGTTTGTTTTGTATTCTTTGTGTTGGTGTGCTAGATAGCGGCAGGTAGTAAGAAGTAGAGTGTAGAGTAATATGGTTACAACTTTCTACCACGACTCAGGAGGCAAGAAAGAGAGAGAGAAGTGAAGAAATAGATGCACCTCAAATAGTATGTATAAGGTAATAATTTGTAGGCAGGTGATAGGCTTTTACCGTAGTGGTAGTGGTGGTAAACGAGGGGGAGGGGGAACGAGTGTAAGGGGAGGGGGGGGGAGAAGGAGCGACTCGAACAAGAATAGGGATAAGTTAGAGAGACAAGAGACCAAGAATTCCTTCGCGATGAAGGAAACAATGGGCCGGGCTGGGCTTTGGCTGGGCGTTGTATGGGGGCAAGAAAAGAGAGGAATTCAAGCAGAACGAGTGAAAGAAAAATGGAGGAGGGAGGAGAAAATCCAGGGGGTTTGGTTCAGAAATTCTGTAATGGGAAAAATGGGAAAAGTGTTGTGGAACAAGGTACCATAAGAAGGCCATATTAAAAACTTGACACACGCATGGTCCCGGTAAGCCTCCCCTTTCCCTTTCCCTCAAGCTGTAGGAAGAGTGTTTTGGGGCTGTGCTTATTTCCTATTTTGGGGTAACCAAGGAGACAGAATCGCCAAGAGCCGCATCCGCACTCCCAACCCCTTCACCCTTCTTTGGAGTGAAGCAGCCTGACGTAGGGAAGGCCAAGAGAAGAGGAGGAGGAGCAAGAGTAAATTAATCATACAGTCCGTATCCCATAGACTAAGCTCGAGAACTGCGGGTACAGAAATCGAGTCCGGTCCAGTCCACTAACACCCATCTCATCATCCCCATTTGCTTTGTTTGAACTCGAGCACAGTCCATTGCCAGTACTCGAGTACCGTGCTGTACGAGTACTTGTATCGTACAATCGCAATCTCATAGGTGACCAATTTATGATACCTGGATCTTGAAACACCGACCGCACCGGCAACCTGGCGCCTATGCAACTCGACTCCCAACTGCATAAGCGAAGATCCATCCTTCTAGAAATTCTCTCCCTTACCAGTATTCTCCACACCATCGTCAACCGATCTACCATAAGAAAGAAAGAAAAACACCCATATAAGTGCAATAATTCAAATCCTATTTTAATTCCTAAACCGGGAACCTGCGGATCTGAGTGCGCTTTGAAAAGTGATATTAGTAACAACAATAACAATATCACAATTCGGATGCCAGTACAAATGCTCAAATGCATGCATGTCACCTGACGAGTCACGAGGCCTTACATGCTCAGGATCAGGGTTATTCCACAACATCTCACTCGAAAAAACTACTTATCCCTGCTCCATCTCTCCGGGCGCTCTCCCAAATTATGGTAGAGAGATCGACAAGTTAAAAGTGGCAAGGTATCCGGAGCTCCCTCGGTCGTCTTTGATGGAGGGTGAGTGTGGAATGCATTGGCGTTCTCGAGGACTGAAAGGCATGATAATTATGATATAGTATGGCCGAGTGCGGCATTGGTTGGGTATCATAGTAAAAGGTGTAGGTAAGTTATTGTGGTCAAGGGTGCCAGGTGAAATTAAGAAATGAATGGGGGCTGCGGGTTGCAAATTGACTGGTACCACGATTAAAATTCTTAACCATCTAGAGTGCGCCTATTTCGGTTAAGCGCGATGAGATCTGCCGACAAGAAGGTGAAAAAGGATATAATATGGTGGCAAGAATGATAACAAGGTATCTTGGAGAGGGGAAGAAAAGAAGAGAACAAAGGAGACTCGTTCAATAGCAGTGTCCGGAAAAAGGGAGAGGAAATAATCAGAAATAATCATGATAAGACAAAACAGTCCTGCTCTCGGAAAACTTATACAAATACATTAATGAGGGAAACGTTCATTATCCATCGCGCACTACCGGTACCCAAAATCATGCTACCCCTCTCTAATGGCCCCATCTCCTCCAGGACCTCTTTTTCTTCCCGACAGGCCCGGACCCAGCCAATTGGTTTTCATCGGCACTCTTGTGGTGGGTTCGGTTCTTTCTCCTGGAGAAGCAAGCTCCACACCAGAAGAATGTGACAATGAGCATGCAGATAACGGCAGCCCATGTCATGCCGAGGTACCGTTTCGAAATGTAGGCTCGAACACCAATTCCTCCCATCTCACGATTTATCGCGTCACGAATTTTGACGCCAGTGGTAGTTCCGATTCCCGATGCAACACCGAGGAATAGGAAGGATATCTAAAACGGGGAATCGATCAATAATGGATTGGGGGGCGGGAGAAGAGGAGCCAAACTCACCACAGCGAACATCCAATTAGAGCATGCGATAAGCCTACTCTCAATAAATCCTAGGAATCCGAGAATAATAGCGATGCCGGCAGCTGTAATTCCAATGCAGTACGTGACAAACATAGTCCTGTACGCAACTTTCAAGACATTGATAGCGGTGTCGAGGTCCTGAGTATTGACACCCAGGTCCCGCAACGTCACGCCTTGCAACAACTCCCTCTCGAAAACACCGACAGGATTGAAGGTGAACATCCCTTTCTGCTTAGTGCAGTTTGTAATCCGCTCATTGTCGTTGGAATCGCGCTCGCCTTCGCAGTAGTTCATAACAAAGACCTTGTAGAAATCGTGCAAACCGAGGCGAGAGGCAGTGGTATTAACGATGTCCTGGGCGGCTGAGCTGAGGATATTGTCGAGTGCGCTGATGCCAGTGTTTGAAACGTTGAGGTTTGAAGTATCGATCTAACGGCTCTTAGTACATGTTTGTATCTGGAGAAGATGGAGAAAAGGTTACCTTAGTGACATAAGTGTCGCCCAGGAACCCATTATTCCTACCGGCAAACAGCACTAGCATAGAAAGTATGAAGGCCGCGATAGACAGAGCTATCGGGACGATCGCTGAGAAGCGCATGCTTATCGTTGTGTGGTGTGTTGATACTCGGTTAAGCCTCCGCAATTAAGTACTCCGCTTAGTGAATAGAAGTGCTGGCGGTTATTAGAATGGGGAAGAGAGGGTAGCAGGAGGTTGGATCTATCATATATATCTCCATCACCGTCCAGTTATCATGCCATGGAAATCACTGGCCGCAAGGCGCAGGTTTGTGCTCTCTAGGTCCTTCAGATGGCCGGACCGGGTGAGTGACGCGTACAACGGGTCAATGACGTTGTCTTGGCGGCTGGTTGCTTTTCTTGGTCAGGATTTCGTGATTACGTATTGGGCTTGGCGTTACCCTATCAGGCATCACCAGGAATTGATCAGGTTTAGTTTGGTGTTCGGGTGGATCACGGGGGTTGGCGCACTGCCTTGGTGGTGAGATGGAACCCTGTTAATTGCGAGACCAAGTGTGAGTCCACGTATCATATCATAGAACTAACTTAAGTTATGGTGCCAGAACCGATAGGGGGGAGGGTTCTAACCTTCTTGCCACAGAGTGGCTTGGGCAATCATTGGATTTATCGTGGTTCTAAACTCCAGGCACGAAAAAGCGAAGTGGGAGGTTGCACATGTCCCCTCCACGGCCAGCACGATGGTGGTGAGATATTATTACACTGGTTATACTACTCTTTGGTAGACGGGGTATTCGTAATTTAGTGGCTCTTGTGAGTATGATACCATTACCGTTAGACTAATGTAATAGCCTTAAGCACGGATGCCCCGGGCACCACTTACTGTAGGTTACGAGTAGAACCGGGGTACCTCGATCCGCGACCGTAATGAAATCCGATACTGCTATCGTATAATACCGGTAGCTTTACCATACACATGAAACCGCTTGTCCTTCGAATTTGTCTACTTTGAATTCCAATACAATACAATAACAAGCAGTCCGACTCTCCCCCGCACGACCCCTCTAGCATCACGTTCTCAATATCTCGTATATAGTCCGCATGATTAGTCTACGAGGACTCGCACTCGAGTACTGTGGTTACTCTGCCCCATGCACATGCCATGTGGCTGGATGTCGGACAAAAAGTGCAAACCCTAGCACGGCTCGAGTACCGGTGTTCGCGCCAGAATGGGGAGGTGTCATAACGGTGGGGTACAGTACAGTACGGTACCGGTAATAATGTTTGGGTTCTCTTGCTTGCGAGAGTGTATCCGAGAATAAAGTGCAAGATTGTGAGATGTCACGGAACCCTATTGCCAAATGTGGTTGGGATAATTATAGTAACTCATGTGGTTGCTGGGGGAACGCTGATCGGAGGTTTGGTAGGAAAAGGGTAAGTGGATCGCGGATTCGTAATGTGCCCTGCACTGCCCAGTGCCCAGCACTGCGGGCGGGAGTACGATTTGTCAGCCGAGCAGACAGCACACTTTTGGGCGGAGCGAGAGAGATGGAACCGGTCCTATTTCTATGTGTAGGAATACGGCCTATCCCAAGTGGCTGTGCATAGGCCACGATAACCTGGCATATCAAAATTTCATCCAATTCTCAGCCCCACCACACGAGTGATAATATATGATTACACGCAACTATACGCGCGGACAAACGGAGCAATCCCTGATACATGAATGCTCAATCGTCATCTCGTTTCTAGAGAGAGCAGGAGAGTTGGATAGCAAGATGGAAAAAGGATTATCATAGATGAAAGACAGATTGGAAGCATGAAAGACAGGGTGGGGAATCGGAGGCAGAGATAGAAATAATATAGCCGAAATTCCAAATCACGCTTACTTTGGCGCTCAACCCTCCCGTTTCACAGGGGGTGGAGTACCAGTGCTTATCAAAGAGCTAGCGGCGGAGGGGTGAAACCAAATAATTTTTCAGGAGGGACCATTCACAGCTTACAGGATCAATCATTCAAATTTTTCCTTTGGAGAACCTGCCCTTTACCCTCTCTTACCTAGCCCTCCAGCCCCCTCCACTCTCTCATCGCCGCTCCAGGGAGTCCGTTACTGCGACTACCGACTGGCGACATATGATACTCTACCCGCAACGCTTCCACATCTTTAGGACGCCCTGCTGCCCAAGCGTGAAAGTACTAACATCCTCATGAAACCCGTCCTGATTCTGCGGAATTTGACGGACAGCGTCGCGATGCAGCCCCCGACTAACTAGAGATTCACAACACCATTAGGAAATGCTCTCGCCACAGGAGTGGAACTGGTTTATCGCGGTGCTGAAATCCCTGACGTTTGTCGGTACTTCTTGCGCAGTATTGGTTCTGCGGGTTGCGCATGCCTCGTCTGTGTATATCTGGTGTGTTGCAGGCGGGTGGGTGAGGGGAGTTTTTTGGTGATGTTTACCGAGTCACGCAGTCCGCAGATTGAAACAGGGGAGAGGGAGATGTCTTGGTGATCGCTGGTGAGTTTTCTGAAAGCCAATAAACGCATTTCGGTGACTGCCTTTGTGGAATGCCTCTCTCTGTATGTGTATTGTTTGGTAGTTGCTTGCATGTAGAGAGTTGCAACCGATGGCAGAGATGTTGAGGCGAAGGTTGACTTGGATTGCTACAGACCGCTTTTCGGAATATATTCGCGAGGAGCCTATGAGGACTGTGAGTTCTCTGAGGTCTTACGGCCGGGGTGCTTCATAGGGTCTTAGGTTATTCTAATTCGAACAGGGCGATCATGAGAATGAGTTAGATAATGTTTCTCTCTCGTGGGTATTATTTGTCCGTTTCAATGATGCGACTAGAGCACTGCCCGATTTGTAGGGCATAGGGAGACAGGACGTCAAACTTGGGTGTAAATACTTATCCTAGATATCCTTGTGTCCGGATACTTTTTAAATTTACGAGCGTGCCGATAGCGGTCATGCGGTTTGCTGCGCTGATCCCAGATACAAACGGTTTTTGTCGTTTCTCGTCTCATGGGTTTGCAGGATTCTCTCTAGCAACAACAGTACCGGTACCGTAAAAACCGGAACAACTGGACCTCACTCTAGGGCGTTGGAGTTACCTCTCCCAACGGGGTCAATAGTATTTTCGTTTTTTGTTTGTTTGAGATGAGGGCTGAAAGGCAGTTTTTCTCCTCGTAATTAAAATGAGAAAATTCTGGGTCTCGTAGCATGAGGTTCGGCTATTCTAGTTTTTTAGGTTAAGCGATTTGTGCCTTGTGAGTTGGTCTCTAGATCTCGGGTACTAGATTGTGTTTCGATAGTTTATTTTACGTCCATGATTACTTTGCCTTTCCTTTCATTTTTTTTCTTATTTGTGTGGGAGATGCTACGAGTATTATGCCTGTGTTGCTTGGTTGGTCCAAGACTTCCCTTATTCCATTAGTTTTGGGTCAACTGTTGCCGAGGATAAATCCTGGGTATTATTCATTTGTTTAAGCATACATGTATCGGTTTATGTTGAGAATCAGGAGAAGTTTCTTGCTAGAGTGCTCATGGAAAATCGCAGCTATTGATAAGAAGCATACAAATACCACGGAGGACTTGTGAACTACATAGAAGCACGATGCTAGCTATGTGCTGCCCTTCAAGGGCTTTATCCATATTGGGATCAGGAATCAAGGTCGTATGTACCATAACATGTTCACGAAATCATTTCACCTACTAATACAAGTATTTATGTACTCAAAAGCATTTTTTTTTTTTTTTAAATTCCCGAGTAGTTCAAAGCACTTCAGTTGGCACAACCGACCCTGAAGTATTCCAACGATGCGATGTCCCATGAACCTTTCGACAGGTGGCTGAATCAATGCGGTCGTCTCACCGCTGTATCTATCCATCCTGCCATCACCGATCAGCTGTAGAACTATCCCCAACATTAAATTAGCAACTTACAATGACCATGGCATTAGGGCCATCTACGTAGCCATTGATAATAGAATTGGTGTTCGATTGGAACTTTTTGCCCTTGACGCCGGCACAATCCCAGCACTCCGTGTTGATCTGGACAAAGCGGTACGCGATCGGGTGGTCTATGGCCAAAGGGGAGCTTGGGTCGAGGGTGTTGCATGCCCGAAAAGAGGGGCAGCTGTATTCGCGTAGGTGGAGACAGGTAAAGTGGAGGGTAATCTTGCGACACATCTTGATGCTTGGGTCGGAGTTAGTAATGGGAGGATTGGGTGGGGGGGCGACTTAGGGTACGCTGGGATGGGATAAGTGTTTGATTGGGAGTACAGGGAAGAGAATATTTGCAGCTTGCCACAAGAGAGTCTGTTTGTATGGTGGAGAAAGTAAACTTGTCTTGGGTAGGGCTTAACTAAGCATTCGGGGTGGGTGGGGCTTCTGGGAGCTTAAAGACAGGGGGCGTGAACCCTGAACAGAAGGGTTTTGTATATGGTGGGTCATATCCTATCACTCTGAAATTTTCGGAGAAAAAAGGGGTATCATACCGGATCACCTCTCTAACACAGTTTGCTTGAGCCCGTGCCCTCGTTGCCTAGTGTAGCATACTAGTAAGGGGTGCAGTATGTTATCACACATAGATATAGAGGGTCTCGGAAGTGGATTTGGATGAAATTAGTAATGGGTCTATGATAGAATATGCAAAGTCTTAAGTATTGGATGATGCCTCATGGATAGTATTCCCGTTTCTGGGATAAACCCCGGCCAATATCGGCCAATGTTAGGAGAACCGAGATATTGTGGCCGAGATTTGATGTATGCAACTCTGGGTGTTTGTATGGAATATTTTTGTATCACGTTAGGTTCTGATATTTTCACAGAGTGAAGATATGACAGATACTATATAGTCTCTAGGCTACCGGGGAGCCACAAAAAATAACTTGGAAAATGCTACTGATATATCCTATCACAAACCACTAGCCGAAAGTGTATTAGGGTGGTGGATATATATGGCACGGCAATAGAACGGGGGGATTCGCTGAGGCTGCCGCGGTGTAGGAAGGGTGGGGAAAGTATGATCAACGACTTCTTTACCTTCTCGATATTTAAGCCATACTACCGGTAAGGACGGGAGTATATATGGGAAGTAACCGGGGCCTTCGGATCCTTCCATGGATCACTCACCATACTAATGGCCTATCTCTATGATCAGTATACTTCTTTGATAAAGAAAGGGCATGTCTGGAGAACCTTCTTCATATGCATAAACAGCTAAAGTTACAAAACAATAGGTTATATCGTATCGTATCATACCCCCAATTCTTCCACCAATGCCCCGCAACCTCCCATCATTCATATCTTCTATCAAACCAAAAAATCATCCTATTTAGAAATTTCTGCTAATCGGAAACATTCCACCATCCAACGGCCAAGAAAACGCGTGCAAAGTATGCGCATTCTCTGCATTCGGCGACCACTCCATCTCTTCTACCTCCTCCGGGACTGGCGGACTGACAGCCCAAGTCGCATCAACATCCATTTTATCATGCTTCGTCCACCACGCCTCCGCCCTGCCTTCGCCCAACGGGGTAAGTGTGAAATCTATATCTTCACTACTGCTAACCAATTGAGGACTCACTGTATCCCCTTGTACCTCCATCTCTTCCGGGATGGTCGCCAAGGAGGTAGTAGCCGGGCGATCCGCTTGAGGTGCCACCCCGTTGACGCTTACTTCGGCGGTAGTATCTTGCTGGCGCATGCACCATCTGCAGAGCGAGTTTATTGGCACTAGTGAGAAAGCTATATCGTGCGTGGCCGGTACTGAGTCGGTTTCAATGACGAGGCGCTTGTCGGGAGTGTAGCAGGATTTTCTCGAGGGGCAGAGGACTGTCCTGTAGTGGTCGCAGTTGAATTGGAGGGTTATGTGGCGGCACATTTTGGAAAGGGATGTGACTGGTTAGAATAGTATTTGTATATGGTACTGCTGTTTGTGTGTTTGTGTTTGTGTGTGTGTGTGTGTGTATGCGTGTTGTGGTGGTTATTGTAAGGGCATTGTTTTGAGGTAATTAAATATCTGTTAGGGAATTTCAAGATGAGACTGATTAGGTAGGATATGAAATAAGGAACCATAGGATGTTTTCAAGGTCGACTACTGAGTATGATATCAGGGTTGTGGAGTTGGAAGATTCCATGAACTACCGAATGAGGGGGTATGAGACTTGAATATGGACTCCGCCTGAGTCGTGCATTGCCACCTAACTTGGTCTATGCGAATTTGGCCATCGAACTAAGTGGTTATTAGAACCCCTAATGGACAATAACTAGCCATTGTAGCTTCTGTTTCACGACTTGGCAAATTTCTCCCATTTCGGGGAATACATGGGGCCACAGTGGTTGGGTATTGGTATAGCGGATAGCTTAGGTGAACTCGGGATGTATGATACCGCGCTCTCTCATGGGTTTTGTGGCTGCAGTGGTTGGGCTATTTAACCTTTACCTCAAAATCGAGCTTAGTAGTGCACTCTGAGCCCGGATCACGCAGGACGGGACACATTCGAATTCGTATGGTATTCTCTGAAATATTCCACCGGGTTTCTGTTCAAAGTTAGTTTGTTGAACTGGATCTGGAATGGCTGTTGGAACAAACTGTACCAAAATTCACTGACTAGAAAGGTAGAGAATTTATCCCATTCGGCCCTTCTCCGGTAAATTTTTGCTTTGGATTTCTTGTCCGTGTTAATCTTCGGGTGTAATTATTTGTAGGACTGGTGACGCTCCAAGGTATTGGTACAAAGATCTGGTGATACTTTCATCGCTCCCTGTCGAACTACTAGTAAAAATTGAAATCTCGGTTCCTGCATTCCAAGATCCTGAGGTTTATGACATCTACCATATGCCAAGCACAGGTGATTTGCTCTTCTGGAATCAGGCAAGTCGTAATAATAGGGTTTGGACACAAGTAGGAAGTGAAGAACTATATGGTGCACTAAAGGGTTGGCGCTGATGGTGTAATAATCCCATCAGTAGTCAGTTGTTTGTATTTGGGAGCGTGAGAGAAGATGATTGTCTGTAGTAGCATTAGGGCTACTGGTTGGGGATTGTCCCATAGTATTAGTATATTGTTCCATAGTATTAGTATGGTGTGTAACTAGGCACACCCATAATCTTGTATATATAGAGGTAGATCTCCACTCACAAATGTTATGCTTTTCCTTGATTAAGTCACCTCCCTATACACTCTTGAGTGCGATTCCACACCATCCTTGCGACCCCTCACACAGCTCACCTCACGGATCTGTTGTGAAACTGAGCGATCCTCACCTATCACCATCAGGCGCCTGGTGAAGCTTGTGACACTCTTCAAAATCAGGAACTACACAATCAGGGATACTATACAGTATCTAGTGAGTGTTCAGATGCTAACCGCAGGGAACTTAGGACATATTTTGGATGTACATAGTCTTGTCACAGTACGGAAGAGGGAAGATATATGAGAGTTCATGATAATTGATATTGCAACTATTGTTGGTCTAGCACACCTGATCCAAGAGACAGACAGTTGCTGGCATGTCAATAGCCAGATAGATTTGAGAAGATTTAATGAGATTTATTGAGGAATCTGGAAATTATAGGTAAGGGACCCAGTAGTGTACACGGAGAAGGATTATAATATTGTCACTAGATTGTATATAGGATCTATTGCTTATACAAGTGGGCCAATTGAAAACAGAAGATGACAGCCCAAATAGCTGATCGCCTTCAGTTTTCAATCCAGTCTCGTGTGCAGGTGAGGGATACAAAAGAATTAGAAATTACATATAGGAAATTGAGGCCCATGATATTGTGTACATGGGAAATAAAGATTCAGCTCAATGTTAGGAGGTGTCAAGGAACTAGATGTAAAGGTGTAAATTTAATAAAAGTAATAAGTTATAAAAATACTATGAGTGAAATCCATTAGGAAACTGGAGAATTAAAGTAGAACACTAGCTAAGGGGTGGGACTGCTATAGAATGTAACACCTAGAGATAAAAGATGCATAATATGTGACTGCTATGTTACTACGCTCGGAAATGCTCTGGAGAGAACTAGTAATAGAAGGGACCCTGGTAGGAGGCAAGATAAAGGTGTGGGTATTAGAAGGAGGGAGTAGCAGGGAGGATAACTGGGGTGGAGCTGGACATGAGTTGGATACAGTGTTGTATTGTAACGATCCTACTCTCTTATAGAATTAGTTCTTCAACAGGTAACGACTTCTCACCTTAACAGATGTCAGATACCGATAGCTTCGAGACCTCCCAGGTTTACATAATCTTCTTAGACCCCGTCTATTGATATGTCTCTTAGTCTTGTTATACTTATACAAGCAAGACCTCTTTCTCACATATGTTGCAGGAGATGTTTGTGTGCATGTGAGTGCATTTAAGCGAAAAGGATAACAATTGCCAACAACGCCAAAATAAGGTGAATAGTCCTGAGGCTAGAGTGCATGGTAGAGTATCTTCCTAGCTTTTTGAAATATATTTGGCTTTAAAATTCGTGCAATGGTGGGTCGGTAATCAGTATTTTCATAATTTTGCCAAAATATTTTTTTTGCATAGAATAATAGACTAGCTCAAGATCTACCTATAAGCAAGTTTTGAAATATTTTTAAGAGTACAATCCGTAGTTATTACAAAGTAAAGAAAAATATCCAAATGTGTTACATACTTTTCAGACATTATTAATCCGTTGTAAGAGAATAAAATGCAACTAAGATTGACATAAGATATAGGTAGACAAGAGCAAAAAATAATAAGAATGTAGTGAAATCAGGACTCATTAAAAATCTAGATTAATCTGAAGGCAGTAAGGTATAATAATCAATAATTAAAAATCATTAATTACTACTTTAGCCAAATGCAAACTTTGCTATTCTCCTGATTATAAGAGAAAGTGTAAAGTGGTAGGATCAAAGTTAATAATTCTAATAATTCTATTTACTCAGCTATTATTACCTTTCCTTAATATATATTACTTTTACAGTTTCAATTAAAAGCTATTAATCAAATTATAATTCAAAATCTATTACATAGAATTATAGAAACGGCAATAGGCATTATCTATCTTTTATTATTATACTATTTAATTTATTGGTTGTTGAAATGTTTCAAATGCTTTGTCAAAACACATTTTTCCCTTTTTCTCAAGAAGGCATTGGTTGCCATGCAAACTAAAAGTAAGCATAACTCAAAACACCTAAAAAGCAGTTGTACTCTTTTTCCCATAACAACACCCATGTGTAAGAGTAAATTGATCTTAATAGTATAGGAAAGACTTAAGTGCCTACTTGAGGAGTCTGTTCCAAAGGTACCTTTTTTTATTTTTTTTATTTTTTTTATTTTTTTTATTTTTTTTATTTTTATTTTTCTATTGTCATTTAATTCATTGTTTTAAGGTACAAGAACAATCGCATGCAGCGGTAGCTATAGCGTAAACAAAACCCTTTCCCACTGCGGACCAAGAGAAAACCCGTACTCCTAAGACCTTCTGGTATGGGCTAACTGCACACACTCCAAGGGAGATCAACTCAGGTACCCAGTCCGGAGACTCCGTGACTTGAACGCGAAAGGGGTCTCCTAGAAGCCAACCAAATGCTCAAGAAGATTCCTTACCTGAACAGCCCTCCTCCTACTAACTACACGTAGGCAACAGAAAGTAATCAAACAAGCTAGGCAGGAAAGCATAAGGAAATGCTCTACCTGTAAACTACAAAAACCATAAAAGAAAGTAAGGACTGCCCACCGATCTGCCAAAGTGCCATAGGTAAAGAACTGCCCCCAAAGTGGGTGGCTGGCAAACAGCTTGAAGGCTAATTCCCCCAACCAGCTGAGCCAAGCAAGTAGTACAATACCATGACCTGCCAGTTGAGAAACAGGGCCTTGGTATGGGGTCCAAGAAGTGGATGTTGGCAGAGGAGATGCCGCCTAGTAGTAGGGTGCCAGTTAAAGAGAGACTGTGGACAGGTAGTAGGCCAAAACCTTGGAACACCACATGGCAGAGGGAGGTAGTAGGGTACCAGCCAAAGGAGGGAAGGCAGTAGGGTGTAAGCCGACGCAATCGAAGTGGAAAAGTGGAAGGAGGGCCAGATGCTCCAGAAAAAACCCAACCGTAAAAACCGAACTGTTGCTGTCTTACCGCGTATCTCATGTAGTTCCTTGTTCTCCAAGAGATGGCGTCACTTAGTGGAAGGGATCCCACTGGTAGTTGTAAGGAGGCGAGAGGACAAAGGAGAAGAAGGCAACATTGAGTTGAACCGAATGACTAGGAGGGTATGGTCAGTCTCACTACGAGACAGACCCCGAAGTTACTAGCCGTGGTGTTCCCCAACGGGGATCGTGCAAGTGGGGAGAGAGACATCCACCACTACCAGTACCGACCAGAAGTGAAGAAGAGAAGCTGACCGTGCCAAAGCTAAGTGAGCCCTCTATAGCAAGACAGGACTACTGGGTGAGCCCAGATAACTCTCCCATTAAGCAGACAAGAGACAAGCAAGGCTAAGGCAGGAGAAGATAGTAGAGTTAACAGTACCCCTAGGCAGGAACCATCAAGGGGGCAGAGGGGAGAGTGGGTAGACCATGATAGTTGACTGTAGTGTTGTCAAACTATGTGGCAGGAAAATAGGAGCGACGAAGTGTGTCTGTCTTGTAGGTCTTTTTTTTTTTTTTTTTTTTATCGTCATATATTCTTTGTCAAGGTACAAGAACTCGCATGCAGCACTAGCTATGGCATAAACAAAACCTTAATCCCAAAACAAACTACAAAGGAAACCAAACCAGTACCTCCGAAAGTACGACCAACCCATAGCGCAAAATGGCTTAAAGTACAAATATAGGGAAACATACAAACTAACAAAAATAAAAACACTCAAAAAAACATAAGAGGAACCCAAATCAACAATCCAGCAAGGTGTGGGAAGAAACTGATCCTGGGAATGAGGAGGGGACGTGCAGGAGGGGGGGGACTACCTGGGCTGGCATAGTAGTGAGAAAGCCAGTAGCAGTCATTGAGATATAACATGCGAGTTCCAGAAGCAGGTCTGCTGTGGACCAGAGTGGACTGCCCTCCCCTAAGCTCTCGACACCCTGGAGGTGAGTTTCCCTCACTTTGAGTTTAGATAGGCAGGTGAGGATGGTGTGGTGAAACGTCTCGGGTTTATCTTCACAGTAAAGATATGTGGTTGGAGTCAGAGTTTGCCAAGAGGTGTGGGCTGCCAGGTAACTCGTTCCTGACCTCATCTGGTGGATGCGACCGGCCATAAACTACCCAAGACCCAGAAAGGGGCGAGGAAACAGAGTCAGCGAGTAGGAATAGCGTGGAGGAAGAGAGTACAACAATTCCCACATGTACATGAGGAGCTGTCTACAGCTCCTCTTGAGGCTGACGAAGGTAGGGTCGCCTGGAGCAATAGGGGGAAGGGCATTTGGCAGAAGGTGTTCAGCAGTAGGTGGGACCCTATCCAGGTAGCTAACTAAGTTGGCAACCCTGTAGGCTATTGCATCGATGAGTACTAGTAGGAGTCTGCGAACAGGAGGGGAGGGTACAGGGATCCTCCAACTGAGGGGTCGGTAGCCTGGAGTATGACTGACTGTGAGCAGGCGATGGTCCTCTGGAGAATGAAAAGCAGAGGTGGCGGGAAAGGAGGTATGAAGTCTTGTCAAAGCAGGGTTACACTAGGGAGGGAAGCAGACCAGCCCAAGCACCGCCAGGTATTGTCTGTACATGATGATGTACTGGATGGGGGGAAGGGCCACCTCGCAAGGGAGGATGCCTGTAGAGGTGTTGGTGAAGCAGTTGGTCATCCACCGCTGGACAGATCTCCAGTAGACAGCCAGACAGTCAGACATGAAAACAGAGGGGTTGAAAAGAGTAGCCCCGTACTAGAGTATGGGTGCCAGAAGGGAGGCAGCCAGGCACTGGCACTGATGGGGGGAGAGACCTTTCCCCGGGCCTGACGATCTTTTGATCATGGAGAAGGACCCTAGAGCAAGACCCAAACATTTAGAGAAATACACATTGTTAGCTCTCCGGAGGCAAAAAGAAGCTGGTTTGAACTAGTACCCTAGCCATTTAACCATAATCGAAGGTCGGAAGAGCAGGCTATCAATAACTATGAGGAGGGTGCAGGAGGGATACTTCTGCTTGGGGGTCTGCCAATAAATGAGCTCGGTTTGGAAATGGAGAAGGAGACACAGGCACCAAACCTTCAGCCACGTTGGGTGAGCATCTTGACCAAGGACTAAAGCCTTTGTATGTTCCTTTTTTAGGAATTGGAGGCAACTGTGACTGCAAAGTCGTTGACATAAGAGAGGATGAGGCATCTGAGGATTGGAAAGTGAAGTGTAGAGATATAGATGACAAAGAGAAGGGGCGATATGGGGGACCCTTGGGGGGTACCAACTTGGACCGGTTTGAAGACCTTTGGAGAGCCTTAGAATAGGAGCCTACACTGGTGATCGGTAAGAAAAGACGGGACCCAGGAGTACAAGTAGGAGGAATCTCCTTTGAAGTGGAGTATGTGAAAGAGATGGTTTGGCGAAATATTGTTGAAGCCATCCTTGATGTCCAGAAAATGAGTTCAGACCGATAGTCTGAACCTTTGGAGAGTTTGAACTTTGTGAGAGAGGGTGGCACAGGCGTCAAAGGTGCTGAGGCCAATGAGGAAGCCGCAATGGTGGTGGTTGAGAAAACCAAAAGAGCGGGCAATTGGGGAGAGGTGGTTGGTGATAATGCATTCAAGGATCTTGGATAAAGTCTCAAGAAAGATAATTATATGTAAAGACAAGAGGGAGTCATAGCTCGGCTTGCCTGATTTGTCTAGTACGACTCAATTAGCCATTTTTAGTAAGGTGGGGTAATAGCCAAAGGCCACAAGAGGTATGACTATGTCAGTGAGCAGAGAGGGACACACAGCGTTGATTTTCTTCAAGACCCCATATGGGATTTGGTCTGAGCCTAGAGCAGATAAGGATGAGGATTTCCGAAGGGCGGCAACCACCTCCTCATATTTCAGAGGGGGGCAGTCCTTAAGGTGACGTAGGATTGGCGGGCAGTGGGCCCAAGGCTTAGGAGGGAAGAAGTGGGAGAGTAGGGTGTCATTGAGCTTCTCCAGAATGGAAGAATTGGGCAGAGAGGAGAGATGTTCAGGTGGCTTGCAAAAGGCAAACCTCTTCACTGTCCAAACATTCTGGGGAGTAGCACCTTCAAGGAAGTCCGTCCAGTACTTATTCTTCGCCTTCTTTACGGCTCTGAAGTAGGTGTTCCTGGCTGCTTTAGTGGTTTTCCTGATGCTGTTGCTTGGAGAGGTGCGGGCATCTCTCGTACAGGCATAGTGGACCTTTCGCAGGTCTCTGAGGGAGTCAGACTACTAAGGCTTGGACCTTAAGGATGGTCTTTTCATTAGCATGTGTTGGGCAAGTGTGATCCTGACTCGGTTGAGATTGAAGTCCAGCCAGCTAGCGAGGGAGTGCTGGGTCAGAAGTGGAGGGGGAGAGGAGAGTCTGAGGGCCCTGAGGGCCTTGTAGGTATCTGGCCAGTGTGTCGTAGCCCAATAGGGGGCCGGACCGGGGGGAGAGATGAGGGGTGAGGACAGCTTAATAGTAATGGGTATGTGATCGGAGTTGGTAGAAGGGAGATTAGCATCCCAAGACTATATACAGGTGATAAGGTGTTGATTGGCAAAGGCGAGGTTGAGGACAGAGGGTGCGTGCTGTTGACCCAGGAAAAACGGTGTGAAGATGCCAGGGGTGTTTACAAGTAAGTATGACCGATCCAGGGTGAGGTCTGCATATGGTGCTGAGGCCCTCAGGTCATTTTCCCGAAAAGAGTGAAGGAGGTCCAACAAAGGGTAGTGAAGGTTGAAATCTCCTACGACCCGGAGGGGAAAGGGTAGAAGGGGGAAGGCTTGCTTAGGAGAGACAGTGTGACAGAGGGAGGACGAAGTCTAGAGGAAGTAGAGGTTCAAGAGTTGGAACTTAGTGTGGGTTGTTGAGAATAAGCCTTCAGGGGTATGGATGTCAAGGGCCATTATGGAAGTGTTGTCAAACAGTATGAGAATAACAGATGTGGAGTCCAGAACGCTACGTAAGAGATAGACAGCCACCTTTCGCCTCTTGCCTGACGTGAAAGGAGGAGAAAAATACTTAAATCCGTTGAACTGTGACAGCTTGCCACCAAGGAAAGATAGGTCTTGCAAAGCAATAATAACAGGGGACAAGGGTAATGAAACCAACGTATTAAACAATAAAACCAATGTAATAAATATCTGTCCTGAAGGTCAATTTTTGTTTTTTTTGGTTTTTTATCGTCATGTATTCGGTGTTAAGGCACAAGAACTCGCATGCAGCACTAGCTATGGCGTAAACAAAACCTTAATTTCAAAACAATCCACAAAGGAAACCAAACAAGTACCTCCAAAAGCGTGACCAATTATTACCGCAACATTGCCTAAAGGAAAAGATTTAGGGAAATATACAAACTAGTACAAACATAAACACCCAAATATAAGGAGACCCAGTCCAGAGTTAATCTAATTGTGGGAAGAAACTGATCAGGGAGCTGAGGGGGGGTTGGGAAGGGGGAAGACTAAACAAGCGGGCATCTCAGGGGGGAAACGAGTTGTGGTAGTGGAGATGTATCTTGTAAGCCCTTGTAGCTGGTGTAACGAGACTCCACTGAGTACTATTACAAGTAGCCAAACCTATACCCATACAGGTGTCAAGTGACTACCGTGGTAGGGATGGCGGTAGACTTAGGTCTACCGAGTGGAGGAACCGGTGGTTAGGTACCTCAGTCGGGCATACTAGACTATATCAAAGGTACATAGGTACTAGTAAAGGTTGGGGGTTACCCTACTCTGTAGGGTAACCCAAGTAGTCAATTTGGGTGTTACCCTGAATTACTCGACGGAGAGTCCAGGTGGAGTTACCTGTAACATTCCTAGCTTGCTGTTAACTAATAGCGACGGGCAACGATACTTCTCTTCTTAATTCCTATCTCGTTTGATATAACAGTTCTTAGATCCGTTGATCTACGTTATCACGGTTCGTCGGATAACGCCTGTTAAATCCTAACTGAGAAGGCTTCGCCTTATATAGACTCGTGAGAAATGTGTCGGATGTGCAATCGTGATAAAGAGCGTAAAGATGTTTTATTCGTAAAGTAATAGGTAAGGAAATTACTTAGAACATTCAATCTAATTTATTTATACTTGTACCGCCGACTCCGGCATACGACAAGTCCCCGCCGGCACAGGGTTAACGCAAACCGGAACTACCACTAACTACGAACAATCCAAACCTCCGGCCCTGAACCTCAAACATGCCCGCGCTATGCCCACAACACGAACACTAAGTACAAAACCATCAACCATAAAGAAAGTCCTCCTCGAAGCGACACCGTAGACCCTCTGGTATGGGCCCAACCAAGCCAAACAGCCGAAGCCGAGCAAGGTACCAGTCCCCCAAGTTCCCCGTACAAAAAACAAAATTCCACTACCACCCGGTCTGAATACCGTCCCGCAAACCCTCCTCCACATTTTAAAGCCAACAACAATTTATCAACACAGGCGGCACCAAGGCAGAGAGGTCGCGACCAACATGTCCACAACTCGCATCCGCATGCCAGGCCGTCGACCCTATGAACCCACTTTGCCGAGTGCCTCCGAAGAGCGTAACGGTAAGGAGGACCTGTACCTGCTGCCTGTAACTCCAAACAAAACCATAAACAAAAGAAATACATAGAGGTGGTGACAGACCAAGAAGGTCAGTAGGGCCTATCTCCTACCCGTGGTGCCATGCCCCCGCCCGCCGTACCCACAACCAAACCAAAGAAACCAAACAAGCCCCACAAAACTCAGCACACAAGATCCAAAACAAGTCCAACCCAGAGGTCGCAACCCACTATCCGCACAGGTGGCCATCAGCCAGCCGGTCCGCCAGGAAGCATTACAGTACTCAGCAGCTTGACCTTAGCAGCCCAGGCCAGCCGGAAACACTTAATTAGACCTCGCCCAACCTGACGCAGGCCCGACCGGTGCTCGCAGGCGTCTCTCCCCGCCAAGTCAGCCCCCCCCAAGCCCCACACACCAGGCACCGCAGTTCCCATCCAGCCCCCTCAGCCTCTCAGGCAGATCAACCGCCCGACAGCCACAGGACAGCCGATACCCGACCCCAACAGGCAGCCACTGATCTTGGCCGTACCATCAGAGTCCCATCCCCCAGCACCGTGTAGCCGAGGGGGGGCCACCAGGACGAACCCGGGGCCACAACATACGAGCCAGCATCCAAAGACGCCGGCCACAGTCCCAACCCGCCCGAACCGAAATCCAAGCAAGCCGAGAGGGAAACCAGGGAACCCGGAGGCCCCCCAATATGGGCCCCAAAGGGCCACACCGTAGACTGACGAAAGGTGCCCAAACTGACGCTTCAGAGAAGGCGGGTACCAGGATAGGAAACGAGACAAACAGAAGGTAGGCCCCACTTGCAATGGGTGTGACCGCCAACCACCATCCGTAACCACACCGACCCCTGCACTAGACCAAGCGTGGCCCGGCAACCAATCGCCCCACACCACCCCGGGCAGAGGTTCACCCGCACCAGGAGGCAAAAGATTTCAGGGTCAAAGCCATCCCCACGTAGAAGCGAAGAGGTGACACCTGACTGAACCACCGTACATGCCACAAGGACGTAAACTCCAAGGGAACGGTGATAAACGACATCGTAGGATTCCGATCGTGAGAGTAGTAGACGAAGGGCGGGGCCGGCGAGGCCCCCGTCCCTTAAGGAATGATGCGACCGGTACGACGTGTTGATACTTGGGAAGGTCATCAGTCTAACCCAAGGGCGTTTTGTATCGTGAACACTAAGGACTCCGTTAAAACCCAACAAGAAACATGAGCTGGCCCAAAGAACGACACAGGTGTTTCCCCCCACAGCAATGTTCAAGTCCCCCAACCTCCGAACGCGAAACTCTGCGAGTAGACGAGCAGACAGAGAAGCTGAAGTCTTTTTACCGAAGGAGGGCTCGTAGACGCCAAAGGTGAGAAGGCTCGAAGCGAAATCATCGTGAGAATCAAACAACAACGAGGAGGCGAAAACAAGTAACCACGACGCTCCACCACACGACAACCTCAACACCAAAGACCCCAGGAACTACTGAGCGAACTCAGATATCTCCCCCAGAATCGATGGATCAGAAAGCTATCGTGGGCGCGAAGGAACGCTACTGAGGCGGAGCGAAGATAGAAGTAAGGAAATTACTTAGAACAAAGCGTGAAGAGCCTATCTTCCTCGGCCGCCTCGGCCTCCTTATATAGTGCTCTTCACTCAACCCTAACCCTGATGACTCACAAGTTTGAGCCTCGTGAAAAGCCTTACATAGGTCATATGACTCAAATGAGTCATACGCGCGAAACCCATGACTCATAATTGAGTCATGTGCGAAACATAACAAATCATAACATAAACAAGTCATATGACTCAAATGAGTCATACGCGCGAGACCCATGACTCATAATCGAGTCATGTGCGAAACATAACAAATCATAACATAAACAAGTCATATGACTCAAATGAGTCATATGCGCGAGACCCATGACTCATAATCGAGTCATGTGCGAAACATAACAAATCATAACATAAACAAGTCATATGACTCAAGCGAGTCATATGCGCAAGACCCATGACTCATAATCGAGTCATGTGCGAAATCCTGAGCTACCTGTCACATCCGTGACAGATATATACGGTGTTATTCTAACACTTTCAATTCTGTGACCATATAGTCACAGGACAGAACTAAGGTTGATGTGTATGATGATGCATGGGCCCTGTAAGGGGGCCAGAGGACGGTGTTCAAGACTGGGATTTCCGAACTTGGGTAAGGTTACCCTACCTAGGATGTTCCTAGGTTATCGGAATCGGGTACTCCCAACAGCTATTGATATCTGATACCATCTGAGGTGAGAAGTCGTTACCAGTAGAAGGACTAATCAACAATGAGGTAGGATTGTTACATAACGTCAACATTGTCAAGAAGGCCACTGTTGAGGCCATTACTCAATGTTGAACACTTCTTAACTAAAAGGTTTTCAATACTTTAACTGGATCAATGGTCGATAAAATAGATGGAATTATTATGACTGATGGATGGTATACTAAATATTAATTTCTACTATGTATTTACTTTTTCATTTTTATTTTTATTTTCACTTTTTGGTTTTGATTATAGTGGATTTGTGGGATAGGGGGGTTGTCATCACCGAAGATTTTCTCTGTTGAATCGTGGTTAATTTTGTCAATGTACGAGGCTGTGGACAAAAATCACCGCTAGCAACCATGCAACACACCCCGAACACCCCCGCTTGCTTAAGTAACTACAAATGTCACAACAATGAAAGGAAAAGAAAAAAATTAAAAAAATACAAGGGGGTAGAGGAGACAAATTGTGACACAGAAAGTACATCAAAATTCTGTTTGCATCCCCCTTCGCTGCTTGACCTGTACAAGTCTTGTAGGCATACTGTCAATATAGCGGTTCCAATCACATGGCTGTATATGATTCCACTCCTCGTGAACAGCCTCGCGCATTTGATGAATAGTTTTTGGAAAGGCACTTCGTCCCTTTATCCTTTGCTTCAATATCCTCCATACATTTTCGATAGAATTCAGGTCCGGTGATGAAGCCGGCCGAGCGTGCAGAGGAATGTCTAACATTTCCTTCGGTTTCACAAGAATCCCTTTGGTCCCATGAATTGAGGCCTGGTCCTTGATGAATTCCGCTTCAGGAGATGCATCATAGGAGAGGAGATGCATGTAGGCAGGTGCGACAATAGGTTCGAGAACCTGATAGAGGTAGTCTTTAGCAACTACTCCCTTTTTACCTGACCCTTCCAGAAACACAAGTGGTGACTTCCAATTGTGACTGATGGCCCCCCACACCATCACAGATGCGCGCCCACTATAGAACGAATGCTGCATGCAATCGTCATGGTAGCGCTCACCAGGAAGTCGAGTAACCCAGACACTTCCTCGCTGAGAGGTATCAAAGATACACTCATTCGAAAACATATGCTTTTGCCACCACTCCATTGGCTTGAGCATATGTTCATCAGCATAAGCTTTATGCTTCTGCTGGTTCTCCTTGCTGATAAATGGCTTCTTACAAGCCTTGCATCTTGAGTATCCCCTCTTCTTAAGTGCTCGCTTAATTGTCTTTGAAGACACAGTCAATCCCACCTCTTGGCCCAACTTTCGCCAGCAAAGGGGTCGCCCCTCCCAGCTGCTTCGGAGGCGAAAGATCAAACGGCGAATATCGCGTTCGTCAAGGAGGTGTGGTTGCCCAGGACGATCTCATTGTCTGCGTGGTTGTTGTCGCTTTTTCCAATCACTAATGGTTCGTTGTGGAACTCCAGTCTGCCTTGAAATCTCAGACTGAGATAAGCCAGTTGTGAGTAATGTGAGAACTCTGGCTCGCATTGGAGTATGCCATTCACCATGCAGTGGCTTTCGTGGTAGAGTAGAGGGCATTTTTTGCTAATATCGGTATTGTGGTTGCGGTTGCGATGGGCGATTGCTAGCGGTGATTTTTGTCCACAGCCTCGTACAATATATAACAGTACTAAGAAATGCTAAGAGGTTTCTTTTTCATCGGGGAAATACCTCTTTAAGTATACTAAGTATACTAAAGGTTAATAAAGAGGATTGGTTTTGGATGTCCGACACTGAGTTATAGTGGAAAATGAGAGGGTGCTAAATTTATAAAGCAGGCGATTGAACGCGCAGACAAGTTAATAGTCAGATGCTATGTGACCTCTACGACACAGCTAACAAGCACAGATCCCACCCATAAAAGCAAGTAGAAAAAAAATAGAATAACATTTATCTAACCGACCCAAATACTAGTATGGGAGGGTGAATGAACAGGTGAGCATGACAAAAACAAATCCCACCCAAATAAAGCAACGAAGTAGGAAAAAAGGAATTTAGCATTTCTCCAACAAACTTAAATATTAGTATGGGAGGAGGGGGGGTGTGAGCAAATAGGTGGGACAACGAATGGGCCCAACAAAAATGACCTCTTTCTATAATATCCATGTTATTTTATCCCACCATCGCTCCCCAATACCTCTCGACCCATTCCATCCCCTCAATCTCCGCGGCCTCACCATTTTCCCCTAGACGTCCGGAAATTTGGAGTCAAAAAGCAACAACATATCACCTCCAAATTGTTGCTGCAACGCTGAAGTGTAGACTATGGCTTCTTCCCGCTGGTCATCACTTAAACCATGTAGGGCCCCATGTGGGGACGCGCCAGTACTATCTGACTGTGGTCTCAGGCGATTACTTGCCCTTTCATGTGCGATGTATTCTTTCAAAACTTTTTTTGCCATAATCGTATCCAAAGGCTCCCCCATCCGGGGCATCCCCCAAGGCCAGTACCATTTACCATGCGAGCCTCTAGTATAATACCTCCGTCCGCCCAGTTTGTTGAAAGCTTTTATCCAGATGCGGCAGGCACTACAGCTGAGCTTTGAAACTCCAATATAGGAAAACGGGGGGATGTTACCCCATTGGTGCTGGGATGTAGTCTCGAGGTGGTGGATAAGTTTACATTCGCAGTGGACTAAGCAGAAATATGATGGCGAATTAAACTTTTCCGCAAGTTCTACCGCATCGCCCTGCTGCCAGTTGTAGCTCTGTTCACATGCAGTCTCCAAGAAGAGCTTCCATGCGTCCGGTGACAAAGGTAATTCCACACGACGACTCCGCATTGGAACATCATCAAAGATCGCGCGGTATAGTAAGGCGGGCCGGAGGCGGGGAGAATGGGCAAATCCGAATAGGCATTCGATGTGCTGGGTTAGGGAAGTCAGTTTCGCAAGGGCACGTCGGAGGTCGAAGGGGTCATCAGGACCATCATCTAGTAGAGAAGCGAAGTTAGGTTAATGACTAGAACAGAAAACAGACGGCAATGTAAAATGTTATGCGACCCGCTATCTCGCGTCAGCCAGTGATCTCTGGATTCAGAGACAAAACATTTTGAGAAAGAATGGTGTTTACCTAACACGGTATTGTTTAAGCAGGAGAAGGAGACCAAGGAAATTACTCCCCAGCCTGCTTAAGATATACCGTATTAGGTAAACAATTCCTTCTTGAGGTGTTTTATCTCTGAATCTAGAGATTAGTGGCCTACCGGAGATAGCAAACCGCAAGAGATTTTATGGTACTCAAGTGGTAGAGAGCAGAAGAGATATACCTTTTAGCTCCTTAGCTAAAACCTCACAGCCAACCCCATGCTCCGCAGCAAGCACGACTCTTACATCCTCGTTGGCCATCAGGCTTTGCCTATATACCTCCGCCCATTCCTGATCTGTAAGTTGGCTTCCTGGATTGTCACGAAGCTTGGCAACTAGTTCAAGTGCTACCAACAACGAAGTTACACCGTTGAACAGGTTAACCTCAAACCCTTGGAGGTTGGGGTATCCGCGGGTATCAAGTAACACCGTCATAAACTCGCCAAGTTTCTGGAACCACTTCTCAATTCGCCTCATCTGCTTTCGTAGGGAATACAAGTATATGTCGCGAAATATCTGTACCTTTAGAGTAAGAGCCACCTGCATGGGCATCTCGGGAGACTCTAACTGGTACTCAGGCTTGTCCAATTCCCCATTCCTATGCTGTGCATAATTATCGGATAAGCTTTTCAAATTTCCCCAAACCTTACGGAGATGTTTGATTAGAGCCGGCGAAACCCTTTTGTTGTCGGCGATAGTTAGGCAAATTTCGCTTCTCGTATTGTCCAATTGCAAAGCCACTGCAATGACCTGATGCTGCTTCTGAGAGACAGATATACTGGCGATAGCATCCAGGATAGGAAAGGTGCGAACATTGGTCGCATGGTGATCGACAATGCCGTGTTCAAAACTGAACAATGAAGGGTCCATGCGACGAGAAGAACCATCTCGCGCACCATCAAATACGTGGCTCATCAAAGCCACCAGGTGGTGGGGATCGAGTTTGTTAGACATGGCTAAGGGGTGAAATAGGACGTGGCGGGCTTTTGCTCAGACTGGTATCAAGAATATTAGTACCATACCATATCAAAGGAAGCGAGGCTTTAATTATACTGTCAATAATACTATAAGACCGCTTGCAACCCACAATGTCCTGATCCTGAGTCAAAAGCTCTTGCGAAGGATTGCCATTTCACGACACGGTATCGGGTAACCTCACTAGACGGGTTGGGCCTCGCTGGCTGCTATTTGCAGTTATGTTGGCCTGCCAAACAAGACCTTATCGTGGGCTGACAGGCTGATTTCCACGGATAATCCGATGGCGGATTTCAAGAGTTTCGTACGGTGATGGCGGGAGGTGGAAAGCCTAAGGTGGGAAAAAGGCCAAGAGGAAAGGCTTGCAGACAAAATGGTGTAGAGGGCTATAGGGTAGGGAAGAGAGAAGAGACTCGGGACGGATAAAGATGTAGTTCAATGGTGTGCACTGAACAGAGATAAGAAGTATAGAGAAAAGATAATCGCGGATTTCGAGAATTTTGTGGGTTGGTGGTGCCAGTGAAATGCTTGAGGGGAGAGAAAAGGCAGGAAGGAAAGGCTCGCGGGCACAATGGTTGGGGGAGTTGCAGAGGTAGAGGGAAGAGAAGAAGTTCGAGACGAATAAAGTGGTAGTTCAATGCTATGCATTGAACAAAGACGAGAAAGATAGAGAGGGGAGGAGGGAGAGCGATGGGCCGAGGGACAGCGGATGGTTGAAGGTTGTCAAGGAGGCAAACAAAGTGAACTCAGCAACGCGGCGCCAAGACATTTATTTGTGTCATCACGTGACGCATATCCTCACACCAACCCCTGGTTGTGATCATAGTCTACTATCTTCAACAACTCGCTTTTCTCTCTCAACCGAGTAACAGGAAAAATATAGGAGTATATCTTTTCCCGTCCTACCGTCCTCTACTCATATCCATCAAATCCCTGATCCTCCCCACAAGTTTGCCTCCCCCCACATATGCTTCCTTGCTAACAAAAGAAATCTAAAGAAAAAACAAGACGAAAACTCCGCAACACCCCCCAGACTCTCCCGATTCCTTCCTTCCGTTTCATTCCTCCAATGCCGGGCAACAATCTGCGAATCACGAGCGGCGAACGAACGGGCGTGTGAACGGGTGAGCGAACGGACAAAAGAACCCGCGGACTGCCGAACAAAAGAACCAGTGGACGAACAAACTCTTGTGCAGACGGGTGAGCATGGCAAGAGACCAACGAGCGTACTCCCGATCAGGCGGGCAGGCGGATAGATGGGAACGAAAGGTTAGGCAGTGGTAAGCATGCCGTGCAGTTATTTCCAACAGTCGCAGCTTGGAATGGGCCACAAGCCCTGGAGAGCTTACTCTATATGGCAGTCCAATCCTTTATCTCATTGCGCAGTCGATCTGTTCCTTCCTTCTTCTTCTCTGGTGGGATAGCAGCCGCTTCCGCCTTGCGCTGCCATGTCGGTGACCGAGCACTGCCAATTCCGACAGAGAGCATGACTTTGGAGTCCCGGTGCGAGAAGCAATATATAATACTGAAATACCCCTAGTGGGCTCCCCGAGCGATGGCCTTCTTATTGTTAACATTACCAAATCGTTCTCACGCAAGATAGTTGCTGGAGAGGATGTAACTTTCGGAGTTCCTCGGAGTGAGGACTTTGCCCTTCTCGGACCTAAGGGCGCTGGCAAATCCATGATAATCAGCATGATCTGTGGTAACATGGCTTGTAATAATGGAGAACTGTTGGTGGAAAACATTCCCGTTACCAGACGCCCGGCAGAAGGAGGTCTCACCTCGGTCTTCGCCCAAAATTCGTCGCGATGGATCGTATAAGGGTTGAGGAGTACCTCCAATTGTACGCCCACGCTCGTGGTGTCAAGAATGTCGAGCACAATGTATCCCAGGTCATCCGTGCTGTCGGTCTCGAGGCTTTCCAAACCCACATGAGCAAGAAGCTCTGCGGTGGTAACAACCGCAAGCTCTCGCTGGCATCACCTTCATGGGAAATCCAACATTCCTCCTAGACGAACTCGCTTCAGGCATGGATGCGGTATCAAAACGCACCAAGTGGAAGACCCTAGATGACCTCCCAAAGCGGGGGTGCTAGTCCTGATGGCCCATTCAATGGAGGAAGCCGACGCCCTCACCTCACGCAATGGTATCCTCACGAAAGAAAATGCTAGAAGTCAGCACCAGTGATTATCCCCGGAAGCGCTGCGGTGACGGGTATCACATCCATCTTGTCCTTAAGTCTGCACCTGCAAGCGCTAAGGCAAAAATGCACAACGTGGAGAATTGGGTCCAGAGTAGGTTCCTTGGTGCTGTTGAGCAGCAGAGTTTTCATGGACAGGTCCGCCACGCAGTACCTATTTGGTGCCGTGAGGGTGAGTATGAGAACAATATTATACCCATTATAGCATCACAACGCGGTAGCACAAGTGTTAATCGGATATTCAAGGCACTGGAAGATGCGAAGGACGCTTTGAGATTGTAATATTCTGTTTCGCAGACTACGCTTGGTGGGTTTCTCCCCTCCCCCACTATTTTATGCTCATACTAATTGTATTATAGATCAAGTCTTCCTAATCATCGCTGGAAGCGCCAATGTCGCCGCGAAATGATACGAAGTCTAGAAGAAGTGGTGGTTTAAATTTTAGAACTAATCTTGATTCCTTTCATTAAGTGATTGCTTTTCATAGCCCCCCTCTCGTGTTGAGACTATCCTCCTTCGATTCAGTATTCTTATCGCACTTTCTTTTCCTTTTTCCTTTTTTTCACTTTCTCTTTTACTTCCTACCCTATTCCTACCCTTCTCGAATGAGTTTTTTTAGGGGGCATAGGGGGGAGGGAGGTATTGGTGGTCGGATCTCGGGGTTCGCTTAGGGTTTGGAACAGGGTGGATCTTTGCTAGAATACTCGGGTTAGAATCAAAAATTTCACCTAGTCTGGTCTGCCGCGCCCTAGATGTGGATATGTGTTGTTCAGTCTGTACTGTATCATACATTAGTCTTAATACCGCCAACCGTTCTCTTACCCAGCCCCGGCCGCTTTTCCCCTTAACTGCTACCTCTCGATCTTTACCGTCATGGCTGACGAACGCAAGATCGCTGAGCGCATGCCCACAAACGAGCTTAAGGAACACTCTAAGGAGAACTAGGTGAATGCTAAAGTGAGTCTTCAATTGCTTGTACTATTAAGCTTATATAGCTTTGCGGCTGGAAGCGACAACCTTACAGTAATCTCATATTTTGCCCTTGTTGGAGCCGCGGGGCGGAAACCTGGATCTTTAGGATATTACCTTGATTGTCGTAAATCCTATGTCTGTATTGTGGGGATTATCTTAAGGTAAGTACTCTCCACTCTGTTTTATGCCTGTTGTAGACAAAGTTGTTGGTATTCCATGATCTAACTTACCTGTCCTCCCCCCTTCTTTTTTGCAGTCTAAACTCAAAATTCCAAGAGGTTATCGGATGAGCTCCCCAGTTTTAAGTTTGTCTGTCCGTCGTTCCATCTCATCATCTACCCTGATGGGGAGTATATATCTTGATGCTGCATGCCCCTGGAGAAGATGAGATATCTAGAGAACTCGCTTGAGTACTTGAATTAATGCCTCTTGCCTCGAGAAAGTTGATCACAGTAGCTGACGGTTCGTCAGGAGCGTTGGTGGTCTGCTCAACACATCTTTACCGTCTTGACCCTAATCTTATCGATGCTTGTTGATACCGAGGTTTCTAGTGCGGCATATGTCAATGCTGGTGTTATGCTATGCAAGGAACCAGAAAGTTATGAGGAGGTTGTGAAGGAGCATGTGGAGCCTTATAAATGCAGAATCCTTGCGGGGTTCAAGATGTCAGGTCTTGTCGAGACCAAGCCTCCAGAGAGGGACGAGGTCAATGATGATTTTTGGTACGAATTTGAGGGGTGAGGGATTACGAGGACACTAGTAAGTGAAGACGAAGATATGGCTTTTGGTATAATTTCTTTTCAAACCTGTAGTACGGTTTCTATTTACTGATTTGCTTGGCGTTTAGAGGACGACAAAGGATCTGACCTTGACGAGTAGCCACCCGTGTGGGTACCACATGGAGCAGAAATAGAGTTCAGTTTCAAGCAATTGCTATACTTAATAAATTGTAATTAACTCAAAAATAATGGATATATGGTGAAAAACAAAAACAACTTATTAGAAAAATCAAAGTCTTAAGAAATATTTAAACAAAAAGAAAATAAGAGCATAATATAGAAAGATAAATAGAGAAAACTTCAATGAAGACAAATATAAAAGCCAAGATATAAAGGTAAATAGAAAATAAAAGGCAACAATGAAATAATAGAATATAGGGTACTCCTTAGAAAGTTCCTTCATAGGAAATTTAGGTTAACCTATTGTTAGGCATAAAGAACATGCACAGACCTCTCGGTAGGGTAACTGCGCACAGACCATCATTTATCGGAAGCCACACCCCTCTCCGGCCCCGTTCTGGGCCCCGCACATCCTTAGCGAGATTTCGAAGAATTGCGTCCCATGACTATAATGTCATCTCAATAAAGCCCGCTTCATAACACAATATACATCGCTGCCGTCCGTCCGACCGGAAGCTGTTCGCAGGATATATAAGAGCGCACCTCTGGGTACCTCTGAGACCCTTGTGTGGACTCCCTGGCTGAGGCCCGGGGGTCCCGCAACGCCTACTTCAAGGCCATCAAGCAGGCCAAGCGAAGGCACTGGGACGAATTCCTCTCCTCTGCAACCCCTAAGACTGTATGGACAGCCAAACGCTTCGCGATAGGTCGCCCCCCAGACCGTTTCCCATCTTTCCCAGAAGCCAACACCCCGGTCGCTGTCAACACCGCTCTCCTGACCCACTTTTTTCCCCCTAGGGAGTCCTCCTCCCCCCCAACTATCCTACGGCCGTTCCGGGACCTCGACGTCCTCACGAAAGAGGAGGTATCTAAGGCCCTGGCATCCAGCTCAAGTTCGTCCGCCCCCGGCCCCGACCACATCCCGTACTCAGTCTGGAAGAGAGTCCACGGCACCAACCCAAAGATCCTCACGTCCCTCCTGGGCCCCCTCCTGCTCTATGGTTTTCACCCGTCCTCCCTCAAACAGGCCAATGGTATTGTCCTCGACAAGCCTGGCAAGGCCTCCTATGACACCCCGGCCTCCTTTCGCATTATCGTCCTCCTCCAAACCCTATCCAAGATCCTGGAGCGTGTGGTAGCTGTAAGGCTAGCCGCAGTTGCTCGGGCCCTTGGCCTCGTCCACCCCAACCAATGTGGTTCACTATCGGGTATGGGTACTTTTGACGCCCTTGCCACCCTCTCACATGAAGTCCGTCTTTCGCACTGCATGGGCCTCTGCTCCTCCACGCTCTTCCTTGACATCAAAGGAGGTTTTGACAACGTCGACTCCGCTGCCATGTGCGGCAAACTTCGGGAAAGGGGTGTTCAGCCCTACCTCGTTTCATGGGTCCGATCCTTCCTGCACGGCAGACACTGCCGCCTCCTATACCAGGGTTCCCCTAGGGTCCTCTCGCCGGTCCAGGTCGGCACCCCCCAGGGTTCACCTGTCTCCCCCCTTCTTTTCCTGATCTACGTTTCCTCCCTCCACTTTCCAGTCCCCAACGGCTTAATCCTCTCCTATGTTGACGACTTCGCTATAACTGTCTCCTCGCCCTCCTACAGACGTAACGTCCAGAAGCTGCAGGCAGTCGCTTCCTCTCTCACATCGAAGGGAAGGCGCATAGGCGTTGCTTTCTCCCTTCCCAAAACAGAACTGATGCACTGGAGGACGCCCCAACAGAGAGGGCCCCCGTGCCTCCTCCCCGTCTCAGTGGACTCAGTCCCCTACAAACCGGCCCAGGTACTACGGTGGTTGGGCTACTGGCTGGAACCCGCGACACCTTCGTTGGACCGCGCCACCACCCCTCACTTCACCAGGCGACTCGCCCTGGCTGAGGCTGCCCTCGCTACAATAGACCGCCTGTCCCGGCCAGGCAAGGGTCTCGCACCACACCTGTGTCACCGTCTCGCCTCCTCCTTGGTCCGCCCCATCCTTCTTTACGGCAGCGACCTTCTCTCCCCCAACTCCAGGATGCTCGACAAGATGAGGGCATTCTGGCACCGGGTACAGAGGTGGGTTACGAACTGCTTTGCCTCCACCAATACGGGCATTCTTCCTTGTGAAGCATCGCTGCCACCCATTGACCTTCTTATCAAACACCTTCAGCGCCTGGCGGCAGTCCGCCTGGTCTGCCTCCCGCCCGAGATCAACCCGGCTACTGCCCGCTTGGACCACTCGGTCCCGACTACGTCCCCCTTTAGGGCTCCCGACTCCCTCCGCCTCCCTGGGTCTGTCAGGGGCCGGCACCCATGGACGGGCCCCAACTACCGCCCCCTCAGATGGTTCACCAAGCCACCCTCCCCACCCAATCGGCGTCATCTCCCGGTCGATGCGGTGGCCCACCGCATTCACTCCATCATCGGCGGCCGCCATGACCCCCTTCCTCCGGCGAACCCTCTCCTCCTGCCTCCGCTGCAGGTAGCCCCGCTGGGGGCTCCCGCCCTCTACGCTTCTCTCAAGGCCCGGTGCCGTGAGGAACTCCTCACCTCGTGGCGGCTCCTGTCGCCTCCCCCGCCCTACTACCTCTTTGGCCCCACCCTGCGCCCGCACCCCTTCATGGGCCTGGGGCGTTTCCTCTCGGGCCGGCTCCACCAGATGCGTGCTGGCAAGAGCTACCTAGCCGCCCATCCCTCTTGGCACGACACCGACCCCTCTCGCCTCTGCCCTTGGTGTGAGGAGGGGGACGAGACGTTCGAGCATGCCCTCCTTTTCTGCCCTGCCAAGTCTGCAGCCCGCGGTCGCCACCTCCAGGGGATCACGGATATTGGACCTGACTCTTCTCTGTGGACCTCGATTCCGATGCTTTTGGGCCTCGGACGTTATCTCACTGCTACCAAGACTGGTTTCCCCCCTGACATGTATGCACACTATGCCCCCCGCCTGCCCTCTCTCTCCCCCTCCCCTTCCCTTCCTGCCTCGCCTCGGTTGTCGTTGGCTGGGTTGCCAAGCGGTCTAAGTGGTGGAAGGTCTCCTGTTTGATTTCATTTACTTGTTGTTATTATGAGTTTTTGATTTGTTTCCGTTACGATGCTAGGCAGTTAGTAGTTTTCCTTTATAAGTCCTGTGTAGGCAATGCGTCGGTTATTGGACGCCATAGGAGGATCTGGTTTTGGTTTTTCGTTTGTTTGTTGATTGATTTTGGGTTTTGTTTCTGCCATAGCTAGCGCTGCATGCACGTTCTTGTACCTTAACCAAACAATGAATATATGATATAAAAAAAAAAAAAAAAAAAAAAAAAATGGGTACCTCTGAGACATGCTCCGCGCCCCCTATTTTCCTGACCATAGCTTTCTTACACACCCTCAACACCATCGCATCAGGTGTGACTCCTCACTTCTGCACGCTTTTCCCCCTCTTGCTTAGGCTTCAAGTCTCTGCTTCGCGATCCAATGTCCGACATTGGTTCCGCCAACCAGTCTAGGGCGAGCTCTGCTCAGCCCATCCACCCCGCGGTCTTCGCGATCCCGGCCCTCCTACAGTCTTTGCAGCCAGTCCTTGGTGATGCTTTCTCCTCTGTCCCCCCTCTCATCTCGTCGGACCTTCGCGAACTCAGTGAAGGCGAGGCCATCCTCATCCCCCTCCTGGTTGCTACCCTCAATGGGCTTGCCACCACCAACGAACAAATCGACCTCCTCGCCGCCAGGGTTCAAGGGCTGGCTGAAGGTGTTTCCGCAACTCAGACCCCCTCGCTCTCGTCCCTAGCCCCTATCGAGTCAGCCCTGCGTGACCTGTCACAAAGGCTTTCCCAACCACCGCCCCCACGTCAGCAAGCCCCGGCGCATCTGGCTCCACCTCCTACCTGGAAAGGGAAAGAACTCGCTCCCTCGGCTCAGCCCCCCCACGCCAACACGGCACAACTCCCTGCCGCCCCACACCCCAGTCAGGCCCCCTCCCGCGCCCCCCTTTACCAGGTTGGGGCGATTGTGAATGGGTTCGACCTAGACACCCCCAGATATGATACCGCTTCGGGCAAGAACTACGGCAACCCCGAGGCCTACGCGGTCAAGTACCCCAACTCATGGGAAGCCCGTACCTTCCGTGACGGCAAATACCCCCCCCTCTCTGAGTGGACCCCTGGTAACATGGATCCTACCTACCTGCGCCCTCCTCGCTCATTCGCCCTGGCTGCCGCTGACGGGGGCAAGAAGAAGTCCAAGGGGCCTAAGTCGAAGCCACCCTCAGCTGCGCAAGTCGCATCCGGCACCTCGGCGTCTCCTGTTAAGGAGACTCCTGTCCTGCCAGCAGCACAATGTCGTTTCTTTGCTCCTCGCTCCTCTCCTGCTCCCCACCCCGAAGCTGATAGAATTTCCGCGACCCTCCCTGACATCGCTGCCTCGGTTCTCCGTGAGGCCAACTGCTCCCTACCACTTTCCCTTTCTGCCCGGGTTAACGACAGAGGCTCCGTTACTCTCACCGTCCTCGACCCCTACACTCCCGCCACCTCCTACGCCCCATACTATCAAGCCCTCGCCAACCGCCTCAACCAAGTCTCCCCGGTAGGCGACAATGCCTACCTGCCCTTCAGACCTGCCCCCAACGAAGTTCAACTCGCCATCCACTCCCTCCCCCTCGCCTACCTCCCAGAAGACCAAGAAGACCTCCTCTCCCTCCTCCAGGAGTCCGTCCGCAACGCCGCGGGCGTCACCATCTTCTCGGCCCGCTACCTCAATCGGGACCTGGACTCCAGGATGTCCAAGTCCGCTACCTCTGTCGTCGTCACCATCGCTCCCGAGGACATCAATGCAATGGGAACCTCTATGCACCTCTTCTCTAGAAGACGCCGAGTTGAACGCGCCTTCTCTTCCAACCGCTTCACCCAGTGCCGCAACTGCTGGAAGTTCGGCCACCAGGCCCCTCGATGTAAGCTGGATCACCCGATATGTCCAATCTGCTCCCTCCCGCACACACGTTCGGCGCACCGCTGCCAGAATCCCACCTGCCCTAAGGCGGGCAACACCAAGGCGGTCCTCAACTGCTGCTCCTCCTCCATTGCTTCCTGCCCCAACTGTAAGGAGCCGCACGCGGCCACTGACAGGGACTGCCCGGAACGACCCGCCCCAACCCCCAAAGACCCCTCCGCCTCACAACCACTAGGCCAAAGTGATGAGGATGGCATGGATGTCGGCCCTGATGGTGCCGACGCCGGTGCTGGCCCCTCCACCCCGAGACAGACGCTTGCCCCGCCTTTTGCGACCCCCCACCGCCCCCGTCCTCGCGTCCTGCCCGAGACCCCACAGACAGCTACTCGTTCCTCCTCCAGGGCCAACGTCCCACCCACCCACGGGGACTATGACCCAGCCCGTACCGCAGAAAATCCCTCCGGCTTGTCCGGGTAAATGCCTTCTCCCGACTCTCCTCTCCCCAGGCCCTCTGGCAGGGATCCTGGCCTTCTGAACCTTTCCTTCGTTCAACATAACAGCTTGGGTAGCTGGGATGTTTTTCTTTCTTTATTTCAGAGTTTTTCTGCTTTGTCTTCCTTGCCGGCGATTGTGGCCATACAGGACCCCCCTGTGTGGAGGGCACGCTTACCTTACTTTCCTGGCTATAAATGTTTTTCCCCACCCCCCACCTTTGGCAAGCCCCGCGTGGCTTGCTACGCTCTTTTGTCCTTTCTTGAAGTTGTTTCCCTCTTGCCCTTATGGGTGGACCAGTCCGCCAACGTGATGGCGGTTGACTTGTTCTCCAATGTGGGCTTCTGCTCCTCCTCACAGACTCGCCTTAGGGTGTACAATGTGTACAACACCAAGGGCACCTCAACCCACACGTGCATTGTTTCTCCCGAGCTGTGTTTTCCTGACTTGAGTTTTCCTGTTTTTGTTTTAGGGGACTTTAACCTCCACCACCCTCTTTCTGACCCGCTGAGGGCCATTTCATCCACCGAGCTTAGGACGTCAGTTCCTTACTTTCAATTGGCTTCCTTACATGGTTTTTCCCTTCTTAACACCCCTGGTGTGTTTACTTATTTTTCCTTTACCCCCCAGGACAGGCCCTCTGTCCTTGATCTCTCCTTTGCCAATGGCGAAGCGGCCCAGCTCTTTGCTGAGTG
This sequence comes from Tuber indicum, assembly GCA_006112555.1. Lineage (NCBI taxonomy): Eukaryota > Fungi > Ascomycota > Pezizomycetes > Pezizales > Tuberaceae > Tuber > Tuber indicum. Next base: position 53,568 of record VBSK01000423.1, on the reverse strand, counting down.
GACCACTACCCTCCCGTCCACTGGCTCTGACCACATCCCTATCTGCATCTTACTTTCCACGCCCTTATTGCACCCCCCTGCCCCCACACCAGCCTGGGCCAAGACAGACTGGTCTGCCCTTGGTGACGCCCTCAAATTGTTTGTTGTCTCTCCGCCCCCCGCCCTCCCGACCTTGTCCTCTGCCTCGGCCTGGTTTGACAGCAACGTCAACCGCCTCCGCACTACCCTCCTCCTACACACCCCCCTCAACCGTATGTCGACCCATTCCAAACCTTGGTGGTCGCCCCTCCTCTCCTCCCTCAGAATCTCGTTTCACGCCGCTGCTCGTCGTGCCCGCAGGTCCCCTTGTGTGGACTCCCTGGCTGAGGCCCGGGGGTCCCGCAACGCCTACTTCAAGGCCATAAAACAGGCCAAGCGAAGGCACTGGGACGAGTTCCTCTCCTCTGCAACCCCTAAGACTGTATGGACAGCCAAACGCTTCGCGATAGGTCGCCCCCCAGACCGGTTCCCGTCTTTCCCGGAAGCCGACACCCCGCTAGCTGTCAACACCGCCCTCCTGTCCCACTTTTTTCCTCCTAGGGGATCCTCCTCCCCCCCTACTATCCTACACCCGTTCCGGGATCTCGATGTCCTCACAAGAGAAGAGATCTCTAAGGCTCTGGCATCCAGCTCAAGCTCATCCGCCCCCGGCCCCGACCATATCCCGTACTCAGTCTGGAAAAGAGTTCACGGCACCAACCCAAAAATCCTCACGTCCCTCCTGGGCCCCCTCCTACTCTATGGCTTTCACCCGTCCTCCCTCAAACAGGCCAATGGCATCGTCCTCGACAAGCCTGGCAAGGCCTCCTACGACACCCCCGCCTCCTTCCGGATCATCGTCCTCCTCCAAACCCTCTCCAAGATCCTGGAGCGCGTGGTAGCTGTCAGGCTAGCCGCGGTTGCTCGGGCCCTTGGCCTTGTCCACCCCAATCAATGTGGCTCCCTCTCGGGCATGGGTACCTTTGACGCCCTTGCCACACTCTCACATGAGGTCCGTCTTTCGCACTGCATGGGCCTCTGCTCCTCCACACTCTTCCTTGACATCAAGGGAGGCTTTGACAATGTCGACTCCGCTGCCATGTGCGGCAAGCTTCGGGAAAGGGGCGTTCAACCCTACCTTGTCTCGTGGGTCCGATCCTTCCTACACGGCAGGCAGTGCCGCCTCCTATACCAGGGTTCCCCTAAGGTCCTTTCGCCGGTCCAGGTCGGCATCCCCCAAGGCTCACCTGTCTCCCCTCTTCTTTTCTTGATCTACGTTTCCTCCCTCCACTTTCCAGTCCCTAACGGCATAATCCTCTCCTATGTTGACGACTTCGCTATAACTGTCTCCTCGCCCTCCTACAGGCGTAACGTCCAGAAACTTCAAGCAGTCGCTTCCTCTCTCACGTCGAGGGGAAGACGCATAGGCGTTGCGTTCTCCCTCCCCAAAACAGAACTGATGCACTGGAGGACGCCCCAACAGAGAGGGCCCCCATGCCTCCTCCCCGTCTCAGTGGACTCCGTCCCCTACAAACCGGCCCAAGTACTACGGTGGTTGGGCTGCTGGCTGGAACCCGCGACTCCTTCGTTGGACCGAGCCACCACCCCTCACTTCACCAGGCGCCTTGCCCTGGCCGAAGCTGCCCTCGCTACAATAGACCGCCTTTCCCGGCCAGGCAAGGGTCTCGCACCACACCTGTGTCACCGTCTCGCCTCCTCCTTGGTCCGCCCCATCCTTCTTTACGGCAGCGACCTTCTCTCCCCCAACTCCAGGATGCTCGACAAGATGAGGGCGTTCTGGCACCGGGTGCAGAGGTGGGTTACGAACTGCTTCGCCTCCACCAACACGGCCATCCTTCCCTGCGAATCATCACTCCCCCCAATTGACCTACTCTATGTCTAGCTCCCATGCTAGAAGAAAACTATGTCTAGGATTTTCTCACGTTTTATGAATAGGGTTAGGGTTAGGCACACTACGCTGAGCGTGACGTGCAGCTTCCGCGGGGCAGAAAGAAGGAAGAGAGGAAGATAAAGTTTTATCGAAAACGAAAAAGTGGCCGACGGAGACTATGTTCGTGAGAAGAAGTCAGTGATACCGTTTCGTTATCTTTCCAGAAAACTCATCAGGGCCGTGGGGGGAGGGGGTAGATATAGATGTCCCCCCGGACATAGTGGAAATACTTAACCCCGCCGTTTCTCGGCGGTGTCTTAAGTCCGAGGCCGAAGTGGTTTACGGCGACGATGTAGGATTGGGCGGGGGAGGTTAGGGTTAGGAGTTAAGTGTATTGTCTAGAGGCAGGACTAAATACAACCCAGAGAAGTAGAGAGACACAACCAGAGCGATAACACCAGCACATACAACAGAGCAAACCAAGACCAAGGAGCGAGTATAGAAGATACAAGCAAAGCACTCAGATGAGGAGAGACATCGGGTACATACTGGAGGACAGGCTTACGCCCCTGCCAGGCTATCCTGGCACTGATACCTGAGTACTAGTAAGTACGAGAGCTGAAAGGAACTGAATAGCACTAAATGTACTGTCGCAGACCTGTGAGCAACTGTACAACCAGGGAGCATGAGATCTGTAGTACAAGGCCCCATCAGATGGCCAAGAAATAGATAACGAAGAACATTTCAAATGAAATCAGGTAAAACAAAATATATAACTTTTAGAACAAGAATGACAAAACATAATAAAGAGCAGAAAATTCAGAATAATAGAAGATTCAAATATTGAGTAGAGTTGTAAGCAATAATATAAGGAGAACAAGTTGAACAGTAGTTAAAAGAAATGGTAATAGAAAAAGAAAGAATTGAAACTGATACATAGGAAATTAATACAATGTGAAAAGAATCCAGTAGTAGTATCAGAGTGCCGAAGGAGTTGGAAGATTTGTTCGTAGCCGGTTGGCCATTGTAGTCTGCCAGAAGTCTAGAAGTTTTCCTGCTTTATCCCACATACCCTGGTTGAGTAAGAAATCCATGACGGTGTACCTGAAATCCTGGCCAAAGATCTGTTGTTCCAAGGTATAGAGTACGTGATCCTGAATTGTGAGTAGAGTGTCGGTATACGGCATACATTCAGCATGACCACGAGTAAACCTCTCACCACAAGAACACACTCTACCCCAACCAAAAACACCACGTCGCCAGGCAAGGAATCGTTGTTGGTCACTAGCTGGTGCCTCTAGTACTCTGTCGCAATCGAGATGTGGTAGGCGCTTACTGAAGGTCAGAATTCGCAGCAATTTCGATGGTTTAGAATCCAATTTAAGTATTCGTTGATGCTTGGATGAAAGAAGCTCGTGGGCTAAGTCGGCACGTATTCCAGGTGGTAGAGGTTGACAGTTGGAAAGGCGTAATGGTGAGTGCATAAAGCAGGAAGGTGGATTGAGGAAATGGTATATCAGATAACTTTGTCGGGAAATCTTCTGAATATTGGATGACTTAGGGTACCACTGGTAGTGTGAAAGAATGGCACGCAGTGGATTGTGAATATCCATCGAGAGTAGGTGAAGATAGAAACGATTTCTGAGGTATTCCGCACGATCCTGGCATGGTAGAAGTCCTAAGAGATTGCAGGAAATATGAGGACGGTTTGCGCGACCACCCACAATCCAATTAATGCACTTAGAATATGCATTACCAATGATCTTCCAACTGGGGGAGCATCTGTTGTGTAGGAAATTGCCGTATAGCAGTGGCATAGAATACTCTAAAGCAGGAGATATAATAGCCTTAAAGATGTTGTAACGAATCCGTGGTGTCCATGTATCCGAATACCATGTGAGAGCGCCAATTTGTCCGAGTACCTTGGTAGATAAAATCTGTGCTTGAGAATTGAAGTCTATGCCACACGGACCAAACAAGACTCCTAGATACTTATAGGAAGTCACTTGTGGAATTGGTTTATTGGCAAGATAGAGGTCATCAATTATCCATGTATCGCTTCCTTTTCCAGTAAACAGATGGCCATATTTAGCGATGTTGAAAGACATAGCATGATCGTTGGCCCATCTGTCACAAGTGTTGAGAAGGCTTTGGGCACCACGAGCCGTTGGTGACATTAGCACACCATCATCTGCATAGAATAGTGCAGTCGGTAGTCTAGGTAGAGAGGTATAATTGAGGGATAACAGGAGGCTATTGACAAATCTGTTGAATAAAACTGGGGAGAGGGGTGATCCTTGGAGTAGACCATGTGTGCGCGATTGGGGTTGAGATAAACAGCCATTAACAACAACAGAAAAGGACATGTTGTGATACATCAGATGATATATCAGTTGTTGAACAAGAGGATTCATTCCTTGCTTACGCAGCTCAGATTGAAGAAAGGGCCAGGCAACCTTATCGTATGCGGAGGCAAAATCCAAGAAGACGACATATGGTGCCATTCATTCCTCAATCAGATGGTGCAGTGTAAGAATATTCGTCAAAGTCGAGTATCCGGAACGGAATCCAGCCTGGATTGGACAATAGGACATATCACCAGAGTGATTAACAACCGGTAGTATGAGAGATTCAAATATCTTACGGAAGATACAGGTCAGGCTAATGGGTCGTGTGTTGGTAGCAGTACATGGTTTTCCAGCATCCTTACGGAGAGGATATAGAATACTATAGTTCCACCTTGCAGGGGTCTTTCCTGCTCTCAGGCAGGCCATGTAGAGAGAGCTGAGTGCATCCGGAAACGTAGTATCAAGAAGTGTACGGAGCATTGTGACTGTTATGCCATCCTGACCACTAGAAGAACTACTAGACATTTGTAGTATATGGGCACGGACTGCATCGGAGGAAATTCTAACAGTAAGACCAGAGGCAAGTAATGTTTCGTCATCCGGTGGAGTTGAGTAGGATGTTATGAGATCCACTTCAGGAGGACCAGGAGAAGGTGAGAGCAAAGGTGAACTTTGGGTGAGCAAGTCCAAACAAAGAGGTTTAGGTGGTGGAGGGTTTCTAAGTAGGTTTTCTGAATGGTTGAAAATGGAATAGTAGTGACGGGTACATTCCTCCATTGGTGTTGCAGTACTTGAAGAGCTAATAAGTGGTTGAATTCCTGTCGAAGCCCGCTGAGCCCGTCGCAGTAATTGAATGCTAGCTGCCATATCGGTATTACCAGCTAGTCTCTTACTGACTGTATCACGCTTCTGGCGAGCCTGATGAGGGTTATAGGTTCCTAGTACTGTATCCGAAATTGCCTGAAGAGTAGAGCATAAGAGATGGTCCAACATGTCGACATTAAATCTTTCTGCTCTAGTGTAGGAGGATGAAAGAGCTTGCATAGCAGACCATGCATTTCTGAAGTTTGATGCATAAACTGGTTGCCGGAGACGTTGAATGTGAAATCGGAGAGGAATCTGGCCAGAATGAGTAGCATGTGGGCCGGATCGCAGGGTGGAATATGGACTTTGGGAATGACAGTTGCTAGTGACATCGATTTGTAGCAGGTAACGATGGTCGGTACGAAATGGAATAGTGTTGGTGAGTCTCAGGGTGAGTGAAATATCGGAATGGAGGGATTGATTGGCAAATACGTGGTCAGGAATTCTGTCCACCATGTAATGGCTGGTAGTATCAGAGAGGTGAAACATGCCATTATTGATAGCCCAAGTTTGAAAGAGGAGAGATCGGGCTTGAGTGATAGATGGTTGACGGGGGTACAAGGGTTGGGAGCTGCAATTGAAGCGGGTGTTGATATCACCGAGCAGAAGGTCTACCTGTCCAATTCTGGCCAGATCTGACTCAATGTCTTGTAATTGCAAAGAAGAAGGTGGATAGTAAACGCCTGCAAATCGCAAGCCAGGTATGGATACGGTAATTGAATCGTGTGAACAAGTTGTGTGCTGTATAATGGCATGTAAATGGCGTTTGACAAGTAGGTAAATGCCACCGTGGTGGCGGCCTTTTCGTTGAGAGTTGGATGATGATATGCGAGAGGTTGTTGAGCTGTAGACAAGAGGATGAGATAGACGTATTGCGTGATGCTGATACCAATGCTCAGCTATAAAGAGAAAGTCAAATGATTTTTCGAGAAGACTAATTGCCTGAGAAAACTTCCTGTCATCCAGGGAGTTTGCATTGATGTAACCAATGGTATACATTAAAGTTCAGCGCCCATAACGGGAGATGGTTTTGATGCCATCCTCTTTTTCAGGATAGTAGGAGTTGACAAGTGGGACCTGAATCATTGAGATGAGAATTAGCTAATAAGTATACAACTTATCGTAGAATATAATACCCTGCAACTGCATCACTTATAGATACTTTTCGCTTACGTGATCCGGTACTGGGGGAGGAGTTTGAATCGTCAGGTGTTGGAATGGAGTTGCAATGTAGAGGACGAGTGCCGGTGGAAAGTATGTTATCTTCGAGGTTTGTGAGGGCTGGTGAGGGGGATGGAATATATCTAGGTAGCAGAATGCCTTGCTTGTTTAGTTGCTGCTCCAAGCGATCACCAAGATTGCGATGTATAGCCCAGTTCATTATATGTTCACGGGTTGTACCATCAGAGCTAGAAGCAATTGATGCTGCTAGCCTCTCAACAAAGTTCTTCTTCAATGCTGCTTCCTGAGATTCTGGCTGAATATTGGCTTCCCAGTTAAAGGAACTCGAAGACAAAGGATCGAAAGATCTGTTGATAGTGTATTCAGAATGTTGTGAGATGCGGTTGGTAATATGAGTAGAATGGTTAGAGTCTACCAGGAGCTCCACTAGGCGAAAGTCAACCCAAGAAATGTTCCGAATATGTCTCAGCTGAATTCGAGTCGGAGAGGCTGCCAATAGTCCTTTTTACCTCACTGATAGGAACATATGGGATTCCTTCCACATACAAAGCCGTTGAATGTGTTTTTCGCTGCTGCTTTCTTCTTTTCTTGCCCTTAGCCTCCAAATCTAGGTTGTGATCTGAATTGTACAAGCTCTCTCCACATTCTTGAATTGGCAACCGTGAAACCACAGTTGGGTCGGTACTTTTTAGCATGCGGGCTAAAGTTGCACTATAGCTCAGTTGCTTGCTATGTGGAATAGGTACGTAAGAATGTCTATCCTCCTTAGAGTCAAACATACTTAAGTCAACAGTACGACAATCTGCCCGATTAAGGATAACAATGTTCTCATCACTGGAGACAGAGTTTGGTCGAGAGTAAGATTCGCCGCTAGACTTCGACTGTATGGTATCTGCTGACTTCTGAAGTAGTTCGGATAGGTTGTCCTCTAGCATCTCTATCCGTTCCATAGCACGCTGTAGGTAATTTGAGAGAATTTCAATCTCTACCCATAACTTATCGACATCTGTGTTGCTATCCTTCGGAGGCGTGAATTCTCCTGAACGTAGAAGTTGTCCAGTTCTGGGTATTTGTTGCGGTCCTGAGAAAGGCTTAGTTGATTGGATTGTGGATGTTTGTACTAAGTTTCCATCTATTGGTGGTCTTGTCAGTTACTTCAATTTATAGTATAAATTACTGCAAAATTCAAAGTTATTCACACTTGTTATTTGGGAAACTATACCAGAGATAACCGTACCAGAACTATTCTCTAAATTCTGACAAATCCGTATAAACTCAGAAACACCGATAGATTTAGAACAATCTGGTGTAATGCGACAGACAAAGCGGCGGTATCTTCTTCCTTTCTCATCTTTTTTTCCTGCACAATCCTTCATAAATGTCCCACGAGATGGGTCGCACATGCCACATCCAGGACAGGAAAGGACCCTGTTATACAGGATGAACAGTGCTTCTGCCTGTTCACGGCGACCATCTTCTAACCGTGTAGTATCCTTTACGTGCATACTACGTAGTGTAGCCATAAGATGAAATAGCCTTACAGCTACTACAGATATGACAGTTAAACCTGGGGTTTGACCAGACTTATTATTAAGAATAGTCCACGAGATAGCGTACTAATTAGATATAAGAGACAGATTCAAGAAACTATGAAAGATAAGTATCATAGGGATTACCTTTCTCCGATGAGATTGAAATCAGTATGCCGCCGGAGTAGTCTATGATTGAGTAATGATATGAGGTCAGTACCATGTATGACATGACGAGATATGATATAATAGGTGAAAGCTTGTGTATATAAGGGCACCCATACCCTCCAATACCTTGTATCTGAACCTGTCCTCCAATCTTCCGTGTTCAGGTATAAAACAAATCTCTCTACCTCCTATGTCAGAAATAAGTTCACGACATACTAATTATTACTAAGAGATTCCGCAAACCCTGGGTTTGACCTTGGAATAAAGCGAACAGGACAGACGAAATACAATATTGGACTTACTGTAAGTATAAAAATAATTTCCTCCAACCGTCACTTGATAAATTAAATGCTAACAAGTTAGTGTTCAATTCTCACGACTGGGATAGTAAAACAGGGACAAACACAAGGTTTAACCTTGGAAAAGCATATCTCGAAGAAGGAATAGAAATTGAATGTACATTAAGGTATATGATATCTGTCCGAACTGTTATGCAAAGGAAGTCGCCAGCTGATAGGCTACAGGTATCATCCGTGACGCGGGTTTTATTCCTTGTTAAACCTTCGGTTTAACATCGACAAGTCAAATAAAAAGCGTATAAGCGTTGCAGCCTAGTGTATGTGTTAATCATTAATCTCTTTTGTACGATAATTGGAAGGAAAAACAACCTACTCTAACTGAAGTTAGGCAATATTATCCATTGGACTATTTATAGCCCAGCGATAGGAGGGGACAGAGGTATACTGCAGGCGTAAGGGAAGGAGAGAGAAGAGAAGCTGTGAAGGAGAGTGTGGTGGAAACCGGTGCCTTTTATATGCTGAAGAGCGGAGCACTGAAATCCGGTATGTTTGTACTTGATGTAATTGTGATACCTATATATGATATCTCGTCATATTAAATTGCTAATTACCTGCTGATAGTTAGCAACACAATAGCAAATCCTGGTTCTCGCTATCCTCTATACCAAACTCGACCTACTAGCTGGTGATACAAGTACATAATATGAGTACTATCGGTGTTCAACCCAGAGTCAACTTGGTCAGAGCTCGCAAAGAAAAGTCATTAAGTGCTGCAAGTTCATTATCGATGGCAGATACAAGTAACTCAAGTTTCCAGCCCCGTTTCACCAATCGATATCGGAAGCAGTACCTAGATGATGGCAGCCTTTCAGCTATTGGATACTTTGCCGGTTTAGATGTCCAGCAAGCAACTCGCTCCCTAGAACTGCTGCAAGCAGAGTATCAAAAGCATCTTAAAACTATTCCAGCTCCGCCAGCTCGCATTCCGGTTACATTAACAGATTCTGCAAGTGGAGAACCTATTGAGAGGAGAACTCCTGATGCAGAATCTGTGACGGCCAATAATGAGGTACTGCAAGTAGGAGAGGGTCTGAGCAATAGCAGTAGTAGCAAGGAAGAGAAGCGCCTCTTGGAATATAAAGTCAAATGGGGGAAGAGAAACTGGTCTGACAGGTTTCACATGTTTCAGAACTACAAAGGAAAAACGAAACTCTCATTCTCAGTCTGGAATAGACTATTAGAGTGGGTATGGTTGACATTATCGGATAAGCGCATGTGTGAAACACAGGGAATTCTCCATCAATTATTTAGGGTTAGGACACACTATGCAGGAATGCCAGGTGTCGGTTCTGCGGGGCAGAAAGAGCAGAGGAGCAAGAAGAGTAGTTTGGTGCGTGAAAGGTGTAGACGATACCGCGGGGTAGGGTGGTCGATCGTTTCGCTTCCGTGCTATGGAGCTCTTCAGTACACGTTGGGGGGTCTGATACTTATAGACAAAATCAGACCCAGGCACCAGTACGCGTATGAATATCCATAGCGCGTACAGCTTGTCCGTCCACCCTACCCACTTAGGGTGAGGGCGGTGTTCGAGTGTGCGGCCCACCAAGCAACTCACGGTGAGAGCAGGAGGGGATCGCGGCAGGTGGTTCTAACACACCATACGGTGACGCCAATGGCGGAGGAATCGCGCAGCGATTTCTGCCAACCAAGGGGGATGCACGATGCAGTTGCCGCCAGGGTTGGACTTACACTCCGCAACGCCACCAGTGTGGGAACTCCGGCAACTTGCCACCTCGTGTCTTCCGCGCAATGCGTTGGAGAGGGAGGTGTGCCGCACAGTGTTGTCGCCGTGAGGCGACGGCACATCGGTAGTTGGTGTAGGGGGCCTAATTCCTCACCGCACTCGAGTGGGTGTGAGGGATTATTTTCGCACGGTCGGCGACCTCGTATCCTAAGCGAGGTGTGGGACCACAGTGCGTGGGGCGACCTAAAAGCAGATCGGAACGGAGCGGATACCCGAACAAGTAGTGTAAAATCAGCCAACGCGGGACGGAACCCGGACCGAAGGGAGAAAATTCTTCCTTGTTCGTGCATGCTGCATGTCCAGGGGTGTCGGAACGGAGCGGAGCTCCGTCTGACCACCCCCCAACATCGTGCATATGCGGTCATGCTTACCTGCATGACGCATATCCTTCCGGTATACCCGAGATTAGCCTAATGGGGATAATCAAGGCGGACTTACAGAGATAGGAATATTTCCTATTATGGAAATATTACCGAATTGGGTCACCTATCCCAAAGGGGAAGGTTTGCCTATTCGGGAAGTCGGGCACGGGTTGCCTTTTTCGTCAACGCCACGCCAAGCCGAGTCACGTTACCAGCCTAGTCACGTGCGTGCCACAGCACGTGACCCGCCACCCTCAAGCCACATCACGTGACTGCGCCACGGCCTAAGCCACAACTCAGCCACGGTCACGTGTCATAAGCCACATCACGTGACACAGCCACAGCCTAGCCACAACGCCACAGCACGTGACTCAGCCACAGCCAAGCCACACGCCACAACGCCACAGCGCCACATCGCCGCGCCACCGTAACCTTGCTACGGGTTAGGGGTTCGGGTCAGGGTTAGGGTTCGGGTTAGGGTTAGGCGAGGGTTAGGATTATCAGTCCATGGCCAAGCTCTTTTTTCTTTCGGTCCGCGAGGACTGAATAACTGAGAGGTTCCTTGGGACGCAAGCGCCAAAGAACGGGAAGTCCGGTACGACTTTCTTAGGATTCATATCCTGCAACGTCACTAGTGGACGTGCCAAAGACACAAGCAGAGGCAGGGTCCACCTTACGGGTGCGTGGTTTAGTACGGAGAAGTCCCCGGGATCGTTTCTCTTGTGGATAATCCAACATGAGCGATACGCGTGCCAGGGCTATAACTCTGCAAACTCGGCTGCCAACCTAATGGCCACCTCACGACTTATCCGGTGTTTTAGGCGGGAAAATCCCGGCGTCGGACTCTTTAGTCTACCCGTTAGCTAACAATGTTCGTAAACATAAAGCGGAACACAGTTGTTCCTGCTAACTCACCGGTCGGTTTAGCTGGATTTCAGAAGGCCGAAGCCCGCTTGTCCACACCTGTCTACCGTGGATATCCCGAAGGACAGAGCACAGCCTGACACCGGTTAGGTCTCTCAGTTCGTGTTGATATATCCTTGGGGGATACGTACACTTTTAATCCTTATTTATCCTCGGGTCCATGCAATACGAGATTGCGTGTCGGATCCGAGCTTCACAATTTGGGGCCGATCCCGTAGGATGCCGGAGAGCATGGGCTCAACGTAGGCATTAACGGCCGCGTGGGTTTCTTCTACACGGAAACCCGTTAGTATGTCCGCGTTACGAGAGTTGTTAATCTCTCCTAAGTTCCTGTAACGGCGGAGAGATAATTTACCATCTTCAATGCGGTTGAGCGGGAATCTACCGAAATTCCGTCCATCCAGCATTGCGGACCATACCTTGTGAAGGTCTATGTGCTCCCACACAGTATTGTATTCTGATTTCAACCAGAGGGCGGTTCCTCCTTGTCCTTCAGGGGCGCTATTTTTCCTACCGTCCCATCTGTTGTTGCGTTCAGCTTTAAGCCAATTGGCCAATACTGTGCTAGGATAGCCGCGTTTGAGGTAAATGTCTCTCACATAGTTACACTCATGGTAGTAAAAATCTTTTTTACTGCATAGGCGAGCCATCCTACTGATCTCCCCGCAAAATGCGGCACGTTTCACGTGTTTAGGGTGGGCAGAAGACCATGGTAAGCGCTCATAGCTGTTCAGTGGCTTGCGGTAAGGGCGGAACGAGAAATATCCACTCTCCTGCGTAATTTGCAGGTCAAGAAAATTGATCGTTTTCTTGTCCACTGACCAGGTAAGCGTCAATCCGTCGGCTTGAACGGCGGATAGTTGCTTCAAGGCAGCCGCGCGACTGGTTGCCTCAACAATGACAAATACATCGTCGATGTATCTCTTGTAGAACGGGAACTTGCCCGCGAAGGTATTCTCAAAATGGTGCATGTAGAGATTAGCGACATCCGGTGCCGACGGAATCCCCATTGCAAGACCATTTTTTTGGTAGAAATACTTGCCATTGTGGTTGAATACTAGGAAGTTGTCTGACCATTGTGCGAGTTTGAATGCGCATTCGGCCATGGACCTTCCCCAGTCCTTTCGTGCCAAGTCACGTACAATTTCGTGAGCCCTCTTGCGAGGGATATTGGGGTACATCGCAGTGACATCACCCGTAGCGAGCCAGTAGCTCTTGGCACTAGGTATTCTCCCATAATCCTCAAGAGCGCGAGCCAAGTCTTGAGTACTCTCCAGGATCCACGGGGAATCACGGATTATGGGTTTGAGCATGAATGATAGGATTTTGCTGGCATCACTCAGCGGGTAACTATGACAAGGGACAATGGGCCGTAGGGCCCATGGTTCCTTATGGACTTTAGGGAGTCCGTGGAATTTGGGCACGTTCTTGCGTGCTTTATCCAGAGTCATGTTCGCAAGTAGAAAATCCTTGAGTTCCCTTGGGCCAGGGAAGTCGTATGCTACCATCTCGTCGTGGGCTCTTTTCACCATGGCGAGGTATACGTCCTCATGCATGGGGATAAAGTCCGTATTTTTGAGGACGAGATCATCTAGTTTCTGATTATACCACGTACTATCTACTACGGTAGTACCCAGATTTTTGTCTGCCTGTAAAACGAGAACGTTGTTACGTTTTCGCCAGGCTCTCAGTTGACCCAGCTCCTTTGTGTAGTCAGGTTCTACGGGAGCGGCAACTGCTGTACTTGGTATGGCGGAGACCTGGCGAACCAGTTCTTCGCGACCTTTTTCCAGCATAACCGAGACCCATCCTGGTGTGGTATCTGGTTCCGCAAGGGTTTGGCACACTACGCTGGGCGTGACGTGCAGCTTCCGCGGGGCGGAAAGAAGGAAGAGAGGAAGATAAAGTTTTGTCGAAAACGAAGAGGTGGCCGACGGTCGATAGAGTGCGGTGAGGCGTATCGAGCTATACCGTTTAGGGTTAGGGTTAGGAGTTAAGTAGATTTACTTTAGAGACAGGAGAGTAGGCACAGAAAAACAGGTCTAATCTACACAGTCAACACGACAACACCAGTAGGTAGCAGCAAGACCCTTAACAGGAAAGTAGCAAGTAACAGGAGTACAAGCAGAATCCAAGCCAAGGACAGACTGCCAATACCATACCAGGAGAAGGGCAGTGGTACCAGAGAGGTACTAACCTCAAGGGAGTAGCAGTCCCAGTACCAGTACGGAAGTACCAATATTTGTAAGTAAATAGAGGAAGTGAAGTAATAATCAAAGATGTATTCCAGTCCATCCATGAACTACACAAACAGGATTCTTGAGATGTGCGATACAAGGCCTCATCACATGGCCAAGTCAAACAAGCAAGAGTACTTTTAGAAGAAAAAGTATAAAGATAAAGGAAATGCATATCACGAGTAAAGTAGAAGAAAATTAGATGTGATGAAAGTGATAAAAAAGAAGTATAAGAAAGGAGTAGAGATGGGATGCATAATAAAGCAGTAGAAAATCAGAGAATAAAGAGTAGAAGTAAGAGGAAATATAGTAAAAAAACAGAGGAAAAGAGAGAGAGAAAGAACAGGAAAGCAGGATAAGAGATACCAAGTAGGATAACAGTTAAAGATAGGTAACCAATGAAGAAGGAGAAGTCGAGTTGTGGACGTTTTATAAGAGGAATCCATGATGGATGGTAAGATCAGGTTATAGGAGGAGGTTGAGGATCGGGTTTCAGTATATTAGCCATCGAGGTATGCCAGAAGTCGAGAAGGATGCGAGCACGGTCCCATATTCCTTGGTTGAGTAGAAAGTCCATTATGGTGTACTTGATATCGTCGCCTAAGATCTGCTGATCCAGAGTATAGAGTGCTTGTTCCTGAACCGTCAAGAGATTTCCAGTGTATGGCATGCATTTGGCATGACCGCGGGTAAAGAGTTCACCACAGAGACACTTGCGGCCCCAACCAAATACTCCCCGTCGCCAGGCAAAGAATCGTTGTTGATCAGTAGCTGGTGCATCAAGTACTCGGTCGCAATCTAGATCGGGAATCCGCTTGCTCAGGGAGGTGATAACAAGTAACTTGGGTGGTTTTGGCCCAAGTTCGATAATCCGTTGATGCTTTTCCTGACGCAGTTTGGTGTCTAACTCTGGGCGAACACCAGGTGGTAAGGGAATCAAATTCGGAATTGGTGAAAGTAATGGGATGAGGCAGGCGGGTGGATTGAGAAAGTGGTAGATAAGGTAAGACTGTCGAGGAATCTTCTGGATTCTTGATGATTTTGGATACCACTGATAGTGATGGAGAATTGCTGACAGTGGATTGTGTTGATTCATGGAAAGGAGGTGTAGATAGAAGCGACTAAGGAGGTATTGAGCACGTTGTTGGTAGGGCAGAAGGCCTAAGAGATTGCAGGTGATATGAGGTCTGTTGGCACGACCACCAGCAATCCAGGTAATACATTTAAAATATGTATTCTCAATAACTTTCCAACTCTGAGCGCGGCGTTCACGTAGGAAATTAGCGTAGAGGAGGGGTAAGGAATATTCGAGCGCTGGTGACACAATTGACTTGAAGATGTTATATCGAATTCGTGGAGTCCAAGTGTCTGAATGCCAGGTGAGAGCACCAATATGCTTCAATACCTTGGTAGATAACATCAGTGCCTGAGCGTCAAAGTCGATTCCAGTCTCGCTAAATAACACTCCCAGATACTTGTAGGATGTGACTCGTGGAATGGGGAGGTTGTCAAGATAGAGGTCATCCAAGATCCAAGTCTCCTTTCCTTTACCAGTAAAGAGGTAACCACATTTAGCAATGTTAAATGACATGCCATGATTATTAGCCCACTTGTCACACGTGTTAAGGTGACTTTGTACACCACGAGCTGTTGGTGACATTACCACTCCATCGTCGGCAAAGAACAGAGCACTGGGAAGTCTTGCTAAACTGGAGTAGTTGAGGGATACAAGAAGGCTGTTGACAAATCTGTTGAAAAGAATAGGAGAAAGTGGTGATCCTTGCAGGAGGCCAATAGTCCTAGGTTGACATTGGGATAGGCAACCATTAACAACAACTGAGAAGGACATATCGCGATACATCAGCTGATATATCAGTTGTAATATCAAGGAATTTATTCCTTGCTTGCGTAGTTCAACTTCCAAAAAGGTCCAGCTAACTTTATCGTATGCGGAGGCAAAGTCCAGGAAGACTACATGGGGTGCCATTCGTTCCTCAATCAGGTGATGTAGGGTAAGAGCATTGGTTAACGTCGAGTATCCAGATCGGAATCCTGCTTGTACAGGTGAATAGGTCATGTCACCAGACTCCCGCACGGAAGGAAGAAGGATTGATTCAAATATCTTGCGGAAGATACATATCAGACTGATTGGTCGTGTATTGCTAGCGGTATATGGTTTGGCTTGATCTTTACATAACGGATAGACAACGCTATAGTTCCAACGAGTAGGCGTTATTCCTGACCTTAAACAGGCTAGGTAGAGGGTGCTGAGGACCTGAGGAAATGTGGTATCAAGAAGATGTCGTAGCATTGTCAGTGTTATGCCATCCATGCCACAAGAAGTGCTGCTTGACATTTGCTTGATTTGAGCATGGATTGCATCAGGAGAAAGTTTGGCAAGAAGACCAGATGCTAGGACAATATCGTCATTTGGGACTATGGAGTAAAGTGTATTATGATCGAAATGTGGATTGGGTGGAGAGTCGACTGTGGAAGGCGAACTGCTGGCCAAGAAGTCTCCATCTTGAAATGCCAAGGGCGGCATTTGGCGAGAGACATTTTGTACTCCATTAAAGATGCTATGATAGTGATTTGTACATTCTTCCATTGGAGTACAAGTTGCTGAAGAGGCGGTTAAGGGTCGCTTGGCCGCAGTAGTACGTTGTGCACGCCGGAGTAGTTGAATACTTGATGCCATATCGTGGTTACCAGCAACTTTCTTGGCGACTAGATCTGGTTGTTTGCGTGACTCGCTTGGCTGGTAAGTTCCAAGTACAGATCCAGCAATTGCCTGTAATGAGGAGCATAACAGGTGGTCCAGCATGTCAACATTGAAGTTCTCGGAACCTTTATAGGATAAAGAAAGATCATCTATCAGACACCAAGCTTTCCTAAATTTGGTAGCAGTTTTGGGTTGTCTGAGACGTTGTACATGAAATCGTGTAGGCGTTTCTGGAAATTGGTGTGTAGGTAGATCTGAATTTCTATCAGACAGAGGGTGGGAAGTATTGCCAGGTTCAGTTAACTGAATACGGAGTAGGTATTGGTGATCAGTTCGAACGGCGATAGAGTGTGTAGATATCAGGTCCAATTGAATATTATCGCGTAATCCCTCTCTGGCGAATACATGATCTGGAATTCTGTCCACTGTGTTATGATTTACAGTATTAGAAAGATGAAACATGTTGTGATTGATAGCCCAAGTTTGAAAGAGAATAGATCGAGGTTGTAATGCAGGAGCAGTATGTGGCAAAAGAGGTGTATCGCACTGGAATCTGGCATTAATATCACCGATGAGGAAGTCAATAGGCCCAATTTTGTCCAAGTCGGACTGAATATCGGCCAGCTGGAGGGAATACGGTGGGTAGTAGACTCCAGCAAATCGCAGCTGAGGTAGGGAAACAGTGATTGAGTCATGCGAGCAAGTGGTATGCTGTATAATTGAGCGTAGATATGATTTAACAAGAAGGTAAATACCTCCATGATGGCGGCCTTGTGGTCGAGAGCTGGATGATAGGTTCCGGCTAAGAGTAGAGCTGTGGACAAGTGGATGAGCGAGACGAGTTGAATGATGCTGATACCAATGCTCAGCAATAAAGAGAAAGTCAAACGAGGTTTCGAGAAGGCTAATTGCCTGTTCAAACTTCCTATTATCCAGGGAGTTTGTATTGAGATATCCAATGTGATACATTAATCAGAATCGATTAACACGGGACTTGGCTTTAAAACCAGTTGTTTCTTAGTCTTCGGAGTTGATGGATTCAACCTATATTATCTTAGTCAAACTGAAGTAATATAAGATGTAATAGGAGCAAGATGTAATACGGTGTGGAATCAGCTGTTAATGAGAGCCGTCTCTTTCGTGATACTATTTTCTGATACGTACTCGTATCTGGTAACGTGAAGTTTGAATTTTGTGAACTTTCGTGGCAGGTAGCGTTAACTGTAGGCGGTACAGAAATATTATCCGAAGCAGGCTGTGAAATCTGGATACCACGCTTATTCAATTGAGCTTTCAACTGAGTTCCGAGACCTCGTTTTTCGGACCAACTTATCACATGCTGACGGGTTACGTGATTTGTACTAGAAGCTATTGAAGATGCAAGTCGTTCCACAAAGTTCCTCTTTAGGACTGCCTCCTGTGATTCTGGTAAAGGTTCGCCTTCCCAGTTAAAAGAACTAGGTGTAAGAGGATCAAATGATCTGTTAACCTTGTACTTGGAATGATTTTCCAACCGGTTTCTGATATGTACCAAGTGGTTGGTATCTACCAGCAATTCAACAATACGACGATCGATCCAGGAAATATTTCGTATGTGGCGTAACTGAATTCGAATTGGTCCAGCTTTGAGGAGTTCCTTGACCTCCGCTATTGGCATATGTGGAATACCTTCAAGATACAGGGGTGTTGAAGTTGTAATATGTTGTTTCCGTAAAGACTTTCTGGTAAGCTGGTTCCCTTCTTTAGCTTTTCCCGAACCTGGTTTATCTGATCCTGTGATTAGATTAACTGGTTTATATTATCCAGATAAGGAATTGGTACCTCGTCTTAAGACAGTACTATAGGTTGATTTAGCATTATGCTTTATTGGTAATGAAGGTAGGCTGAGTTCGACTGCTGCTATATCCTCGTTTATATCTGGTAAGAATGAGAGAGAAGTAGCAGTACTACCACTACCATTCATTGTGGTATCTGCTTTGTTGAAAATTTGTTGGAATGTTGCCGAAGATGTGGTAGTATGGTTTGACCTAGAGTAGGTTGCAGAGAGCTGGTATTTCAGGTCCAGAATGTCCTGCCGAGCTTGGTGAAGCTCATTGCAAAGAATAAATATTTCATCCCATAACTCCTTTGTTGCTTTTTCTTGCTCCTTTTTATCTATATTAACATATATATATTAGTAAGAGTAAGTTTATATTTTAAATATATTGAAAGTTAGAACAAGAAGGAGAGTTTTGTTCATGTAGCAATAAGAAATCCTTTGTCTTTAACTAGTGATTAACTTACACTCAACATCAGCACTGATAAAATCTTTCCATTCTGTAGAGGAGATCCTGAGATCTGTATCAGGCACATCTGGGTCTAAAATCTGATATAAGACAAATATTTAGCTTAGGAAATTAATCATATAGAAAATATATATAAATATAGTGGCTCAAATTCATAACAAAATATAAGTAGAAACATTAACGTTTAGGAACATACCGGAATACTATCCCATAACTGTGGAGTTCCAACTCTATGTTTCAAAGTTGGTAAATCCTTGATATGTAGCCTCGTACTAGGGGGTTGACTTGGTTCGGGTTGATTTTCTATCAATAATTATCAGTAATGATACTTTGCCATTATGGTAAGATTGTCAACATTGTACTGGATATGTGTATAAAGGTATATTAATTGAAAGTAGTCAGGAAGAGTAAGTATTATTAAAATTTACGTACCTGAGGCAACAATGGTTGGAGTACCACATGGAGAGCCTTTCTCCATTATAGGCCTACAGATTTGTAGAAACTCTGTAACACCAATCGACTTTTTACAACCTGGCGTAACACGACAAACAAAGCGCCGATATCTTCTTCCATCCTCATCCTTCTTGCCAGCACAATCTTTGATAAAAGTACCGCGTACTATGTCACAGGCACCACAACCTGGACAGGATACTGACTTATTAAAGCGTAAGAGCTGGGATTCTGCCTCTGCACGCTGACCATTCTCGCTCCGGGTATTTTCTTTTCGTACCCAATTCATTTCAGTCAAGATTGACTAACTTATTAGTCGTAAAGTCTGTATAATCTGTACAGATAATGTCAGAATTGCCATATTTACATAATTTAGTAACCGCTTCATAAATAATATAATAATAAAAACTAATAGTGAAAGGTGAAACCCAGGGTTTCACTTTCCACATTATATAGTTCGCGCAGTAATGTATAAGAAAAAGAATAGGAGATACATACAGATTCATAGATTCTCTCCAATGCTTTCCCGTAAAACTACTATCTACTATAACTAATTATAGTAGATAGACAAGGCACTAATATAAGGGGAAACTCGATACGGCACTAGCCTAAAGGTTATAATTAGACAGGCCGGCTTCCGCTAATATGTTATGACATCAGCAACATTATCTCCAGATCTAATATAAGAATCTACTTACCCCGTCCGTAACGTTAATATCTCCTATACCTCTACTTTCCTTTATAATGATTTACTGCTACCCGTCGCAGTAGTGTTCGGAGACCGTTGCCAAAGTTCTTGATTTCTGGATTTCCCAACGGATTTTGCTCCCTTGCAACGTGAAGGGAAGGAAGTAGTACTTGCTACTGCTAGCAATACAGTAACGTGTACACCTAGGTATAGATACCAATCGCAGTTTCTAATCAGCTGACAATTAGTATTAGGATCGTTCATATCAAATCTAAACAGTAAGCCCAAAGAGGAGCAGGTGAAACCCCAGGTTTCACCTTTTACCAACACATACGAGTACGGCAACGAAGTACTTTTAATTTAGACCTATAGTATTGGTAAGTTCCTTCTTTCTAATCAGTTGACAATTAGTATTAGGATTGTTCCTACAAAATCTAAACAGTGAGATCAGGGAGTATAAGGTGAAACCCCGGGTTTCACCTTTTACCAGCACATACGAGTACGGCAACGAAATATTATTTATTTAAGACTTACAGTATCGGTAAGATCCTCCTTTCTAATCCGTTGCTAATTAGTATTAGGATCGTTCATATAAAATCTAACCAGCGAGATAAGGGTGCATAAGGTTAAACCCCGGCTTTCACCTTTTACCAGTACATATGAGTACGGCAACGAAGTACTTTTGATTTAGACTTTCAGTATTGGTAAGAGACTTTTGTTTCTGCTACCACGGCAGGTAATATTTCTCTTCCTTTTTCCTCTCCCTGTACCTGTACACTCTTGTCTCCATGTTAGCAAATATTTAAATATTAAAATATCATGAAATGTATAATGGATTGACACTTGCCAATTTGTAGCTGCAGATACGATACACACGGACGCTGGAATAATACCGGATATTTAGAGAATCAAGAGAAAAATAAAACATCTGGAGGATATCCGCACTTCTTATACAACTTCGTTCTAGAGGTCGGGGTGCTAATTATACTACTTTTGTATCATTGGTACGTACTATGCTATTGTACTTAAAAGATTGTAAGGATATAAAATACGATAAATTAACGGCCGTAAAATAGACAACATCACCCTTGAACAAGCAATATAACGAACAAGCAATTCAATGCAACGAATCTCGAAGACGAACCATGGACGTGGTGGTACTGACTCGCACAATGTTACCAACTCAACAAGACGGCGGGATAGTACCTCTCACGGATCTTCATCTAGTACCACCCACAATGATCGAAGCTCTATCATGCCACGATATTTTCAAGGTCTTAACTTGAATGAGGGGAAACGGTTAATGGAATCTATCCAACGCGAGTATCAGGAATTTCTTCATAGCGTGAACAAAAATAGGAGTGGAGTTAACGCATCTGATGAGATAGAAGAGTATGTTGGTATGTATGACATTATTACTGATAATTCTCATAGTAGTACGAGGGTACCTATTAACGGGATAATATAATCTAGATGTTGAGATGGTGGATGAGATCGGAGCCGAAGAAGAGGAAGAACCCACCAACAGTATACCAGATCGTAAGCAGCAGGAATACCAAAAGTACAGGATTGACTGGGGCAAGCGGAACTGGGGTCATACATTTGAACTGTTTGACAAATATGAAGGCGATTCCACATTAACTGTTCCAGCCTGGTCTAAGCTACTGGAGTGGTTCTGGTGTACCCTATCGAAGTCGCATATGAGCGAGCTACAAGGTGTATTGCAAAGGATTCGAACGATTGAAAGAAGGACAGCACATGCAGCCACCTACCGAGCGAATGGAACCGAGCGAACCTTAGAACAACAAGAGCTAATACGTGCCTACAACAAGATTATTCGGTTGGAGAACCTGGAAAATCTGACTCTGATCAATAAGAGACTATGGTTGGTAGCTCTCTACGAGAATCATACCTCTTATTCGGAAAAGATTCGCGGTAGTGGCAAAACTCTACAGCAGAGACAGCAGCAGGTTAACAAATTCATCTATCAAATCTTCAATCGTGAAATGAAGATTCAAGTCACTATGCAGACCATTAAAAACCACATCAAGGAGGGTTAGGGTTAGGACACACTATGCAGGAATGCCAGGTGTCGGTTCTGCGGGGCAGAAAGAGCAGAGGAGCAAGAAGAGTAATTTGGTGCAAGAAAGGTGTAGACGATACCGCGGGGTAGGGTGGTCAATCGTTTCGCTTCCTTAGGGTTAGGAGTTAAGTAGATTGGTTAGAGACAGGAGAGTAGGCACAGAAGAACAGGTCCAATCTACACAGCCAGCATGAAAGCACCAGTAGGTACAGCTATATCAACCACAGCAATGAAGCAAGTAACAAGAGTACAAGCATAAGATAAGCCATAGAGAGATAGGAGATACGATACCAGAAGCGGTGCAGTAGTACCAAAGGGGTACTAACTGCAAGCGAGTAGCAATCCATATACCAGTACAAAAGTACTGGCAGTTAAGAGTTGAAAGAGGCGCTGAAGGAGTAATCTAAGATGTACTCCAGTCCATCTTTAAACAGCTCAACCAGGATGCTTGAGATGTGGGATATAAGGCCTCACCACATGGCCAAGTCAAATAAGAACGAGAACTTTTGGAAGAAAATGTAGTATGATAAAGGAAATGCATATTGTGAGCAAAGTGGAAGAAAATGTAGTAAGATAAAGGAAATGCATCTTGCAAGTAAAGCAGAAGAAAATGATAAGTGATGAAAGTGATAAAGATGTTGAAGAAGTATAAGGACTGAGTAGAGTTGTAAGGTAAGCTCAGGAAGTAGAAAGCAATAGTAGAAAGTATGGAAGTAAGAGAATGTATAGGAAATAAACTGAGGAAAAAAGAAAGAGACAGTATAAGAAAGAGAAATGTGAAGTGCCAGGTAGGTTGAAGAGGAGAGGATTGTTGATGAAAGAAACAGGATAAATAGTATCGTAGAAGTTGTATAGAATGAATCGAGAACGGGTAGTAATCTCAGGTTATGGGAGGAGGTTCCGGATTAGGTCTCAGTATATTGGCCATCGAGGATTGCCAGAAATCGAGAAGGATGCGTGCACGGTCCCATATTCCTTGGTTGAGTAAAAAGTCCATGATGGTGTACTTGATATCGTCACCCAAGATCTGTTGATCTAGAGTATAGAGTACTTGCTCCTGTACGGTTAAGAGATTTCCAGTGAATGGCATGCATTTGGCGTGACCTCGGGTAAACAGTTCACCGCAGGGACACTTACGGCCCCAACCAAATACTCCACGTCGCCAGGCAAAGAATCGCTGTTGATCGATAGCAGGTGCATCAAGTACTCGGTCGCAATCTAGATCTGGAATCCGCTCACTCAGGGAGGTGATTGTAAGTAACTTGGGTCGCTTTGGTCCAATTTCGAGAATCTGTTGATGCTTTTCGGCACGGAGTTTCTTGTCTAACTCTCCTCGAATACCCGGTGGTAGGGGAATTAAATTTGGAATTGGTGAGAGTAAGGGAATGAAGCAGGAGGGTGGATTGAGAAAGCGATAGATAAGGTAAGAGTGTCGAGGAATCTTCTGGATCCTTGATGATTTAGGATACCACTGATAGTGTTGGAGAATTGCTGAAAGTGGATTTTGTTGATTCATGGAAAGGAGGTGTAGATAGAAGCGACCAAGGAGGTATTGAGCACGTTGTTGGCAAGGGAGAAGGCCTAGGAGGTTGCAGGTGACATGAGGTCTGTTGGCACGACCGCCAGCAATCCAGGTAATACATTTCGAATATGTATTCTCAATTACCTTCCAACTTTGAGACTGTCGGTCACGTAGGAAAGCAACGTAGAGGAGTGGTAAGGAATATTCCATGGTGGGTGACACAATTGACTTAAAGATGTTGTATCGAATTCGGGGAGTCCATGTATCTGAATACCAGGTAAGAGCACCAATATGCTTCAATACCTTTGTTGATAACATCTGTGCCTGAGCCGTAAAGTCAATTCCAGTCTCATTGAATAAAACACCGAGATACTTGTAGGATGTGACTCGCGGAATAGGTAGGTTGTCGAGATAGAGGTCATCCAAGATCCAAGTCTCTTTTCCTTTGCCAGTAAAGAGGTAGCCACATTTGGCGATGTTAAATGACATGCCATGATTATTAGCCCACTTGTCACAGGTGTTAAGATGACTTTGTACACCACGAGCTGTTGGTGACATTACCACTCCATCGTCGGCAAAGAACAGAGCACTGGGAAGCCTCGCTAGACTGGAGTAGTTGAGAGATACGAGAAGGCTGTTGACAAATCTATTGAAAAGAATAGGCGACAGAGGTGATCCTTGCAGGAGGCCAACAGTCCTAGGTTGGCGTTGGGATAGGCAACCATTAACAACAATAGAGAAGGACATATTGTGATACATCAGTTGATATATCAGTTGTAATATCAAGGGATTTATTCCTTGTTTGCGTAATTCAACTTCCAAAAAGGTCCAGCTAACCTTGTCGTACGCGGAGGCAAAGTCGAGGAAGACTATATGGGGTGCCATTCGTTCCTCAATCAGGTGATGCAGGGTAAGGGCATTGGTTAATGTCGAGTATCCAGATCGAAATCCTGCTTGAACTGGTGAATAGGTCATATCACCAGACCCACGGACAGAAGGAAGAAGGATTGATTCGAATATCTTGCGGAAGATACAGATCAAACTAATTGGTCGTGAATTGCTAGCGGTATATGGTTTTGCCGGATCTTTGCAAAGTGGATAGATGACACTGTGGTTCCAACGAGTAGGAGTTGTTCCTGACCTTACACAGGCTAAGTAGAGGGTACTGAGTACCTGGGGAAATGTGGTATCAAGTAGATGCCGTAGCATTGTAATTGTTATACCATCCATACCACTTGAAGTGCTGGTTGACATTTGTTGGATTCGGGCTTGGATTGCATCGGGAGCAAGTTTAGCAACCAGACCAGATGGTAGAACAGTATCATCGTCTGGAACAATAGAGTATAGTTGAGTGTGATCAACATGCTGATTAATGGAAGAGTCGGATGTGGAAGATGGACTGGTTGCCATGAAGTCAATATTCTGGAGGGAAGATGGTGTAACTTCAGAAGGCGAGTTTGGTGATCGATTGAAGATAGTCCGATAGTGATTAGTACATTCTTCAAGAGGAGTACTAGTTGTAGTAGAGCTAATTATAGGTGTTGTAGCAGCAGAGGCACGTTGGGTACGATGGAGTAGTTGAATACTGGACTGCATATCATGGTTACAAACAAGTTTCTTGCTAACCAGATCTGGCCGTTTGCGTGACTCATTTGGCTGGTAGGTTCCAAGTACGACTTCCGCAATTGCCTGCAATGAAGAGCACAGGAGAAGGTCAAGCATATCAACATCAAAGTTCTCAGAACCCTTGTAGGATAAAGATAGAGAATCCATAAGACACCAAGCTTTCCTATATTTAGCTGCTGTCTTAGAGTTTCGAAGACGTTGTATATGAAATCGTGTTGGAGTTTCAGGTAATGGGAAAGTCGGCGGACCGGATGGCTGGTTGGAATCAACATCAATCGAGTTGGTGTTTTTGTGTACCTGAAGATGCAGTAGGTATTGGTGATCAGTTCGAAACCCAATAGAATTTGTTGCTATTAGGTTGAGCTGAATGAGATTGCGGATTTCCTCTTGTGCAAAAGTATGATCAGGAATTCTATCGACAGTATTATGATTTGCCGTATCAGAGAGATGAAACATGTGCTGATCGATAGCCCAGGTTTTAAAGAGAATAGATCGAGGTTGTATTGCAGGAGCAGTACTCGGGAAGAGAGGTGAATCACAGTGGAATCTGGTATTTATATCACCGACAAGGAAGTCAACGGACCCAATCGTATCGAGATCACACTGAATATCGGCTAGTTGAAGGGAATATGGTGGCTAGTAGACTCCAGCAAATCGGAGGCCTGGTAGAGCAACGGTTATCGAGTCATGTGTGCAGATGGTTTGCTGTATAACAGAGCGTAGATAAGGTTTAACAAGAAGGTAAATGCCGCCGTGATGGCGGCCCTGAGGTCGTGTGTTGATCTTTGAGTTACGGCGAACGGTAGAGCTGTGGACAAGGGGATGAGCGAGACGTGTAGCGTGATGCTGATACCAATGCTCAGCAATAAAGAGAAAGTCGAAGGATGTTTCGAGAAGGCTGATTGCCTGTTCAAACTTCCTGTTATCCAGGGAGTTTGTATTGACGTATCCAATGTGATACATTAATCAGAATCGATTAGCACGGGACTTGGCTTTAATACCAATTGTTTTTTGGACTTTCGAGAGGATGAATTCAACCTATAATATCTTAATTAGATCAGAGAATTTTAATACATGATAGAGGTGAGGAGAATTACGGTGTAAAATCAGCTGTTAATGAGAGCCGCCTCTTGCGTGATGACGTTGTCTGATATGCAATAGTATCTGGGGAGGTAAAGGATGAATTTTGAGACGCTTTATGACAGGTAGTATTGACTGCAGGCGTTACAGCAATATTGTTGATAGGAGGCTGAGAAATCTGAATACCACGCTTATTCAATTGATCCTTCAACTGAGTTCCGAGACCGCGATTTTGTGACCAACTCATTACATGCTGACGGGTTGCATGATTTGTGCTTGAAGCAATTGAAGCTGCAAGTCTTTCCACAAAGTTCCTCTTTAGGACTGCCTCCTGGGATTCTGGTAATGGGTTACCTTCCCAGTTAAAAGAACTAGGCTTAAGAGGATCAAATGATCTGTTAACCTTATACTTGGAATGATTCTCTAAGCGGTTCCTTATATGAAGTAAGTGGTTGGTATCTATCAGTAATTCAACAATACGACGATCGATCCAGGAAATGTTTCGTATATGGCGTAGCTGAATTCGAATTGGTGCTGCTTTGAGCTGTTCCTTGACCTCAACTATTGGTATGTGTGGAATACCTTCAAGATACAGGGGTGTTGAAGTAGAGACCCGTTTTCTCTGAGAAGCTTTCTTCCTAAGCTGGCCTTCTTCCTTAGTGATGTTTAAATCTCGTTTATCTGGAACAGTTATTAGATTAACTTGTTTGTAATGTGCAGATAAGGAACATATACCTTGTCTTAAGACAGAACTATAGGTTAATTTAGCATTAGGCCTGACTGGTAACGGAGAAGGGCCCGGGTTGACAGCAGTGGTGTCCACGTTCAAGAGTTGTAAGGTGGGCGAAGAAGCGTCCAGACTCCTACTACAATTTGTATTGGTATTCGGTTCGTTTAATATTGGTTGCGTAGTTGCCGAAGAGTTGGTATCATGGTTGGATGTAGGATGAATATCAGATAACTGGCATTTCAAGTCCAGAATGTCCTGCCGAGCCTGGTGAAGCTCATTGCAAAGAATCAATATCTCATCCCACAACTCCTTTCTTGCCTTTTCTTCAGTCTTTTTATCTATATTAAATTGTACACATTAGTCAGAGTAAGATGATAGTTTAACTATATTGTAACCTATAATACGTAGCAGATATTTATGCAGCTAACAAAAAGAATAACTTTATTTTCAACAGGTGATTAACTTACATTCAGTATCAGCACTGATAAAATCATTCCATTCTGTGTATGTGATTCCAGGAGATATATTAGGTGCACCTTGGTCTGCAACCTGTTATAAGACAAATATTAAACTTAGTAAAACAATCATGTGGAAAATATATATAAATATATATATTTAAATTTATAAGAAGTTGCTTGTAGAAGAGCATCAGAATTTGGGGATATACCAAGATGCTATGTTGTATCTGTTGAGGTACAACTCTGTTATTCAGAATTGTTATATCTTTACTATGTAGCCTTTTACTAGGGGGTCGAAGTTGTTGCGGTTGATTTTCTATCAACAATTGTCAGTAATGATGCCTCACCAATACGTTAAGATTCTTAACATTGGACTGATTAACCATATAATAATATAATAATTGAAATCAGGCAGAGATGATAAGTATGATTAAATTTACGTACCTGAGGCTACAACAGTAGGAGTACTGAGCTGAGAGCATTTTTCCATTACAGGTCTACAAATTTGTAGAAACTCTGTAACACCAATTGACTTTTTACAACTTGATGTAACACGACAAACAAAGCGCCGATATCGTCTTCCATGCTCATCCTTCTTACCAGCACAATCCTTTATGAAGGTACCACGTACGGTGTCAGAGGCCCCACAACCTGGACAGGATAATTGCTTGTTGAAGAGTAAATGCAAGGATTCTGCCTCCGCACGCTGACCATTTTCCTCGCGTGTATTTTGCTTCTGTATCCGATTCATTTTAGTATTGATTTGATGGTTTATAGCCTATCAAGTCTGTATAATCTCTGATGGTCAAGTTAGTATTATTGTATACATATATGTTATTAATATCAATATCATAATAAATACAAGTAGTAGCCAAGGGTGAAACCTCGGGTTTCACTACCTCCATTCTGTAGACTACTGAACAGCATACAGACGCAGGAGGAGAAAATACTTACATTATCATATGTTCTCTCCGATCGCCGCTTATAGAACTACCAGCTACTACAACTAATTATAGTAGATCGACGAGGCACTAATATAAAAGGAAGGTCGATACGGCCCAAGCCTAAAGGCTATAATTAGGTAGATCGAATGCAGCTTATATATCATGACGTCAGTAACATTGTCAAAAGATCTATAAGAATCTACCTACCCCGTCCTTTATGCTAATATCACCTACGCCTCTAATATCCTCTATTGAGATACAATCCGACCGTTCGTGGTTGTCTTCAAGTTGCCTTGAGTTACTTGCTAGGAGGAAGAAAATAAGGAGCGGTTCGTACTGGGCAGATACCGGTAATGCTTACCCCGACGTATATATATCAATTGCTATTTCTAATCTATTGACAATAAGTTTTAGTGCCGTTCTGATAAAATCTAAAGGACCAGAGGGTACGGCAGAAGGTGAAACCCGAGGTTTCACCCTTGAGAGTGTGTCCAAGAAGGTCAACTAAGTGCTTTCGATTTGACCTTACCGTTCCTAAAAAATCTCAACTACCCCGCTTCAGAGTCAAAGGTGAAACCCGGGGTTTCACCTTTACCGGTGGGTACGACAACGGCAACTAAGTACTTGTGATTTGACCTTGCCGTTCATATAAAATCTCAACTACCCGGCTGCAGAGTCAAAGGTGAAACCCGGGGTTTCACCTTTACCAGTAGCTACGAGAACGGCAACAAAGGACTTTTGATTTTATCTTATTGTATTGGTAGGAACCTTTGGTTTCTGGTACCACAGCAGGTAATATTCCGTTCCTGTTTGCTTTCACCGTTCGGGTATTACCTTTACTATTAGTTAGCAATCACATTTGTTCAAGATATTCTGAAATATAGAAGCTATCAATACTTACAAAATTGTAGTTGAACGTACGATACTCTTAGATAAGAGTCAAAGTTGGATATATACCGGGGAAAGAGAGAAACGACAGGTGTAGGGGAGAGGACCGCTTCTTATACACGATTCTAAAGCGGTGATTATTACATTACGTTGGTCTTCCAAGTACGTACTGTGCTATTATACCTCGAACATTAGGATGAAAAAACTGATACAAAGTTGATGTCAAGAAATACGCACAAGCACTGGTATTATTCACTTCCGATTGTGTATACTGGACTTTGCGGATATAGCACCTAGTGTTTAATTCCAATAAACACTTATCCAAAATGCCACGTGAACGAGATATTCTAAGAAAGAGCAATTCAAATCCCCGAATCTCTAAGACAAGGCAGGGACATCGGACTATCATTGAACAAAATATTAAAAATTCCAGAAGGCGAGCTGCAACTACCTAAGGTAATGCAAACCTGTCTCGCATGCTCCACTGCAAGCATGGTGGGACGTCCCCCAGGATACCTGTCATGTCACCGAGGATACCTGTCGTTTCCACCCGAAACGGCAAAGCTCCGTCTCGCTACCGTCCCTTTTTCGGTCCGCAATCTCGCTTAACACGGTAGATGTTTCGGTCACCGAACCTCAACCAGTGATAGCTCTCCTCTCCCTATACGCCCACCACCGCCACAGATCTATACTCTCCCACCGTTACAGCCAGATCTCTCCCCCTCCCAGTAACCTGGTTTCCCACTACCCGCTCCATCTTTGTTTCCTGCTAGGCTACGGTACATCGGATCGCCGTTAACCCAGCTCACACGCACTCACAAAGCTCACATATTCCATACACCAAAATTCTCCCCCTCTAGATTCTACCCTTGCAAACAATATGCCTCTAAACCTACCCTCAACTCTGCACGAACCCCCCCCCCATTTTCTCCTCCCCCTAGCAAATTCAATTTCTCACACGCGCCCTCCTCCTTCCACGAGCTTTATCACTCAACAACGCGACCTTCACACTACACACTCTCCATGTAATTCTATCTTGCTGTACCTTTCATATATAAACAAATCCTAGCTATCCGATATCACATTTATCTCCAAAACCATAGTTAAAACCGTAACTAAACTATTAAAAAAACCTTGCTTGTCCAGCTTTCAAACACAATTGATCAGTTCCTTACCCAAAGCACCACCCCGATCTCCTACAATTGAATTCTATAGGACGTTAGCTTTCAACCACTACTCAGCCCTCCCACACCTCCATCCCATGGATCTATCGCTATTCACCATCAGTCCTAATCCAACCATTCATCCCGCTCCCACCCGACAAGGGTACTTGTCCCGCTCCTCGTGGACAAGGGTATCTATCCCGCTCTACCTCTCCCTGTATAGTCGTACCTCGTTCCTATTGACAAGGGTACTTATCCCGCTCTCTGTGGACCAGGGTATTTGTCCCGCTCCTCTCGTGCCTGGCCACTTTTCCTACCGGTAAACGAAAAGGGTACTTATCCCGTCTCCCCTTAGACGGGTACTTGTCCCGCTTTGAAACCTTCTATGTGCAGGAATCCGCCCTCCCACACTCACAGCTACCATTCCGAAACAAAGGTAAGCTTTCCTTCCAACTCCACGAACAAGTAGTCTAGCCACTCGATAGAAATATGAGCATCCACTCCCACCATTTTCTGCCTCAACACCCACACCATAGGATAGGCGGTCGAGTCCTCCAACCACGATCAACAAAACGTCATAAGTTCGGATAGCCAACCATGGCATGCAGCTCCGCCAGGTGATCGTCAATGCTCCCCCCTCGCCCCTTCCCCCCTTTCCTCCATTTACACTGCGCCACCAATTGGACCTCCGAGTTCCTGATTTCTCTAGGCTAATTTACCGGTTACCTGCAGTATGTATGTAAGAACTATAGTGCTCCAATCTTTTTTTCTTTTATTGAACTGCACGACCATCTCCCCCATCCCTTAAAAACCTATTCATACCACTAGTAAACTGTAGTAATTGACGAAGGGCTTCTGATTATAGTTCGCAAATGCCAAATAATTTATCAACTCAAAAGTCAAAACTTTTCATATCCGACACCTATTTCCCTGTTAGCTAGTGGATTGTTTGCCTACCACACGTAGCTAGATGCTTCTTCTTTAAGACATACTAGTACCCTATATGCATCTGATGCCGGCCGTCAACCTCAAACTCGCCATCATCCACGGACTTGCAATGACTCGGATATGTTCACGCCTTTCCTCAAATGTCATGTGTACTCCGTAGTCGGTTCGGACATTCTGAATCCAATCCTCAATACCGAAGTTGCGAAATATCTCGGGCAAACTTCATAGATCCGGAACCTGGCTCCGAGTTAGCGTTGTAGAGTACATTCCAGCTCAACCAGTGCTATTAAAGTAATGATAATTCAAGCCGGCACCGGAAGCTTTAAAAGAACCATTTCTTTGCCCTGTACTTGCACTATCCAAAAGCCGTCTGCCTCGATACACACCTCAGCAAAGACTGCCATACTTGATCTCATCACTATCGAATTCTTTCTCCCTCTTCCTGACACGCGGTACCAGTCGAATCCACCATTAGCATCTCCCATTACGACATGTATAAGCCACCAACCAGGAGTCACGGTACATCGCCTTCACCAAGAAATAGTCACCCAAATCCCGACACCTATGCCTTTACATCGTCCCACAATGGGTGGAAATATGTAATCAAACCGAATCCTAACACCGGACTATTCCACTGCTTTTGCTGTGACAAAGGATATACGACTCCCGACGGCAAGGCGCTTGGTAGACATTTACGGGGTAAATGTCATCCTGATCCCTCGCGATGGACCCTAGGTATTGTTGTCCCTGTAGAATGAATATGCTGCGATATATCTGCCGGTCGCTAATAAAGAAATGTAGGATATGAGAATGTTACCGTGCTCCAGCCACCAAACAGCAAGATAGATTCCAAGTTGCAAGAGCCCATTACACAAGATCGCGACTTGGTTCTACCAACCTCCGATATCCTTTCTGACCAATGCCTCAACTCTGCTCCACCAACGACAATGGCAACGATTCCTGACGGTTCCAACTTTCCCTCTTCGGAGAGCGATCCCTTGTTTGGATGGGATGACTATTGGAATCTTGACTGGATGTCCAGCATTATTGGCTTCTCGGGTTCCGAAACAATCGATATCAACACCATGGATGTTGTTGCAGAACAAGATCCTGGCCCAAGGCAGGCGAAGATTGATTTCTTTGATGGACTGGAAAGGGTCGGGGTTTCTATCACGCCAAGTCAGTCAGAGAACATCCCTGTAATCGAGGTCCCCATGACTATTGAAGACCAGTCGCCACCATTTGATTCCGAGTTTACGATAACTTCATCACTGGCAGAAAATATCGATATCGCTGGTATGTTAATAGCTCTCCAGAAAACTATCCTCGAATTATATAGAATGGCAATTAATATTAGCGATTCGTGAATTTGAAGAAGAATTTGGTCCGGTGGAAACCTATCAAGGATATAGAATACTGTGGGATCATGATACGGCACTGGTATTTTTCATCGGATATAACGTACTCGTTTGTACCCAATGCCGTAAAGCCCTGCACAGGTTAAGTATCGTTAATCACATCCGAAATTCACATCCCGAAATCAATTCCAAGGCAGCCCAGTCAGTCATGAGAAAATACGAGGAAAGCTTATTGGATCCACACGAAATCTCCGACCCACCACCGAACTCAACCCCTGTACCATTTCTTCCACTTCATTCAGGTTATGCTTGTCCAACATGCAACTGTTGCAGTATCGGTGAGGCCTATATTCGGCGACATGTCAGCTCCATACACCATCGCAAAATCAATGAAGGCAGTCTAAACTTGGTAAAGCTGCAAACCTGGTATGGAGGAAATTGCTCTCGGCTCTTCCGTATTCGTGATACCGAAAGCCATACTTCCGGCAATTTAGCTCATTGCGACACCACGATCGCTGAAGCCTCCCCACCATTGGCGAATAAGATTCAATCCAAACTCGAGGCACAGCTGCGGTCCTTGAGTCGCGATCGCGCCTACCATCCTCAACGATCTGTACCTGCTACGTTAGCTAATCGAAGATCAATCGAGATCACCCCGCTTGATGTTTGGCTCGAAAAGACACGCTGGGTTCAGCACTTTAATGCGGTAGATTTGAGCCGGGTGGTAGAGATTCGTGAGGAATTAGTGAAGGAGACTCAACCAAATGGACGCCTATTCCCGATTCAGACCGCTGCAGGATTGGTATTGCAAGAATGTGCGGATATGATACCTGATGTTAGTTCGGCCTTCCTGTTACGGGTACGTCAGATCAAGTCGACGGAGGAGCCAAGCATACCGTTCCGGCAACCTCAAACACGGGCTACACACAAGCGCTATGTAAAGTGCTGGCAAGATTTCCTCTCATTCCTCATCTTCCAGTCATCCTCTTCCTTCCAGCAACACCATCTCGGAATGCTCAAACTTACGAAAAAGCAGCGTGGACTGGCTATCCAAGTGACGCAAATTCTGGACGACCCCGCTGGGCTCTTAAGAAACCGCTCCAGGAACAACGAAGCTGAAGATGGCTACACCCGGTTAGGAAATCTGCTTTGCTCATTATCTTTGGCTTGCATTGAGCACGATATTTGGCGTAATAGCTTCGACAGTCCCTTGCTTCATTACCTCGCTGTTATTGGTATCGATCAGCATAATGCCACTTTTCACGATGCGGCTTCATACACAGGATACCTTGCAAGTGTCTTGTATTGTTCCAGACTATTGATGATCCGATCGTGTAATACGATATTGGATGCTACATCATTGGACAAGCTCTGCCTTTCGCCATGTCGAATGTTTTCGCAATATAAAGCCAAGTATATGATGTGCGGGCAAGAGGCGCCTATCTCGGTAGTTCTTGACCAACTTGCTTTTGGGATCGGAATTCAGAAGCGGATGGGCGGATCCAGAATGGTGATATATTGCGAGGACAAGGATGAAATTATCTTTAAAGGGCAGTCAATAGGGGTCAGCATGATTCGGAACCTTTTGCAGGAGACTACAGAGAGGGCGGAAAACCTACTCACGAGTTCCCTCTTCCTACCGGAAGACTTTTGCGACAAGTTGGATGAGATAATACATCTTATTCGTGATGATACATCTTGCGCATATATGGGCGCTTCTATCGCGTCGCAGAATCCGTGCGTGGTAGAAGGTCTCCAAGCGCAAATCATTCAACAATTTCTCCGAGCAGCTTACGACCCAGATCAGCGTTCTAGCCCAATATTCATACCAGGGACAGAGAAGATCTCCCCGGCAGCCAAATCTCGCTTCGAGGATAGCAGGCTACGTTTTTTGGAGTATTTACTGCTCCTTATGCACATTTCCGGAGGTGCTCCAGCCCGTGGGACTGAGATGTCAACCCTTCAGTTTACCAACAGTAGCATCCGACATCGCAATGTATTCTTCCTAGCAGGCGAAATGCTCTTCGTTACTTCCTACCATAAAGGTCAGTCCCGCTATGGTACACAAAAGTTTATTCCACCCTTCTTGCCTTACTCCGTTGGTCGATTGCTTCTGGCATATCTCCTGTACCTGGTTCCGTTCGAGTCAGTTTATCTTCATAAACTATACGCTTTTCCTGCCTTATCACCAGTTCGTACCGAACTTCTCTGGGCATCAAAAGACCAGGTTTGGGACACCGAGAGACTCACCAATATATTGAGAAGAGAGTGCTTGAGATCATTCGGTACAGACATTACCACTGCTAGTTGGCGGCATATATCGATAGCAATGATGCGGCATTGGGTGCAAAATCCTAATAGTTGTGAAGATGATGGACTGACATCCCCGAATGAAGTTGAAGACGCTTCTGAGCTGCAAGCAGGACATTCTACTGAGATTGGCAATCTTCGATATGCGTGCCGTATGGATATTTCCAATACTCTTACCAGTCGCTCTATTAGAGTATTCAGCGCCGTTAGTCATGACTGGCATACCTTCCTGCAGTTAAAGCCAAACAGTAAGGGAAATCGAATAAAAGGTAAAATGAGACTGTGGAATGAAGATGAGGAGAATATGAAAAGCAGAGAGGAAGAAGATCTTAACGGTATTACCCATGATGAAATTTACAGTCGGAAGAGAAAGTTGAGTGAGGAGGAGATATTACCACGATGCAAGAGGTAGGAAATTACTCTTGATTTGGTGCAAGAATCTGATGCTAATAATAGCTCTTCCTGTTGCAGAGTCGACACTGATAAAATTTCTTTTCTGAAATCTAATAGTACTTATGGTACTCCGGACCTAGATATAGCGACGACGAAACCCCACACTATTAGCTCCGGCTCTCTCAACCAGCATGATGTAATAGAATGTCGAAGTCCGCTATCCCAGAAACCCAGGAATTCGAATAGCATTCAAACGACTTTCAACCTGCGATGGAACCATGAGACATCGGACGAGAAGATTTCGGGAGCGTTGGTACGACTCTATGGCGATGGAGCCAAGGTGAAATCTCCTGAGCAAGATAAGGCACTCAAGTTCACCATGGAGAAACACGGCATAAGCGTTGTGATTATGCCCACTGGTGGTGGAAAAACAGCCTTATTTGTGGTTCCTGCTGCCTTTCGTGAGGCTAAACTAACATTAGTTATAGTCCCATTTAGGGCCTTGCTGGATGATATGATACAACGGTGTGAGAAGTTAGGATTGCGGACTCACAAATGGGATGGTCTATCCAAGAGCGAGAAAGATTTATCTTCCGCACAAATCGTGGTAGCAGGCACCTGGAGCTGTAAAAAAGATTCATTCCGTACCTGGGTTAAAAAAATCAGTTCGGCAAACTGGCTAGACAGGATAGTCCTAGATGAGGCTCATGTGGTATATTCGCAAGGTGAATTCCGAGAAGAAATGAGCGATCTTTACTGGCTTCTTGATTGTGGTCCACCATTGCTTCTATTAACCGCCACCTTACCACCAACGGAACAAGGGGAGTTGGAGCGAACCTTAAAATTCGACCGAGCAGCAACGAAAGTGCAATACTTCCGGCTTCCCACCACAAGACCGAATATGTATTACACAGTACGCTCATTTCCCACTCTCGATAATTGCCTCCCCGCCCTGCTGGATGATTTAGAGCTAGAATCGGCGACGTTAACGGCAAGTACCGACCGCGCCATTATTTACTGTCGAAGTCGCATTGCCGCCGAGGAAGTAGGAAAGGCTGTGAATTGTCTGGTGTACCACTCCGGATTGTTTCATTGGAAAAAGGAAGAGACATTTAAGAAGTGGTCGGTTGGAGGCCCGAAAATCAGCAAATTTATTGCTGCTACATCGGGTCTCGGAGTTGGCATTGATGTACCCGGTGTCCGACTTGTGTATCATTATCGTGACCCACTGGACTTTTTAGGGTTTGTGCAAGAGTCTGGTCGAGGGGGTAGAGACGGACGTCCAGCAAAATCAAAAGTCTTTCTTGATAGAAGCTGTACTGATCGGTTAAATCGGATGCAACTAAGCAGAAGACAAGGTGACCAGATGACTCACGAATATTTGTTGAATACTATGTGCCGTCGAGGGACCATTGCTATTTATGTCGATGGACTGATAACCTGGTGCGCGGCATCGGGTGAGAAGGGCATGATCCAGTGCGATCATTGCGACGTATTGATGTCGCAAGCAAAACGGTCAGTTTTACTTCTATCCTACTCCTATACTTAAATATCTCTTTTCTGGTCCTTAAAATAGTTTGAAGAATTGACCTGGCTGACAGTAAGATGCGCGTTATTCCAATATGTAGAGGTGCGAAGGAGCAGCCAGCGCCAGTGCTGGCAAAACCCATCCCGCAGAAAAGTGAGGTTGGTACGGGATATCCGACGGGAACGGTGTATAATCGAAGGGAATTCCGAATTCCACCACGTCGGCAACCGCCACCTGACTTGTCTCTGAAAATTCAAGTCCACTGTTCTGACCAGCTTGCGACACCAGCTATCCTCCGGCCAAGTCAGGAACAGCTAGTGGCTTTCTCGGGGGATGATATCTCACCATCACACTCTTCTGATGCCTGGTTATCACCATTATCCTCTTTCCAGGAGTCGGAGACTCGATTTCACGGAACAAAACATTCGCGACTGGTATCTGAAACCCGTAATAGCGCTTATTCAATACCCAACCAAATGCCTAAACTTTCAATTAGCCAAACCATCCTACGCGAACAAGCATCAGAGAACGGCTTAATTGAACAGATCCTGCGCCAACTGGAGAATCTCTGCATTATCTGTTGGTATAACCACAGGACACAAAGTCATGTCGGTGTGATGACTTGTCCAATTTTGCAAGAGGCGGTTACCCTATCCGCTTATCGGGAGTTTAAGAAAGGCTTTGTTTTCGCCAGTTTCTCCTGCTGCTATCTTTGCGTTATACCCCTGAAGATATGCCGTAAGGGTGCCGGGGGTTCAGGACGATGTAGTGGTCAATATAAGGATATTCTATTACCACTTCTCGGATTCCTGTTTCATTCGCAGAACCAGCACCCACGACTTGCTCACCATATCGGACCTGAAAACATGCGAGATGTTACAAGCTTATATCAGTGGGCGCAGCCGAAGGTACACTGGAACGGGATAGAGTGTTCAAATGTGTGGCTTTTATTTGTAGCGCTAGTACAGGAGCATCATAAACGGACCTAAATTGACAACTAAGTTAGTATAACCAATCATGTGGAAATAATGCCGGATCGTAAATATCAAGAATATGGTTTCCTTGACTTACATGCTGATCTGGCCAACTAAGATGGATATCTTCCTCATGCATCTTGCAAGGTTGTATAATTACGTAGAGCCGGTACTTAGAAATCCCCCGCCATCACTTTCACGGGCCATAAGTCTGCAAAAATTGATTCCTAGCCACCGGATTTAAACAAAGTGAATTTTTTAACCAGCGGCAAGGCCAAGGCTAATGGTGGGGACAAATAGTACAGCAGCGCTTTCAAATCAGTCCCTTGATCTGCCTTACTGAACGCGTATCGTGAGTAACCCCGAGTCGTAGAAGCCTGTTGACAAAAAGATAACGATGTTGAATCTAATCATATCTAATCAGCCAATTGATTACTAAGCATTAGGGGGGGGGGTGCGATTTAGCCGAGTCGTGATAGCATGTTCAGACAGTACAGTCTTGGCAGTTGGGAGCCGCATGGGATTAGCCGACTAGACGTTGACACGCAAAATTTTGGCACACCATCGTCCTTCAGAGAAACTCCATCATGACACCAACTGATCACGTCCAATACCTGTACAATTAAGCGTCAATCATAAGGTACAATGGGGGGGCTAGGAAGGCATATAAGGGGGTCTACCTTCCCTCGGGGCCACTATTATCCTGGCTATAGGATCGACCCAATTCGCTACCCCCGCAAAGCCATTTCAGTCAAATACCCTCTTCTATTCATTCTTTTATACGCCGCCTGCTTGGCTCTGACGCCTGTAC
This sequence comes from Tuber indicum, assembly GCA_006112555.1. Lineage (NCBI taxonomy): Eukaryota > Fungi > Ascomycota > Pezizomycetes > Pezizales > Tuberaceae > Tuber > Tuber indicum. Next base: position 14,981 of record VBSK01000423.1, on the reverse strand, counting down.
CACGTATCACCATGACTGAGGGTAAGTGTTCGCATTCCTAGATTCTTTATCTCAATTCCGTGCTAAGTATATTAATGTTTCCATAGCGCTTATCTCCGCGACAAGGACTTCTCACCAGGACTTCGAAATATGGATCACAGCCAAGCTGAGCAGCGGATCCTATTCCAATTTTGTTTATTTTCCCAGCGATTTGGCCCACCAAGATTGCGAAATGCATCGCATTCCTGGACCTGTGCCGATATCTGTGCATCGTCTTTGGCGAAACCTGAAAGAGGATGGACTTGATATGGATTTCGAGGGGGCATATCTTACCGCCAACCCCGATGACACCAGTATTCTCACCGAAATAGCCTTGGAAAACCATATCCATAGGGCGCAATTGGATGGTAAAAGTAGTGTCCATTGGATTGCACATCACCGCAGCGATTCCGAGCAGACTAGAATTAGTGATAATTGCTATTCAATACCGGAGAGCCCTACCGGTTGCCACCCCAATATCGATATTGTCTTCACTATCCTCCCACCATCTGGTACACGCAATATATACTATTTCCCCCGGAATCTGTACAAATCATTAGAAGATCAGGTAGTTTCATACCCACGACTTATGGCTAATCTTGAGCAAGATTTACGCAGTACGCACCTTGACCTGGCGACCATGGAGCTTGTGGACATTCAAAGAGGAATGCTTGTTAGAACCCAGCGGGCATTGGTTAACTACTACCGAGCTGTTACTACCCGCGGTCTGGAAAGCATCAATTGGACTTTAATGTTCAAAGCAGCCTCATTGCTAGCTCCTCCCAGTAGCCCGGTACCGGCAGCCACAGATCTGTCGACACCACAGCCACCTACCGTGGCGGGAGATGCTCTAATCCATCGGCATGCACCGTATGGCGCTAGCCGCATTGGAGAATCTAGCCAAATGGGCGCAGCACGGCGGTATGGTCTGTCTGGTTTAGTTAGCAGGCATAGGAGTATAACTCCGAGTACTGCAACAACTGCTTCTCTTGCGCCCCAATCAATCGCCTCACCTACTGCCACATTTGAGCAGAGTCAACGGGGCCAGTCATCGAGTCACATTGTGACCTCCTTCCGGTCTCCCGCATCTCCACCATCTCCTCCACCAGTTGGGATATCCAGGCAACATACTCACCCTGGCTCCGGTTCCAATACTACCTCCTCTCTTCCACTACCTGCCCGGCAGGTGCCCCTACCCCACACTACCCCAGTATCTCATTACAGGTCGCCGGCTTCCGAGCGCGAAAATAATAATCATTCAACTCTTGGCCAGTATCGGCGCTCAACCAGGACAAGATATCGCCCGCAGAGATACGCGGAAACAACTCCGATCCATTCAGCAGGGTCCAGAGTACAAAAATCAAGTACTCGTCATCGTAGCCTATCCGACAGGCAGCAACATAAGAGAGTTGTCATTAGCATTTCTAGCAGTGATGGTGAGGGGGAGGTAAATACTACCTCAGCTGCCTCAAACAGCGATGATGGAAGTGATGGGGATTTCGAAATGGAGGACTGGAAGGATGAAGATTCTGAGGATAGCTGGGGCAGTAAAATTGAGTCTGACAATGAAGAGAGCAAAAACATTGCCGAATGTACGAATAGGGATATATCAATGGTCGAAGAGGTTGTGGGGGGGGTCACGGAAGTCGCTGTGGGGGAGGAGGGAATTGACGATGAGATAGTCGAGACGGAGGAAACTAACACATTAGCGGAAGACAGCGAAGAGGAACAGGGAGCACCATTGCGGGAGCAGGGTGATGGTGGCAATGAGGATGATGAGGATGATGAGGATGATGCCGATCCACTAACATTATCTAGGAGATTGGGAGTAGGAAAGTATTCTTCAATTATCAATCGGGCAAGATCTTCGCCGCTAGGTTCAGCAGCGCAGCGGTCCATGGCTGAAATTGAAATGGATCCAGTGGCGCCTGCTGCCTACATGGTTAGCACTATCACCGAGTCTCTGGAACTGACATCCGCGGCCAATGCCGGTACCCCACCTGGTAATCCCGGCAATCCAAGATTGGATCAGCCGATTGGAGAAAAGCTTTCAGCTGAGGACAGGTACTTATATTATTTCATATCATTGGCAACTGCACAATGTGGTAAAATATATCAAAAAACACTTAACATAAGCTAACTGTAATAGAATCCATTTAGCACAGGAGCAGGCCGCCGTCGCTCATTGGGATGAAATCGAGTGGTGCAATGTAATCTGCCCAATTATGCGGCACGATGCCACATTGACCACACCAGCTGAACGCGTTCGAGTTCCCGGTATAAAATTGCCTCTCTATGTGCACCAAGTATCCTGCGTCTGGTGGTGCCTGAAACAACAGCAAAGCCTTTGGGGATCTGGAATGATTGGGGACGAGATGGGATTCGGAAAGGTTAGTTTGCAATGTCCTGAACTTGAATTAGCGCTATTTCACTATATAGGTCCATATACTGACCCAATTTTTAAAGTCCGCCCAGATTGCTGCATTCATAGAGCTGAATGCACAATTAGTAGAAGTACATCATCAGTTTTCAAATGGGGACATTGACGCGCACCTTACACCCGACTCCAGCGATGGTATTTGCCCGACGAACCCAGTTCTCATCGATGCCAATGGATTTCCAAATCACATTCCTTGCCCTTGCGAAAACAAGCATGTGCGAAACCTTACCGGAAAGCCAGGCCCTACTATGATTGCCTGCCCACCGGCCCTGATCCCCAATTTGAAGCGCGAGCTTGAAAAGTTTGCCAATCTTAATGTGCTTGTTGTGTATCGACAACAACTGGCGCCCGATTGGAACCACTTGTCTGGCACTGGAGTTGAGACACTGCGCGGTCTATCGCGTACAGTGGTGCTAGTTTCAATTCATGGTATGAGCTCTGCTGTCAGCAATCGCCGTCTTTCCTCCCTGGTTCGTTTCAACAAGGGCGACCCGGTTCATCTTGCCATCCAAGACAATCTGACCCTAATGCATCAATTGGGGTTCACTCTGGGCGTACAAAGTGGGCCAGAATCACCTGTGCAGTGGAAGATGTTAACTGGTAAGCATAAAACTCTTCACCGAATTCGGATACTTCATGTTTCCTTTGCGCGTATATTCCTGGATGAAGGTCATCGGATTCGCAGCGAATTGTCGGTTTGCTTAGGTTGGGTTAAATACCTCCGGTGCCCGGTTTGGATTGTTAGCGGCTCTAGCGGTTGGATGCCGCCAGCGCGCTGGACAGGTTGGGTAAAGCTCTGGCAACAAAAGAACTGGGCCGCTCATCCAGACATGAGGCGGTATACTCCCCAGTCCTTCTCATCCATTCAAAAAGCATTTCGCGAGGCAGCAAAGGTTTTGGATCCATCATTTGGCATTCCTTCTCCGACGCGAGAAATCGACTCCGACGGCTACCAGACTGATCAATGGGCCACACGCCAGCGTCGGGACAAACTTGGAGAAGGACTCCGGAAGTGGTCCAATTTCCTGCAACAGGTCATGATTCGCAGAACGCATAAGGATCGAATATGGGGATTACCATTACTCGCACTGCCAGCCGGCGAGTCCAAGTGGATTTGCGTTAAATTTTGTGATACTGATGGTGAAGCCCGCCGGAGCTATAATGCTATAATGGCCAACGAGGCGCAGCGTGTATATGAGCGGCAGCGGGAGCAAGCCCTAGGCAATCCTGGCTCTCGTCAGGATTTAGCCATAAATTACTACCGGCGCTGTCGTATTGCTTCATCAGTTCCTGCACTTGCTGCAATACCAGCCTTCAAAGATGGCAATTGGGATAAGTCCACGGTTAATGCGTACCGAACCTTAAATGACCGCCTTGAGAGCCCATACCAGCCCTTCATCACCACTATTATCCGCCTCTCTCCCAAGTTGCTGTGGCTTCGTGACTTTGTCCGTCAAGACCTTGGCTCAATTCCGGGGGCATCGGATGAAAAATTGCTCATATTTTCATTCTCTCCAATTGTTTTGCATTGTATTGATCTGGTATGGCCGTCCTAGTTTCCCGTTAGCGAGGTGCAGGTTATCCTATACTTACAATGCACAGTGCCTTGATTCATGGAATATTTCAGTGGGTTCTGCTTGGGCAGCCAATCCGGAGGACCGGGCAGCGATGTTTGAGCGGTTTCAGAAGTCCGATAGCCCCCGCGTGCTAACGGGAACTTATACAACTATGGGGGAGGGCACGACTCTAGTGCGCGCATTCCGCTGTATTTTGTTTGATCCGGACTGGGAGATTTCGAAGCAGAATCAGGCTGCAGGCCGAATTCATCGCTGCGGCCAGCAGCATCAAACCACTGTCATCAAACTATATTGCCAGGACTCTTTTGATGAGAAAGTTATTGCACATCAGAATGCTGGCAAGGAGCTCAATGAGCAGGCATTTGGGCTGAGAGCGGGGTGCTTACCAAGTGATGCCGCAGAACTGAAGGCTATATTGGACAAATTTGTGGAACAATATGGCCCTAGAGCTGCAGGTGCGCGGGGTAATTAGCCCTAAGAATTAGCATAAACCATCAGGGCTTGATGGGTTTCTGGGGTATTGATAATTACTGATACTACCTTTTTTTTCTTTTTTTTTTCTTTTTTTTGGCGCATGGGGGTAGTTTCCATATTTCCTATTCCTATACTTCTATTAGAAAATCCCAACACATCTTAAGGCGTTTTGGCGGCAGACTAACCTATATCTTAGTATGGAGCTTGTTTCTCTTATCTCCAAGTGTATAATTCTTTCTTTCTTTCCCCCCCTTCTTGCTTTCTGTCGCAATTTCAGTACTTTTAAGCTCCTATCGGCCGATAATAGTTTTGCTATAACCTATTGTCTTTCCTGATATCTCGTCAGCTTGTAATATAAACTCAAAGCTATACATTAAGGCGCGCACTTGCATAATGAAAAAAGGCGGAAGACAAACTCATATCCGGCCAAGTAACAGAAAATAAAACTCCTTTCCAAACCTTTACATACACCCGGGATATCGTTTTTGAATGTCAACTGAACTAGATACTACTAGTGAAGTGTCCATCCAAACTCCGGTATTAGGGGGTAGGTAAAGGTCTGGAGTGGACTTTTTCTCGGTTAGCATAAGATTTTCGCTGAAAGGATCGACAGATGCCGTTTTGGTATTGAGTTAGATGACCGGAATGGTATTCCGGGCAAATGGTGCAAGAAAAACCATAGCCTTGGCCTAGGATCCACGTGCGAGGTATACTTTTGGCATACTGGCATATATGCTACTCCATGCCCTTGCAGCCATTTATTTCAAGCCATGGGCCATATTGCCTAATATTCATATTTCAGTAATCAGCGAACTCAAGCATCCAGGACATAAGTCCTTGTGTGCGGACGGACTAGGCACATGGCAGAGCAAGGAAGCTTGCTTAGGGTGGAGGTGAGAATCTGAGTGCGTGTCCGCGACGCAGTGCAGACTATGGGAGCATGCCAGAGGCGGAGGCCAGACCATGGGAGCATGCCGGGGACGCAGGCCAGACTATGGGAGCATGCCCGAGACGGAGGCCAGACCATGGGGGCATGCCCGAGACAGAGGCCAGACTATGGGAGGATGCCCGAGGCGGAGGCCAGACCATGGGGGCCATGGGGGCATGCCCTAGACAGGCGGGCTGGCCCTGCAGGTTTCTTAAGGTGCGTAATGTGCCGGGCCCCTGCAGATAACTGTCAGACTCTAGGGGCAATTTCCAGGTTGCATAGCAGATTATCGAAGCATGCCCAGGGCGGGCACCAGAGTATGAGAGTGCGCCCACGATGGAGGGCAGACCATGGGAGCAAGCCACGGGTGGATGGCAGACCGCAGGAGCTTGTACAAGGCGGGCGGTAGATTATAGGAGCATGCGTATGGTGGAGAACTGGCGGCGCGAACATGTCCCAGAAGGGCAGCCCACCGCGGCAGCAACACCAGAGCGGGAAGTCAACAGTGGGGAGACGCCACTGGGGCGGACGGCAGAGCATGGAAGCCCGCCTAGGATGGGCGGCAGACCATGGCAGCTTGCTTGGGACTGTCGGGCCTTTGAAGTCTTGAGATGCGTCGGGCTTCTGCTGGTAGCGGCATGTAACGGTCAGGCCCTACAGATGGTTACCGGAAGATGCTATTAGTACTGCACCTACAGGGCTTGGGTATCAGCGCCTAGGGCGGCCATCTTTATGAAAATGGGCGCTGCGCCCTGCCCCCCTTACCCATCCTACGGGGGATGCCAGGGGCTACAGCCCGCCAGATCCCTGTACTGTGTTCAGGGCGGTTGGGAACACTGTTGATAATCCGGGAAAGAGGCCTGTAATGATAAAATAAATCAGTCAATTGTTATCAGCTAGCATACATGACCCCCGTTTAGTCCTCCAGACCAGTCTGTTCCGACTCCACATCGCTATGTCCAAAAAGCGAGTAGGCGTCCACATCATGGGCCTGGAGGTCAGTTAATACGTCGTGGAGTGCGAAGGATCTGGTACCGTAATAATTGCGCTCTGATATAAAGACGGCACGCGATGCGCGTCTATAATTTTCAACCAATCTCTGGCGGACATGGTTCACGTAATTCTGCGCACTTTGTTGGTCAGGGCCCAGAAGAATTTTTAATTCCCCCAGTACTAGAGGATCATCCCATCGGCGAGCACAAATAATCGCATCCCCAATCGCACTGCTACTTTCCAGTAATACTCCCGCCGGAAATTTAAACCCGGGACCTCCATAAACAAAGCCAAATCCACTTGTAGAGCGACGGGGATCCTCCATTGCCCGATGGCACGTCGAAAGCTGTGACCAGGTTTCGCATTCCTCATTTTCTAGCGTTTCGTGATCCTCGGAAACTGCTATGAAGCACGGGAGAATTGTTCGTCGGCGTCGGTACGAATACGAGGTTGAGCCGTGCGGAATATCTGGCCGCGTAATTCTGATTCCGCCGCGTGAACAGGGGGCAGGAACAAAAGCGCCAAAGGAAACCTCATCATCACGGTTATAGGTTTTAGAAAGGCAGGTAGTGAGTCCATTTGCCGCCTTACCACGATCTTCAACCCGGCGCCACCACTCGCGAATATTACGCTGAAATCTTGGAACCACTATGGTACAGCCATCATCCTCTTCATTATCTATTGAGACGGTAGTCTGAATGATGTTTTCTCCCCGCCCGTCCGATAATAGGCGCGGGACATTGAGATCGAGATGCTTGAATCCCGTATTTTCGCCCGGGGATGCGTCTTTGGTGTAGTATGGATAACTAACCAAGCGCCAATTCATGTCCGGCCGAGCAGCAGCAATCAGGGCATAGTAAACTGGGTCCTGCCGTACAGCCTGCTGTATGACTGAGTAAAACATGGTCCGAATCCACCCATTTCGCTTCTTCCCATGCATTTCCTCCCGCGTATGATATTTGTAAAGATTGAATTCACATTCAATCAGGCGAAAGGTCTCGGCACTCGACAGTAAATAATCGAAAATCCCGTCCAATATGACGGTTCCATCATGAAGCCATTTATCATAAGCCGCAGGTGCCGCATACCTTCCAAAAATCGTGCGCGGGTCGAAGGCGATTTCAGCAGCAAGAGTCTTTACCGTTGGCATAAATTTCCACATCCCCAAAGCTGTGCTCTGATGGCTAACCGCATGACCAAGGCGGAACCAGCCAGGACTCCTATTCCGCAATAGCAGTTCTGTACCGCTATTGCGTGCGTCGCAGTAGGCTGATATCCTGTCGCGCAGCGTCGCACTATTATGGTTCGTGTACATTCCTAGTTTTGCCCCCATGACACGGCGGAGATGACGATGACACAATTCGTTCGCTCGGTCGCCCAATATCCTACATAACTGATCCATCTCTTGTGCATTGTCCAATGATGCAGATCCTTCGCATTCCAGCAGCAAATCCGGTGGACATGAGCAGGCCAAAGATCCCCTAGTAACAGCAGAATCTGGATCCATTGTTCGCCAGCACCCTTTGGCCCTAAGCGATTCCACGCCCATTTCCTTGCGAAGTTCCTTGATAGCGGATTCAAAATCTACCGGAATAAACCCTTCGGTGTTCCGGCCTTTCAAACTTTGCATTCGATTCCGCCGGGCACGGGCCAAGTACTCAAGTCCCGTGGTTTTGGAACACATGCGTACCAACGTAACCGTGTTATTCAGAAAATGTTTGCTATATGTGGACGCCCCACGTTCGCGGCCGCAGGGAAAGACGGATGAGATCGAACATCCCCAAAAGCTGCGCACGGCATTATCCGCCCGGGTGAGGCGAGTCTCATGGGCAGCTGCCCTGGCAATCAGGTCCTCCAACCCGCTATCCCAGTTATAGTAGCTTCGAAAGTCGTCTAGAGATGTAAACGATGCACGCCATTTTTCTTCCACATTTATCCGCTCCCAAATCAATGAGGCCACGGTACCGTGACGCGCTTCGACGTTGAGTACATGCTCTAAGATGCCAGCAAGCGCGTTCAGCTCCTGGTCAGGTGGCATTGTTGCTAGATAATTGTCCAATTGTAGGCGCATCTCGGGTATGGATAAACCATCCTGGCTCAGCTCCAATACTACTACTGATACTATTGAAATATTAGTTGAGTTCATGTGGGAAACGGGGCGGTAACAGGTACATTCAGTGGCCATTGGGAAAGGTAATTATTGGGCTGTCAAATGCGTCGCAGTAACTAAATTTAGGCGCGGTCTGGAGATTCACGAAAGTCAGTAACTGTAGTATCATATCAATTTTGGGAATTGACTCCAGGATCGGGGTCAACTGCCAAGACGCTATTATAGCCACGGCTGGTTTCACACTGCCAAGCAGGGTTCCAATGCCCGCGTGTTCCTTCCCGGGAGTCCAGCGCCTTCCTCCCGGGAGTCAAATGCCAGCTAATTTTGCCAGTTCACTCCCGGGAGTCAGGGGCAGGGCCGCGTTCAGCCACTTCACTCCCGGGAGTCAGGGGCCTGAACCGCGCTACAGCCACTTCACTCCCGGGAATTAAAGTCTAACGGCGCAATATAGCCACTTCACTCCCGGGAGTGAAATGCGTAGAGTACTATACGCCCTTCAGTCCCGGGAGTGAAATGCGCAGAGTGCCACACGCTACTTCAGTCCCGGGAGTGAAATGCGCAGAGTGCCACACGCTACTTCAGTCCCGGGAGTGAAATGCGCAGAGTGCCACACGCTACTTCAGTCCCAGGGGTGAAATGCGCAGAGTGCCACACGCTACTTCAGTCCCGGGAGTGAAATGCGCAGAGAGCCACACGATACTTCAGTCCCGGGAGTGAAATGCACGGAGTGCCACATCCTGCTTCAGTCCAAGGAGCGAAATGCTCAGCTCGAAGAACCTGAACGCTCCCATCAAAGATTTATGTAACGTAATGAGCTCCACTACTAAATTCTGAAAGAGCGGTTCAGGTTCTTCTTACTGGTAACGTACACCGCATTAGAAATGAAATGCTCAAGGGCGCAACGTACCTTGAATGGGAAGTAAATATCCGCCATGCAGAACGTTGTGAATGGGGAAGGACACCGATCGAGTTGTGAGAATTGCGTGTTCAACCTGTTTTCCATTTCATTAGCAACCGTTTGATATGTGTCTCCAATTTTGAATTGTCTAACAGAACTACCTTAGACACTGCAATAGTGGACGATATTATCTGCTGATCAACCCACGGTAGAGTACGAGAGAAAAATGGTCTGGAAGGTTTGGTGTAGAACTGTGTTTACAGGAAAACGATAGTTACAAGTCCTGGAAGCTAAGCAATTTTCCTTTGGATCTGAGCGGAGAAACGGCAACTGTTTTGGAATAGCGTTTGTGGACTCGCAAATGAAATGATCGAGTCGTAAGCAGTTAAACTGAACGCCACGGGTTCAGGATTACTCGCTTGCTATTCCCGGTTTTGAAAGAAATCCATTATAGTGAGGACCAATTGCGTTCAAGTAGTGGCATAAATTCACAGTGTGTTTGTTCGTATCCTGCCGAGCCGTATGGATCTCAGTGAACCCTGAGTGTCCTTTGATTGAATCTGGATCCGTTGTCCCAGATCCCTTACTGCGCAGACAGATTCCTCAGATTTCGGCTGCCAGGCACATCGAGGTCCAATTGCACTATGCAGTTCCTCCCATGAAGGCCAACAAAACGGAACACGGGGGACATTCCCGACCTTGCGCGTAGTATAAGTCAAAACTATCTTACCTAAACTGAACAGCGTTAGTTTGACGATTATAAGTGTTGCGTACATTCTTAATTATACCGTTTTGAGACTGGGCACAGGCACCTCTGCGGCTTTTCCCTGGGTATCCGGAAATTAGCCATCCTAAGTCTCCCGCGTGTTAAACCGCGCCTTGCTTTCCTCTCAAGCTGTTCAAAGAATGCAGTTTACCAAGTAGGGGTCCATACCACCCAAGTTGCCCACGACCTCTCTCACGCGAGACCTGTGTGCAGATTGGCGCACTCGTTGTACTGTACCGTACTGGTACTCGAGGACGAAGGTGCAGCTGATAAGTTTTGTATATTTTACTGGAGGAGTACAGTCACAATGCGCTGTCGCGGATCTCGATAATCCGTATACCTCGCTGTCTTGTATGAATCTCTGGAGAGTCTGAATTTCTTTCCACCAAAGCCTGACTTGTTGTCCCGGATCCCGCGCTATGCCGGTCAGATTCTTGAAATTTTACCCGTCCTGGATAGCGAGGTGCGACTGTACTCGTACTCGTACTTGAATAGAGGTATTGCCGTTAGCACCAGATGAATGGGGGTAAATTGGGTAGCCACACTACGCGAATGGGTGAGATCGTACCCAGCTCCCCCTTCCCCGGCTAGCCGAACACTGCCCGCTAGTAAAATATACCAGACTTCCCGGCTGCACCTCCGGTCTGGGGGGTAAGTTTAGTTAGGCAATACCCATCTAGGGGAACTAGCTGTATTCCTATCGTCAAACATCGCGTATTGTTTTTTTGGGGGAGAGAAAAAGTTGTGTAATACCCGGAATAGATCCTGAATAGATAGGTAAACTTGTGGATTAGTGGTTCTACATTCCACTTATCCTTCTACCCTAATACTGGAGTACAGTCACGTAACACAGTCTCAGATCTTGGTAATCTGGATATCTTACTGTCTTGTACGAATCTCTACGAATCAGTAGTTCCAGTCGTCTAATCCCTCCGAGTCTGGGTCGGGACGACAAATGACGGACTAGACTGGGCGGTGGTAGTCGGGCAGTGCCAGCACTCAGTTTCCTTTCATGGATACCATATTACGGTACACTATTTTGTTTTAGGACAGTCAAGTTTTATTCTAACTTGTTGTGGTGTTAGTACGTACCTTAACTGAGTGTACTGGCTAACCATAGTCGACAGCCGTCCGAGGGGATCAACCCCGTCCCCTCCAGTAGTAGTGCGACTCCTGTCGATGGTCGTTTGACTGGATGACTGGGAGCGAAGCCACGAACTCTGAATTTCTTTCCACCAAAGCTGCGCCCATTGTCCCGGATCCCTCGCTGCGCTCAACAGACTTCTCAGATTTTTGCCATTCGGGATAGCGAGGTGTAACTGTATCCATGAACCGCACCACTGATGGAGAGTCGTATTCTTAGAAGAGCCAAAGTTCCCGAGACTTATTCTGAATCCTAAAATAGAAGCCTCGTAGAGATCCGTGAAGTTATTCCAGCTTACATGTATGAAACTGTAATTGTACTAGTACTTGTACTAGGACTTCCGCCTCTGAGTTGCCATTGAACACTAAATATTGATGGCAAATTTGCGCGAAAGTGTCCCGCGGGAACTGGGCTGGGGGAATGCAAACCCGCCGTAGTTACCCCCTAATTACATTCCAAATTCTCAATCGGGAATCCGGGACATGGCTCGCTTGTTATAGTATGTTGCGACTGAAGTAACAAAACACGGTACCGCTAGTGTTGTGATTTTAGTCACCCTGGCTACAGCTGTACCATCCCCTTGCAGATTTGTGGAAATGAGGCAAACCTAGTAAGGTTTGGTGGTAGTGTCAGGTGTAACGGCGCTATCCTTGAAACTGAAAGTAACAAGCGCCACAAAGCCCATCAGGGATCACTCTGCTGCAAGATTTTAGTAACTCACAGAATACCAATTGTGAATAGCTTACCGTACACCGAGTGGCCAGACTAGTACTTGGCTGTGCTCCCAGTAATCCAGTCCCATAACTGTTGACGGCCATCTGACTGCCACTGGACAGGACAGAACTGACCCCAACGGACATCAGGCAAAGATAATTGACCGATATACCCTGTTATGATACATACTAGTACCATAACAAGTTGGAATAGAATAAAATAAAATAAATAAGTGAATAGATTGAGTAATATATTACCCGTAAAAGGAAACGTCGCCACCGGGGAGCCTGTGCTGTACCCGGTCTCGTCTCTTTTGTTGTCCAGACATTGTATTGAATCGGCAGGACGACGGGATCGAATTGTAGTTGATATTGCACACCCGTCATAGCGAAGGCCCCCTACATGTAATTGGTCTGGGGTCAATGTTTGAACAGAACTATCAGCGCTGGGGTGTCTTAGGAACTTCTTTTCTCAACCGATGACTATTTTCCACAATTATCGTTTCTGGTTTTGTTTTCTGAACATTTCATTTCGCTGCGCGAGCCCAGCTCCATCCCCGCTTTGAGCTCAAAAATAAACTCGGTTTGAGCCCCTTCATGGTAGTCAGTAGTTAGTAGTAAATAGTTCAGTCGAGTAGTGAGTTATGTCCTTAACTCACAGAAAGCATTACACAAAGTGGATTTCAGAGGGTATTCATACCGTATCACTCGCCGTGCCATTATATTGCTTGATGCGCAAACGATTTGTGATTACGCGAGTAAAATACTCCAGTAGCTGACTTGATGTAAGACAAATTCCATGAGAATTACGGCGTTGTGCATCCAACCACAACTCAGGCACCAGCTCAGATTATCCGTAATCGAAACCAGCAGCGATGCTCAAGGTAGAAAACCAAACAAACTCACACCAAACCGGGATCTATGACCTTACTGTTTCCTTTACTGCTCAGACACAACAATATTTACCTTTTCAAGGTCATAAACTCAAGCCGACCAGGTGGGCTTCGGGGGTGATTTCTGGCATTTATCAAATCGAGATAACTTTAGACATCTCTGTAAGAGCTGTAATTGTCTTCATTGGAATAATAACCACACACTCTTGAACTAAAAGTGTCATTGCACAGAGGATATTGTTCAATAAGTTAGTTGAACGAGTATTGGGTGGAAAGCAACTCTCAGGTTATTCTGGTATAATTGAACACAGTGATCCCAATTAGCCAGTCTGGCTAGTTGGGCTATAGTTTTGAATAGACGGGGCCAGTCCAGTCAAACTCAGTGGTACCTAGTCGAGTTTTAGTACCACTGTTGTCAAAGCCAATAGATGTCCAGGTATAGCTGCAGGTAAAGCTGCCAGACGCCCTGGTAAACACATCAGATGGACCGGTAAAGCCATCAGATGTGCCCGCAACAGCGCCAGATACCCTTGCGAAGCCATCTGATGCATAGGTAAAGCCATCAAATGCGCAGGCAAAGGAGCGAATGCCCGCACATGGACGCTAATGCCCGGGTAAAGGTGCCACAACGACGGTCAGACCTGCCGGTTCTCCGGGAATGCGGACAAAACACCAAGTAAAGCTCTCAGATGGACAGCGAGAGCCATCCAATGGCTAGCAAAAACTGCGGGACGCCTAGGGAGAGCCTCCAGATGCCCAGGTAAAGCTACTAAATGCCCAGGTAAAGCCGCCAGATGTACGGGTAAAGTTGTCAGATGCACGAGTGAAGCTCTCCGATGCCTGGGCAAAGCCACCAGATGCCACAGGACAGCCCCGAGATCCACTAGCTAACCTATCAGATGTACAGGTAAAGCTGTCAGATGGCCAGACAAAAGGCTGGACGGAGATCCTTTTGGCTGCTCACCGCATGGCCACTCCACTCGCGGCCGGAGGTCCAATAACCCTGACCCAGATACGCAGATGGTTAGTTCTGCGTATTTCCATGTGACAACCCTGACCCAAATACGCAGAATGCTACGGAGGTATAGACCCTAAATATTGTATATTTTACTAGGAGGTGGCGCCCGGCTTGCAGGGGTCAGGAGGTGAATAGGGTAGTCATCATACCCATCAGGTAGTCATCATACCCAGTTCCGTACTTTTGCCCGCGCTAACCGAATACCCCTTGCTAGTAAAATATACAATACTTAGGGTCTATACCTCCGTAGTTCTGCGTATTTCTGATTTACCTAACCCGTTCGACTTGCATTCAACGTTTTGAACACTAGCGCATCGCTAGCTCACCATTGGTCAAATGCATTAAATACAACTCGTGACAAGACCTCCAATATGGTGCCTCTATCATCTGGAGATACCGCAACCTGGCATATCTTCGGCATAGATCTATCCTCCATTAGGTCTTACCCTCTGTCTGGGAGGGCCTCCTATGCTTGGCAGGAACATTAGATATCAGCCGGTGAAGAGGAATGTGAATATGGATACAGTATACTGGAGCAGTATACTGGAAAGGATCTTGATAATCCAGGGGAGATAACTCGAGGCCTGTTTCCCCATCATCAGTTGCTTCACTCAGTCATTCTCTGTTCCGTCTTACGCAATCAGGACCAGTATTTTCTAGCCAAATACCGTCTTTAGTCCTTTTCGGTTTCCTATGGTTCTTTTGTGGGAATCACCCCCCTCTCCATACAATATAGGCGATCTTGATATTATGCAATCTGCTTGTCTTGTTAAGCATATGTTCAAAACATATATGTCCATAGGTCAAGCTGGTAAAAACGCAACCCCGCCAATCCCGCAGTAAAGCCTGCAGATGGAGAGGGAAAGCTACCGAATGGCCAGGAAAAGTCGCCAGATGCCTAGGCATAGCCATCAGATTTCTCGTAAAGCCGTAAGAGGTGGGTAAAAAGCTACTCTTAGCTGGACACAGTCGTTGGAATGCCCTAGTAAAGTCCTCAGATGCATAAGTG